>CAWWDK010000459.1:0-314749 GCA_963942575.1 Priocnemis perturbator
GTAACACGGCGTATCTGGGCCATTTCTCAACGAATTCGTGCGAATCAAGTGTCATACGCGTTTTTAGCGTCTAGGACAGACGGGGACCACGTTTTCGACGCGAAACACTCGCGGATGTCCGAGATATGGGAGTTCTGGTACGAATTGAACGAATTCATCGTCCGGAAGTGTAACCCGGCGTTTCGCGGCCATTTCTCAACGGATTCGTGCGAATCAAGTGTCATACGCGTTTGTAGCGTCTAAAACAGACGGGGACCACGTTTTGGCCACGAAACACTCGCGGATGTCCGAGATACGAGAGTTCTTGAACGAATTGAACGAAACGCGGTGCATCGTGCGTTTCGCTTGCAAAACGTGAGAACTAGCAAGATTTCATCGGCCGGAAGTGTAACACGACGTATCTCGGCCATTTCTCAAACGGATTCGTGCGAATCAAGTGCCCTACCCGCGTTTTTAGCGTCTAAAACAGGACGGGGGGAATATGTTTCGACGCGAAATACTCGCGGATGTCCGAGATGCGAGAGTTCTTGAACGAATTGAACGAAACGCGCTGCATCGTGCGTTTCGCTTGCAAAACGTGAGAACTAGCAAGATTTCACCGTCCGGAAGTGTAACACGGCGTATCTCGGCCATTTCTCAACGGATTCGTGCGAATCAAGTGTCATACTCGTTTTTTAGCGTCTAAAACAGACGGGGACCATGTTTTCGACGCGAAACACCCGCGGATGTCCGAGATACGAGAGTTCTTGAACGAATTAGAACGAAGCGCGGTGCATCGTGCGTTTCGCTTGCAAAACGTGAGAACTAGCAAGATTTCATCGTCCTGAAGTGTAACACGGCGTATCTCGGCCATTTCTCAACGGCTTCGTGCGAATCAAGTGTCATACGCGTTTTTAACGTCTAAAACAGACGGGACCATTTTTTCGACGCGAAACACTCGCGGATGTCCGAGATATGAGAGTTCTTGAACGAATTGGACGAATTCATCGTCCGGAAGTGTAATACGGCGTATCTCGGCCATTTCTCAACGGATTCATGCGAATCAAGTGTCACACTCGTTTTTAGCGTCTAAAACAGACGGGGACCATGTTTTCGACGCGAAACACCCGCGGATGTCCGAGATACGAGAGTTCTTGAACGAATTAGAACGAAACGCGGTGCATCGTGCGTTTCGCTTGCAAAACGTGAGAACTAGCAAGATTTCATCGGCCGGAAGTGTAACACGACGTATCTCGGCCATTTCTCAACGGATTCGTGCGAATCAAGTGCCATACCCGCGTTTTTAGCGTCTAAAACAGACGGGGGACCATGTTTTCGACGCGAAATACTCGCGGATGTCCGAGATGCGAGAGTTCTTGAACGAATTGAACGAAACGCGCTGCATCGTGCGTTTCGCTTGCAAAACGTGAGAACTAGCAAGATTTCACCGTCCGGAAGTTTAACACGGCGTATCTCGGCCATTTCTCAACGGATTCGTGCGAATCAAGTGTCATACTCGTTTTTAGCGTCTAAAACAGACGGGGACCATGTTTTCGACGCGAAACACCCGCGGATGTCCGAGATACGAGAGTTCTTGAACGAATTAGAACGAAGCGCGGTGCATCGTGCGTTTCGCTTGCAAAACGTGAGAACTAGCAAGATTTCATCGTCCTGAAGTGTAACACGGCGTATCTCGGCCATTTCTCAACGGCTTCGTGCGAATCAAGTGTCATACGCGTTTTTAACGTCTAAAACAGACGGGACCATTTTTTCGACGCGAAACACTCGCGGATGTCCGAGATATGAGAGTTCTTGAACGAATTGGACGAATTCATCGTCCGGAAGTGTAATACGGCGTATCTCGGCCATTTCTCAACGGATTCATGCGAATCAAGTGTCACACTCGTTTTTAGCGTCTAAAACAGACGGGGACCATGTTTTCGACGCGAAACACCCGCGGATGTCCGAGATACGAGAGTTCTTGAACGAATTAGAACGAAACGCGGTGCATCGTGCGTTTCGCTTGCAAAGCGTGAGAACTAGCAAGATTTCATCGTCCGGAAGTGTAACACGGCGTATCTCGGCCATTTCTCAACGGATTCGTGCGAATCAAGTGTCATACGCGTTTTTAGCGTCTAAAACAGACGGGGACCACGTTTTCGACGCGAAACACTCGCGGATGTCCGAGATACGAGAGTTCTTGGACGAATTGAACGAAACGCGATGCATCGTGCGTTTCGCTTGCAAAACGTGAGAACTAGCAAGATTTCACCGTCCGGAAGTGTAACACGGCGTATCTCTTCCATTTCTCATCGGATTCGTGCGAATCGAGTGTCATACGCGTTTTTAGCGTCTAAAACAGACGGGACCATTTTTTCGACGCGAAACACTCGCGGATGTCAGAGATACGAGAGTTCTTGAACGAATTGAACGAAATCATCGTCCGGAAGTGTAACACGGCGTATCTCGGTCATTTCTCATCGGATTCGTGCGAATCAAGTGTCATACGCGTTTATAGCGTCTAAAACAGACGGGGACCATGTTTTCGACGCGAAACTCTCGCGGATGTCCGAGATACGAGAGTTCTTGAACGAATTGAACGAAACGCGGTGCATCGTGCGTTTCGCTTGCAAAACGTGAGAACTAGCAAGATTTCATCGTCCGGAAGTGTAACACCGCGTATCTCGGCCATTTCTCAACGGATCCGCGCGAATCAAGTGTCATACTCGTTTTTAGCGTCTAAAACAGACGGGGACCATGTTTTCGACGCGAAACACCCGCGGATGTCCGAGATACGAGAGTTCTTGAACGAATTAGAACGAAACGCGGTGCATCGTGCGTTTCGCTTGCAAAACGGGAGAACTAGCAAGATTTCACCGTCCGGAAGTGTAACACGGCGTATCTCTTCCATTTCTCATCGGATTCGTGCGAATCAAGTGTCATACGCGTTTTTAGCGTCTAAAACAGACGGGGACCATGTTTTCGACGCGAAACACTCGCGGATGTCCGAGATACGAGAGTTCTTGAACGAATTGAACGAGACGCGGTGCATCGTGCGTTTCGCTTGCAAAACGTGAGAACTAGCAAAATTTCATCGTCCGGAAGTGTAAGACGGCGTATCTCGGCCATTTCTCAACGGATTCGTGCGAATCAAGTGTCATACGCGTTCTTAGCGTCTAAAACAGACGGGGACCACGTTTTCGACGCGAAACACTCGCGGATGTCCGAGATACGAGAGTTCTTGGACGAATTGAACGAATTCATCGTCCGCAAGTGTAACACGGCGTATCTCGGTCATTTCTCTTCGGATTCGTGCGAATCAAGTGTCATACGCGTGTTTAGCGTCTAAAACAGACGGGGACCAGGTTTTCGACGCGAAACACTCGCGGATGTCCGAGATACGAGAGTTCTTGAACGAATTGAACGAATACATCGTCCGGATGTGTAACACGGCGTATCTCGGATGTCCGAGATACAAGAGTTCTTGAACGAATTGAACGAAACGCGGTGCATCGTGCGTTTCGCTTGCAAAACGTGAGAACTAGCAAGATTTCATCGTCCGGAAGTGTAACACGGCGTATCTCGGTCATTTCTCAACGGATTCGTGCGAATCAAGTGTCATACGCGTTTTTAGCGTTTAAAACAGACGGGGAGCATGTTTTCAACGCGAAACACTCGCCGATGTCCGAGATACGAGAGTTCTTGAACGAATTGAACGAAACGCGGTGCATCGTGCGTTTCGCTTGCAAAATGTGAGAACTAGCAAGATTTCATCGTCCGGAAGTGTAACACGGCGTATCTCGGCCATTTCACAACGGATTCGTGCGAATCAAGTGTCATACGCGTTTTTAGCGTCTAAAACAGACGGGGACCACGTTTTCGACGCGAAACACTCGCGGATGTCCGAGATACGAGAGTTCTTGAACGAATTGAACGAGACGCGGTGCATCGTGCGTTTTGCTTGCAAAACGTGAGAGCTAGCAAGATTTCATCGTCCGGAAGTGTAACACGGCGTATCTCGGCCTTTTCTCAACGGATTCGTGCGAATCAAGTGTCATACGCGTTTTTAGCGTCTACAACAGACGGGGACCACGTTTTCGACGCGAAACGCTCGCGGATGTCCGAGATACGAGAGTTCTTGAACGAATTGAACGAATTCATCGTCCCGAATTGTAATACGGCGTATCTCGGGTATTTCTCAACGGATTCGTGCGAATCAAGTGTCATACGCGTTTTTAGCGTCTAAAACAGACGGGGAGCATGTTTTCAACGCGAAACACTCGCCGATGTCCGAGATACGAGAGTTCTTGAACGAATTGAACGAAACGCGGTGCATCGTGCGTTTCGCTTGCAAAATGTGAGAACTAGCAAGATTTCATCGTCCGGAAGTGTAACACGGCGTATCTCGGCCATTTCACAACGGATTCGTGCGAATCAAGTGTCATACGCGTTTTTAGCGTCTAAAACAGACGGGGACCACGTTTTCGACGCGAAACACTCGCGGATGTCCGAGATACGAGAGTTCTTGAACGAATTGAACGAAACGCGGTGCATCGTGCGTTTTGCATGCAAAACGTGAGAGCTAGCAAGATTTCATCGTCCGGAAGTGTAACACGGTGTATCTCGGCCATTTCTCAACGGATTCGTGCGAATCAAGAGTCATACGCGTTTTTAGCGTCTAAAACAGACGGGGACCATGTTTTCGACGCGAAACACTCGCGGATGTCCGAGCTACGAGAGTTCTTGAACGAATTGAACGAAACGCAGTGCATCGTGCGTTTCGCTTGCAAAACGTGAGAACTAGCAAGATTTCATCGTCCGGAAGTGTAACACGGCGTATCTCGGCCATTTCTCAACGGACTCGTGCGAATCAAGTGTCATACGCGTTTTTAGCGTCTAAAACAGACGGGGACCACGTTTTCGACGCGAAACACTCGCGGATGTCCGAGATACGAGAGCATGCTGTACAAGTTTCATAAACTTCGTACGGCTGGAAGCGGAGTTTGAAAAAATTGTCATCATCCGAATTTCCGCTCAGCGACCAAGTCCCGTCGTAGCTGTATGTAAGTTCATCGAGAAATGCGAACCGACCGTACGATCTTCTTCAAACTTGCAGGAGTGCTCTCGATTGCCGACACGAGCATTCTCTACAAGTTTCATAAACTTCTTACGGCTGGAAGGGGAGTTACACACAAATTGTCATCATCCGAATTTCCGCTCAGCGACCAAGTCCCTACGTAGCTGCATGTAAGTTCATCGAGAACTCTGAACCGACCGTACGATCATCTTCAAACTTGCAGGAGTGCTCTCGATTGGCGACAGGAGCATTCTCTACAAGTTTCATAAACTTCGTATGGCTGGAAGGGGAGTTAGACACAAATTGTCATCTACAACGCAGTTTCCGCTCAGCGACCAAGTCCCGTCGTAGCTGTATGTAAGTTCATCGAGAAATGCGAACCGACCGTACGATCTTCTTCAAACTTGCAGGAGTGCTTTCGATTGGCGACACGAGCATTCTCTACAAGTTTCATAAACTTCTTACGGCTGGAAGGGGAGTTAGACAAAAATTGTCTTCATCCGAATTTCCGCTCAGCGACCAAGTCCCTACGTAGCTGCATGTAAGTTCATCGAGAAATCTGAACCGACCGTACGATCACCTTCAAACTTGCAGGAGTGCTCTCGATTGGCGATACGAGCATTCTCTACAAGTTTCATAAACTACGTACGGCTGGAAGGGGAGTTAGACACAAATTGTCATCATCCGAATTTCCGCTCAGCGTCCAAGTCCCTTCGTAGCAGCATGTAAGTTCATCGAGAAATCTGAACCGACCATACGATCATCTTCAGACTTGCAGGAGTGATCTCGATTGGCGATACGAGCATTCTGTACAAGTTTCATAAACTTCGTACGGCTGGAAGAGGAGTTAGACACAAATTGTCATCTACAACGCAGTACTGGATAGTTCCCGTTCAGCGACTAAGTCCCGTCGTAGGTGCATGTAAGTTCATCGAGAAATGTTAACCGACCGTACGATCTTCTTCAAACTTGCAGGAGTGCTCTCGATTGGCGACACGAGCATTCTCTACAAGTTTCATAAACTTCGTACGGCTGGAAGGGGAGTTAGACACAAATTGTCATCTACAACGCAGTTTCAGATCAGCGGCCAAGTCCCGTCGTAGCTGTATGCAAGTTCATCGAGAAATGTTGACCGACCGTACGAACATCTTCAAACTTGTAGGATTGCTCTCGATAGGCGACACGAGCATTCTGTACAAGTTTCATAAACTTCGTACGGCTGGAAGGGGTGTTAGACACAAATTGTCATCTACAACGCAGTTTCCGCTCAGCGACCATGTCCCGTCGTAGCTGTATGTAAGTTCATCGAGAAATGCGAACCGACCGTACGATCTTCTTCAAACTTGCAGGAGTGCTCTCGATTGACGACACGAGCATGCTGTACAAGTTTCATAAACTTCGTACGGCTGGAAGAGGAGTTAGACACAAATTGTCATCTACAACGCAGTACTGGATAGTTCCCGTTCAGCGACTAAGTCCCGTCGTAGGTGCATGTAAGTTCATCGAGAAATGTTAACCGACCGTACGATCTTCTTCAAACTTGCAGGAGTGCTCTCGATTGGCGACACGAGCATTCTCTACAAGTTTCATAAACTTCGTACGGCTGGAAGGAGAGTTAGACACAAATTGTCATCTACAACGCAGTTTCCGATCAGCGGCCAAGTCCCGTCGTAACTGTATGTAAGTTCATCGAGAAATGTTGACCGACCGTACGAACATCTTCAAACTTGTAGGAGTGCTCTCGATAGGCGACACGAGCATTCTGTACAAGTTTCATAAACTTCGTACGGCTGGAAGGGGTGTTAGACACAAATTGTCATATACAACGCAGTTTCCGCTCAGCGACCAAGTCCCGTCGTAGCTGTATGTAAGTTCATCGAGAAATGCGAACCGACCGTACGATCTTCTTCAAACTTGCAGGAGTGCTCTCGATTGACGACACGAGCATGCTGTACAAGTTTCATAAACTTCGTACGGCTGGAAACGGAGTTTGAACAAAATTGTCATCATCCGAATTTCCGCTCAGCGACCAAGTCAATTCGTAGCTGCATGTAACTTCATCGAGAAATCTGAACCGACCGTACGATCATCTTCAAACTTGCGGGAGTGCTCTCGATTGGCGACACGAGCATTCTCTATAAGTTTCATAAACTTCGCATGGCTGGAAGGGGAGTTAGACACAAATTGTCATCTACAACGCAGTTTCCGACAGCGACCAAGTCCCGTCGTAGCTGTATGTAAGTTCATCGAGAAATGCGAACCGACCGTACGATGTTCATCAAACTTGCAGGAATGCTCTCGATTGGCGACGCGATCATTCGGTACAAGTTTCATAAACTTCGTACGGCTGGAAACAGAGTATGAACAAAATTGTCATCATCCGCATTTCCGCTCAGCGACCAAGTCAATTCGTAGCTGCATGTAAGTTCATCGAGAAATCTGAACCAACCGTACGATCATCTTCAAACTTGCAGGAGTGCTCTCGATTGGTGACACGAGCATTCTCTATAAGTTTCATAAACTTCGCATGGCTGGAAGGGGAGTTAGACACAAATTGTCATCTACAACGCAGTTTCCGACTGCGACAAAGTCCCGTCGTAGCTGTATGTAAGTTCATGGAGAAATGCGAGCCGACCGTACGATCTTCTTCAAACTTGCAGGAGTGCTCTCGATTGACGACACGAGAATGCTGTACAAGTTTCATAAACTTCGTACGGCTGGAAACGGAGTTTGAACAAAATTGTCATCATCCGAATTTCCGCTCAGCGACCAAGTCAATTCGTAGCTGCATGTAAGTTCATCGAGAAATCTGAACCGACCGTACGATCATCTTCAAACTTGCAGGAGTGCTCTCGATTGGCGACACGAGCATTCTCTACAAGTTTCATAAACTTCGTACGGCTGGAAGGGGAGTTAGACACAAATTGTCATCTACAACGCAGTACTGGATAGTTCCCGTTCAGCGACCAAGTCCCGTCGTAGCTGTATGTAAGTTCATCGAGAAATGCGAACCGACCGTACGATCTTCTTCAAACTTGCATGAGTGCTTTCGATTGGCGACACGAGCATTCTCTACAAGTTTCATTAACTTCTTACGGCTGGAAGGGGAGTTAGACACAAATTGTCTTCATCCGAATTTCCGCTCAGCGACCAAGTCCCTACGTAGCTGCATGTAAGTTCATCGAGAAATCTGAACCGACCGTACGATTACCTTCAAACTTGCAGGAGTGCTCTCGATTGGCGACACGAGCATTCTCTACAAGTTTCATAAAATACGTACGGCTGGAAGGGGAGTTAGACACGAATTGTCATCATCCGAATTTCCGCTCAGCGACCAAGTCAATTCGTAGCTGCATGTAACTTCATCGAGAAATCTGAACCGACCGTACGATCATCTTCAAACTTGCGGGAGTGCTCTCGATTGGCGACACGAGCATTCTCTATAAGTTTCATAAACTTCGCATGGCTGGAAGGGGAGTTAGACACAAATTGTCATCTACAACGCAGTTTCCGACAGCGACCAAGTCCCGTCGTAGCTGTATGTAAGTTCATCGAGAAATGCGAACCGACCGTACGATGTTCATCAAACTTGCAGGAATGCTCTCGATTGGCGACGCGAGCATTCGGTACAAGTTTCATAAACTTCGTACGGCTGGAAACGGAGCATGAACAAAATTGTCATCATCCGCATTTCCGCTCAGCGACCAAGTCAATTCGTAGCTGCATGTAAGTTCATCGAGAAATCTGAACCAACCGTACGATCATCTTCAAACTTGCAGGAGTGCTCTCGATTGGCGACACGAGCATTCTCTATAAGTTTCATAAACTTCGCATGGCTGGAAGGGGAGTTAGACACAAATTGTCATCTGAAACGCAGTTTCCGACAGCGACCAAGTCCCGTCGTAGCTGTATGTAAGTTCATCGAGAAATGCGAACCGACCGTACGTTCTTCTTCAAACTTGCAGGAGTGCTCTCGATTGGCGACACGAGCATTCTCTACAAGTTTCATAAACTTCGTACGGCTGGAAGGGGAGTTAGACCCAAATTGCCATCTACAACGCAGTACTGGATAGTTCCCGTTCAGCGAATAAGTCCCGTCGTAGGTGTATGTAAGTTCATCGAGAAATGTGAACCGAAAGTACGATCTTCTTCAAACTTGCAGGAGTGCTCTCGATTGGCGACACGAGCATTCTCTACAAGTTTCATAAACTTCGTACGGCTGGAAGCGGAGTTAGACACAAATTGTCATTATCCGAATTTCCGCTCAGCGACCAAGTCCCTTCGTAGCTGCATGTAAGTTCATCGAGAAATGTTAACCGACCGTACGATCTTCTTCAAACTTGCAGGAGTGCTCTCGATTGGCGACACGAGCATTCTCTACAAGTTTCATAAACTTCGTACGGCTGGAAGGGGAGTTAAACCCAAATTGCCATCTACAACGCAGTACTGGATAGTTCCCGTTCAGCGAATAAGTCCCGTCGTAGCTGTATGTAAGTTCATCGAGAAATGCGAACCGACCGTACGATCTTCTTCAAACTTGCAGGAGTGCTCTCGATTGGCGACACGAGCTTTCTCTACAAGTTTCATAAACTCGGCGGCCGGTGCATTGACCTGCGTCTCAGTAAGAGTAAGCATTGTAAACAAATGCGAGAGTGAATTTCGCCGAAGATAGGAGCAGGCTTTGCCTGTTGGAAAGAGGACGGAGCTTGACTCCTCTGCACTTCCCCCAGAATCGCTAAAACGAACACATCTCGTCGAGCTATTTTGCGGGTTTCTAACATGCCTGTGCTTGCTGTGCTGCCTGTGCTTGCTGCCTGTGCTTGCTACCTGTGCTTTCTGTGCTGCCTGTGCTTGCTGCCTGTGCTGTCTGTGCTTGCTGTGCTGCCTGTGCTTGTTGCCTGTGCTTGCTGTGCTGCCTGTGCTTGCTGCCTGTGCTTGCTATGCTGCCTGTGCAAGCTGCCTGTGCTTGCTGTGCTGCCTGTGCTTGCTCCCTGTGCTTGCTGTGCTGCCTGTGCTTGCTGTGCTGCCTGTGCTTGCTGCCTGTGCTTGCTGTGCTGCCTGTGCTTGCTGCCTGTGCTGCCTGTGCTTGCTGTGCTGCCTGTTAGCGATGCATTTGATTTCGCCCATAACACGCGGTAATGTGACAGTGGCACACGACAGTGCGTTGCTGTGTCACCTGTTTTTGGAGGCGCCGAGAGTCGCGGATCATATGTTTACCTCGGCGGCCGGTGCATTGACTTGGGTCCCAATAAGAGTAAGCATTGTAAACAAATGCGAGAGTGAATCTCGCCGAAGATCGGAGCAGGCTTTGCCTGTTGGAAAGAGGACGGAGCTTGACTCCTCTGCACTTCCCCCAGAATCGCTAAAACGAACACATCTCGTCGAGCTATTTTGCGGGTTTCTAACATGCCTGTGCTTGCTGCCTGTGCTTGCTGTGCTGCCTGTGCTTGCTGCCTGTGCCTGCTGTGCTGTCTGTGCTTGCTGCCTGTGCTGCCTGTGCTTGCTGTGCTGCCTGTGCTTGCTGCCTGTGCTTTCTGTGCTGCCTGTGCTTGCTGCCTGTGCTGCCTGTGCTTGCTGTGCTGCCTGTGCTTTCTGTGCTGCCTGTGCTTGCTGCCTGTGCTGCCTGTGCTTGCTGTGCTGCCTGTGCTTGCTGCCTGTGCTTGCTGTGCTGAGTGTGTTTGCTGCCTGTGCTTGCTGCCTGTGCTTGCTGAGCTGCCTGTCCTTGCTGCCTGTGCTTGCTGTGCTGCCTGTGCTTGCTGCCTGTGCTGCCTGTGCTTGCTGTGCTGCCTGTGCTTTCTGTGCTGCCTGTGCTTGCTGCCTGTGCTGCCTGTGCTTGCTGTGCTGCCTGTGCTTGCTGCCTGTGCTTGCTGCCTGTGCCTGCTGTGCTGTCTGTGCTTGCTGTGCTGCCTGTGCTTGCTGCCTGTGCTGCCTGTGCTTGCTGCCTGTGCTTGCTGTGCTGCCGGTGCTTGCTGCCTGTGCTTGCTGTGCTGCCTGTGTTTGCTGTGCTGTCTGTGCTTGCTGCCTGTGCTTGCTGTGCTGCCTGTACTTGCTGCCTGTGCTGCCTGTGCTTGCTGTGCTGCCTGTGCTTTCTGTGCTGCCTGTGCTTGCTGCCTGTGCTGCCTGTGCTTGCTGTGCTGCCTGTGCTTGCTGCCTGTGCTTGCTGTGCTGAGTGTGTTTGCTGCCTGTGCTTGCTGTGCTGCCTGTGCTTGCTGCCTGTGCTTGCTGAGCTGCCTGTCCTTGCTGCCTGTGCTTGCTGTGCTTCCTGTGCTTGCTGCCTGTGCTTGCTGTGCTGCCTGAGCTGCCTGTGCCTGCTGCCTGTGCTTGCTGTGCTGCCTGTGCTTGCTGTGCTGCCTGTGCTTGCTGCCTGTGCTGCCTGTTCTTGCTGTGCTGCCTGTGCTGCCTGTGCTTGCTGCCTGTGCTTGCTGTGCTGCCTGTGTTTCCTGCCTGTGCTTGCTGTGCTGCCTGTGCTTGCTGCCTGTGCTGCCTGTGCTTGCTGTGCTGCCTGTGCTTGCTGCCTGTGCTTGCTGTGCTGCCTGTGCTTGCTGCCTGTGCTTGCTGTGCTGCCTGTGCTTGCTGCCAGTGCTTGCTGTGCTGCCTGTGTTTGTTGCCTGTGCTTGCTGTGCTGCCTGTGTTTGCTGTGCTGCCTGTGCTTGCTGTGCTGCCTGTGCTGTGCTGCCTGTGCTTGCTGTGCTGCCTTTGTTTGCTGTGCTGCCTGTGCTTGCTGCCTGTGCCTGCTGTGCTGTCTGTGCTTGCTGTGCTGCCTGTGCTTGCTGCCTGTGCTTGCTGCCTGTGCCTGCTGTGCTGTCTGTGCTTGCTGTGCTGCCTGTGCTTGCTGCCTGTGCTGCCTGTGCTTGCTGCCTGTACTTGCTGTGCTTGCTATGCTGCCTGTGCAAGCTGCCTGTGCTTGCTGCCTGTGCTTGCTGTGCTGCCTGTGCTTGCTGCCTGTGCTGCCTGTGCTTGCTGCCTGTACTTGCTGTGCTTGCTATGCTGCCTGTGCAAGCTGCCTGTGCTTGCTGCCTGTGCTTGCTGTGCTGCCTGTGCTTGCTGCCTGTGCTTGCTGTGCTGCCTGTGCTTGCTGTGCTGCCTGTGCTTGCTGCCTGTGCTTGCTGTGCTGCCTGTGCTTGTTGCCTGTGCTTGGTGTGCTGCCTGTTCTTGCTGCCTGTGCTTGCTGTGCATGCTGTGCTGCCTGTGCTTGCTGTGTTGAGTGTGCTTGCTGTTTGTGCTTGCTGTGCTGCCTGTGCTTGCTGTGCTGCCTGTGCTTGCTGTACTGCCTGTGCTTGCTGCGCTGAGTGTGCTTGCTGCCTGTGCTTGCTGTGCTGCCTGTGCTTGCTGCCTGTGCTTGCTGTGCTGCCTGTCCTTGCTGTCTGTGCTTGCTGCCTGTGCTTGGTGTGCTGCCTGTGCTTGCTGCCTGTGCGTGCTGTGCTGCCTGTGCTTGCTGTGTTGAGTGTGCTTGCTGTTTGTGCTTGCTGTGCTGCCTGTGCTTGCTGTGCTGCCTGTGCTTGCTGTACTGCCTGTGCTTGCTGCGCTGAGTGTGCTTGCTGCCTGTGCTTGCTGTGCTGCCTGTCCTTGCTGCCTGTGCTTGCTGTGCTGCCTGTGTCTGCTGCCTGTGCTTGCTGTGCTGCCTGTGCTGCCGCTGCTGTGCTGCCTGTGCTGCCTGTGCTTGCTGCCTGTGCTTGCTGTGCTGCCTGTGCTTGCTGCATGTGCTTGCTGTGCTGCCTGTGCTTGCTGTTTGTGCTTGCTGTGCTGCCTGTGCTTGCTGCCTGTGCTTGCTGTGCTGCCTGTGCTTGCTGAGCTGAGTGTGCTTGCTGCCTGTGCTTGCTGTGCTGCCTGTGCTTGCTGCCTGTGCTTGCTGTGCTGCCTGTCCTTGCTGCCTGTGCTTGCTGCCTGTGCTTGCTGTGCTGCCTGTGCTGCCTCTGCTGTGCTGCCTGTGCTGCCTGTGCTTGCTGCCTGTGCTTGCTGTGCTGCCTGTGCTTGCTGCCTGTGCTTGTCCTTGCTGCCTGTGCTTGCTGCCTGTGCTTGCTGTGCATGCTGTGCTGCCTGTGCTTGCTGTGCTGAGTGTGCTTGCTGTTTGTGCTTGCTGTGCTGCCTGTGCTTGCTGTGCTGCCTGTGCTTGCTGCGCTGAGTGTGCTTGCTGGCTGTGCTTGCTGTGCTGCCTGTGCTTGCTGCCTGTGCTTGCTGTGCTGCCTGTGCTTGCTGCCTGTGCTTGCTGTGCTGCCTGTGCTTGCTGTGCTGCCTGTGCTTGCTGCCTGTGCTGCCTGTGCTGCCTGTGCTTGTTGCCTGTGCTTGCTGTGCTGCCTGTGCTTGCTGTGCTGCCTGTGCTTGCTGCCTGTGCTTGCTGTGCTGCCTGTGCTTGCTGCCTGTGCTGCCTGAGCTGCCTGTGCTTGCTGCCTGTGATTGCTGTGCTGCCTGTGCTTGCTGTGCTGTCTGTGCTTGCTGCCTGTGCTTGCTGTGCTGCCTGTTCTTGCTGCGCTGCCTGTGCTTGCTGTGCTGCCTGTGCTTGCTGCCTGTGCTTGCTGTGCTGCCTGTGCTTGCTGCCTGTGCTGCCTGAGCTGCCTGTGCTTGCTGCCTGTGATTGCTGTGCTGCCTGTGCTTGCTGTGCTGTCTGTGCTTGCTGCCTGTGCTTGCTGTGCTGCCTGTTCTTGCTGCGCTGCCTGTGCTTGCTGCCTGTGCTTGCTGCCTGTGCTTGCTGCCTGTGCTTGCTGCCTGTGCTTGCTGTGCATGCTGTGCTGCCTGTGCTTGCTGTGCTGCCTGTGCTTGCTGCCTGTGCTTGCTGTGCTGCCTGTGCCTGCTGCCTGTGCTTGCTGTGCTGAGTGTGCTGGCTGCCTGTGCTTGCTGCCTGTGCTTGCTGCCTGTGCTTGTCCT
This sequence comes from Priocnemis perturbator, assembly GCA_963942575.1. Classification (NCBI taxonomy): domain Eukaryota; kingdom Metazoa; phylum Arthropoda; class Insecta; order Hymenoptera; family Pompilidae; genus Priocnemis; species Priocnemis perturbator. Next base: position 13,919 of record CAWWDK010000459.1, read on the forward strand.
TGCTGCCTGTGCTTGCTGTGCTGAGTGTGCTTGCTGTTTGTGCTTGCTGTGCTGCCTGTGCTTGCTGCCTGTGCTGCCTGTGCTGCCTGTGCTTGCTGTGCTGCCTGTGCTTGCTGTGCTGAGTGTGCTTGCTGCCTGTGCTTGCTGTGCTACCTGTGCTTGCTGCCTGTGCTTGGTGTGCTGCCTGTGCTTGCTGCCTGTGCTTGCTGTGCATGCTGTGCTGCCTGTGCTTGCTGTGCTGCCTGTGCTTGCTGCCTGTGCTTGCTGTGCTGCCTGTGCTTGCTGTTTGTGCTTGCTGTGCTACCTGTGCTTGCTGCCTGTGCTTGGTGTGCTGCCTGTGCTTGCTGCCTGTGCTTGCTGTGCATGCTGTGCTGCCTGTGCTTGCTGTGCTGCCTGTGCTTGCTGCCCGTGCTTGCTATGCTGCCTGTGCTTGCTGTGCTGCCTGTGCTTGCTGCCTGTGCTTGCTGTGCTGCCTGTGCTTGCTGCCTGTGCTTGCTGTTTGTGCTTGCTGTGCTGCCTGTGCTTGCTGTGCTGCCTGTGCTGGCTGTGCTGAGTGTGCTTGCTGCCTGTGCTTGCTGTGCTGCCTGTGCTTGCTGCCTGTGCTTGCTGTGCTGCCTGTGCTGCCTCTGCTGTGCTGCCTGTGCTTGCTGCCTGTGCTTGCTGCCTGTGCTTGCTGTGCTGCCTGTGCTTGCTGCATGTGCTTGCTGTGCTGCCTGTGCTTGCTGTTTGTGCTTGCTGTGCTGCCTGTGTTTGCTGCCTGTCCTTGTTGTGCTGCCTGTGCTGCCTGTGCTGCCTGTGCTTGCTGCCTGTGCTTGCTGTGCTGCCTGTGCTTGCTGCCTGTGCTTGCTGTGCTGCCTGTGCTTGCTGCCTGTGCTTGCTGTGCTGCCTGTGCTTGCTGCCTGTGCTTGCTGTGCTGTCTGTGCTTGCTGCCTGTGCTTGCTGTGCTGTCTGTGCTTGCTGCCTGTGCTTGCTGTGCTGCCTGTGCTTGCTGCGCTGACTGTGCTTGCTGCCTGTGCTTGCTGCCTGTGCTTGTCCTTGCTGCCTGTGCTTGCTGTGCTGCCTGAGCTGCCTGTGCTTGCTGCCTGTGCTTGCTGTGCTGCCTGTGCTTGCTGCCTGTACTTGCTGTGCTGCCTGAGCTTGCTGCCTGTGCTTGCTGTGCTGCCTGTGCTTGCTGTGCTGTCTGTGCTTGCTGCCTGTGCATGCTGTGCTGCCTGTTCTTGCTGCCTGTGCTTGCTGTGCTGCCTGTGCTTGCTGCCTGTGCTTGCTGTGCTGCCTGTGCTGCCTGTGCTTGCTGCCTGTGCTTGCTGCCTGTACTTGCTGTGCTGCCTGTGCTTGCTGCCTGTGCTTGCTGTGCTGCCTGTGCTTGCTGTGCTGTCTGTGCTTGCTGTGCATGCTGTGCTGCCTGTGCTTGCTGTGCTGCCTATGCTTGCTGTGCTGCCTGTGCTTGCTGCCTGTACTTGCTGTGCTGCCTGTGCTTGCTGTGCTGTCTGTGGTTGCTGCCTGTGCTTGCTGTGCTGCCTGTGCTTGCTGCGCTGCCTGTGCTTGCTGCCTGTGCTTGCTGCCTGTGCTTGTCCTTGCTGCCTGTGCTTGCTGTGCTGCCTGATCTGCCTGTGCTTGCTGCCTGTGCTTGCTGTGCTGCCTGTGCTTGCTGTGCTGCCTGTGCTTGCTGCCTGTGCTTGGTGTGCTGCCTGTGCATGCTGCCTGTGCTTGCTGTGCATGCTGTGCTGCCTGTGCTTGCTGTGCTGAGTGTGCTTGCTGTTTGTGCTTGCTGTGCTGCCTGTGCTTGCTGCCTGTGCTTGCTGTGCTGCCTGTGCTTGCTGCGCTGAGTGTGCTTGCTGGCTGTGCTTGCTGTGCTGCCTGTGCTTGCTGCCTGTGATTGCTGTGCTGCCTGTCCTTGCTGCCTGTGCTTGCTGCCTGTGCTTGCTGCCTGTGCTTGCTGTGCTGCCTGTGCTTGCTGTGCTGCCTGTGCTTGCTGCCTGTGCTGCCTGTGCTGCCTGTGCTGCCTGTGCTTGCTGCCTGTGCTGCCTGTGCTGCCTGTGCTTGCTGCCTGTGCTTGCTGTGCTGCCTGTGCTTGGTGTGCTGCCTGTGCTTGCTGCCTGTGCGTGCTGTGCTGCCTGTGCTTGCTGTGCTGAGTGTGCTTGCTGCCTGTGCTGCCTGTGCTTGCTGTGCTGCCTGTGCTTGCTGCCTGTGCTTGCTGTGCTGCCTGTGCTTGCTGCCTGTGCCTGCTGTGCTGTCTGTGCTTGCTGTGCTGCCTGTGCTTGCTGCCTGTGCTGCCTGTGCTTGCTGCCTGTGCTTGCTGTGCTGCCGGTGCTTGCTGCCTGTGCTTGCTGTGCTGCCTGTGTTTGCTGTGCTGTCTGTGCTTGCTGCCTGTGCTTGCTGTGCTGCCTGTACTTGCTGCCTGTGCTGCCTGTGCTTGCTGTGCTGCCTGTGCTTTCTGTGCTGCCTGTGCTTGCTGCCTGTGCTGCCTGTGCTTGCTGTGCTGCCTGTGCTTGCTGCCTGTGCTTGCTGTGCTGAGTGTGTTTGCTGCCTGTGCTTGCTGTGCTGCCTGTGCTTGCTGCCTGTGCTTGCTGAGCTGCCTGTCCTTGCTGCCTGTGCTTGCTGTGCTTCCTGTGCTTGCTGCCTGTGCTTGCTGTGCTGCCTGAGCTGCCTGTGCCTGCTGCCTGTGCTTGCTGTGCTGCCTGTGCTTGCTGTGCTGCCTGTGCTTGCTGCCTGTGCTGCCTGTTCTTGCTGTGCTGCCTGTGCTGCCTGTGCTTGCTGCCTGTGCTTGCTGTGCTGCCTGTGTTTCCTGCCTGTGCTTGCTGTGCTGCCTGTGCTTGCTGCCTGTGCTGCCTGTGCTTGCTGTGCTGCCTGTGCTTGCTGTGCTGCCTGTGCTTGCTGCCTGTGCTTGCTGTGCTGCCTGTGCTTGCTGCCTGTGCTTGCTGTGCTGCCTGTGCTTGCTGCCAGTGCTTGCTGTGCTGCCTGTGTTTGTTGCCTGTGCTTGCTGTGCTGCCTGTGTTTGCTGTGCTGCCTGTGCTTGCTGTGCTGCCTGTGCTGTGCTGCCTGTGCTTGCTGTGCTGCCTTTGTTTGCTGTGCTGCCTGTGCTTGCTGCCTGTGCCTGCTGTGCTGTCTGTGCTTGCTGTGCTGCCTGTGCTTGCTGCCTGTGCTTGCTGCCTGTGCCTGCTGTGCTGTCTGTGCTTGCTGTGCTGCCTGTGCTTGCTGCCTGTGCTGCCTGTGCTTGCTGCCTGTACTTGCTGTGCTTGCTATGCTGCCTGTGCAAGCTGCCTGTGCTTGCTGCCTGTGCTTGCTGTGCTGCCTGTGCTTGCTGCCTGTGCTTGCTGTGCTGCCTGTGCTTGCTGTGCTGCCTGTGCTTGCTGCCTGTGCTTGCTGTGCTGCCTGTGCTTGTTGCCTGTGCTTGGTGTGCTGCCTGTGCTTGCTGCCTGTGCTTGCTGTGCATGCTGTGCTGCCTGTGCTTGCTGTGTTGAGTGTGCTTGCTGTTTGTGCTTGCTGTGCTGCCTGTGCTTGCTGTGCTGCCTGTGCTTGCTGTACTGCCTGTGCTTGCTGCGCTGAGTGTGCTTGCTGCCTGTGCTTGCTGTGCTGCCTGTGCTTGCTGCCTGTGCTTGCTGTGCTGCCTGTCCTTGCTGCCTGTGCTTGCTGTGCTGCCTGTGCTTGGTGTGCTGCCTGTGCTTGCTGCCTGTGCGTGCTGTGCTGCCTGTGCTTGCTGTGTTGAGTGTGCTTGCTGTTTGTGCTTGCTGTGCTGCCTGTGCTTGCTGTGCTGCCTGTGCTTGCTGTACTGCCTGTGCTTGCTGCGCTGAGTGTGCTTGCTGCCTGTGCTTGCTGTGCTGCCTGTCCTTGCTGCCTGTGCTTGCTGTGCTGCCTGTGTCTGCTGCCTGTGCTTGCTGTGCTGCCTGTGCTGCCGCTGCTGTGCTGCCTGTGCTGCCTGTGCTTGCTGCCTGTGCTTGCTGTGCTGCCTGTGCTTGCTGCATGTGCTTGCTGTGCTGCCTGTGCTTGCTGTTTGTGCTTGCTGTGCTGCCTGTGCTTGCTGCCTGTGCTTGCTGTGCTGCCTGTGCTTGCTGAGCTGAGTGTGCTTGCTGCCTGTGCTTGCTGTGCTGCCTGTGCTTGCTGCCTGTGCTTGCTGTGCTGCCTGTCCTTGCTGAGCTGAGTGTGCTTGCTGCCTGTGCTTGCTGTGCTGCCTGTGCTTGCTGCCTGTGCTTGCTGTGCTGCCTGTCCTTGCTGCCTGTGCTTGCTGCCTGTGCTTGCTGTGCTGCCTGTGCTGCCTCTGCTGTGCTGCCTGTGCTGCCTGTGCTTGCTGCCTGTGCTTGCTGTGCTGCCTGTGCTTGCTGTGCTGCCTGTGCTTGCTGCCTGTGCTTGTCCTTGCTGCCTGTGCTTGCTGCCTGTGCTTGCTGTGCATGCTGTGCTGCCTGTGCTTGCTGTGCTGAGTGTGCTTGCTGTTTGTGCTTGCTGTGCTGCCTGTGCTTGCTGTGCTGCCTGTGCTTGCTGCGCTGAGTGTGCTTGCTGGCTGTGCTTGCTGTGCTGCCTGTGCTTGCTGCCTGTGCTTGCTGTGCTGCCTGTGCTTGCTGCCTGTGCTTGCTGTGCTGCCTGTGCTTGCTGTGCTGCCTGTGCTTGCTGCCTGTGCTGCCTGTGCTGCCTGTGCTTGTTGCCTGTGCTTGCTGTGCTGCCTGTGCTTGCTGTGCTGCCTGTGCTTGCTGCCTGTGCTTGCTGTGCTGCCTGTGCTTGCTGCCTGTGCTGCCTGAGCTGCCTGTGCTTGCTGCCTGTGATTGCTGTGCTGCCTGTGCTTGCTGTGCTGTCTGTGCTTGCTGCCTGTGCTTGCTGTGCTGCCTGTTCTTGCTGCGCTGCCTGTGCTTGCTGCCTGTGCTTGCTGCCTGTGCTTGCTGCCTGTGCTTGCTGTGCATGCTGTGCTGCCTGTGCTTGCTGTGCTGCCTGTGCTTGCTGTGCTGCCTGTGCTTGCTGCCTGTGCTTGCTGTGCTGCCTGTGCCTGCTGCCTGTGCTTGCTGTGCTGAGTGTGCTGGCTGCCTGTGCTTGCTGCCTGTGCTTGCTGCCTGTGCTTGTCCTTGCTGCCTGTGCTTGCTGTGCTGAGTGTGCTTGCTGTTTGTGCTTGCTGTGCTGCCTGTGCTTGCTGCCTGTGCTGCCTGTGCTGCCTGTGCTTGCTGTGCTGCCTGTGCTTGCTGTGCTGAGTGTGCTTGCTGCCTGTGCTTGCTGTGCTACCTGTACTTGCTGCCTGTGCTTGGTGTGCTGCCTGTGCTTGCTGCCTGTGCTTGCTGTGCATGCTGTGCTGCCTGTGCTTGCTGTGCTGCCTGTGCTTGCTGCCTGTGCTTGCTGTGCTGCCTGTGCTTGCTGTTTGTGCTTGCTGTGCTACCTGTGCTTGCTGCCTGTGCTTGGTGTGCTGCCTGTGCTTGCTGCCTGTGCTTGCTGTGCATGCTGTGCTGCCTGTGCTTGCTGTGCTGCCTGTGCTTGCTGCCTGTGCTTGCTATGCTGCCTGTGCTTGCTGTGCTGCCTGTGCTTGCTGCCTGTGCTTGCTGTGCTGCCTGTGCTTGCTGCCTGTGCTTGCTGTTTGTGCTTGCTGTGCTGCCTGTGCTTGCTGCCTGTGCTTGCTGTGCTGCCTGTGCTGGCTGTGCTGAGTGTGCTTGCTGCCTGTGCTTGCTGTGCTGCCTGTGCTTGCTGCCTGTGCTTGCTGTGCTGCCTGTGCTGCCTCTGCTGTGCTGCCTGTGCTGCCTGTGCTTGCTGCCTGTGCTTGCTGCCTGTGCTTGCTGTGCTGCCTGTGCTTGCTGCATGTGCTTGCTGTGCTGCCTGTGCTTGCTGTTTGTGCTTGCTGTGCTGCCTGTGTTTGCTGCCTGTCCTTGTTGTGCTGCCTGTGCTGCCTGTGCTGCCTGTGCTTGCTGCCTGTGCTTGCTGTGCTGCCTGTGCTTGCTGCCTGTGCTTGCTGTGCTGCCTGTGCTTGCTGCCTGTGCTTGCTGTGCAGCCTGTGCTTGCTGCCTGTGCTTGCTGTGCTGCCTGTGCTTGCTGCTTGTGCTTGCTGTGCTGTCTGTGCTTGCTGCGCTGCCTGTGCTTGCTGCCTGTGCTTGCTGTGCTGCCTGTGCTTGCTGCCTGTGCTTGCTGTGCTGTCTGTGCTTGCTGCCTGTGCTTGCTGTGCTGTCTGTGCTTGCTGCCTGTGCTTGCTGTGCTGCCTGTGCTTGCTGCGCTGACTGTGCTTGCTGCCTGTGCTTGCTGCCTGTGCTTGTCCTTGCTGCCTGTGCTTGCTGTGCTGCCTGAGCAGCCTGTGCTTGCTGCCTGTGCTTGCTGTGCTGCCTGTGCTTGCTGCCTGTACTTGCTGTGCTGCCTGAGCTTGCTGCCTGTGCTTGCTGTGCTGCCTGTGCTTGCTGTGCTGTCTGTGCTTGCTGCCTGTGCATGCTGTGCTGCCTGTTCTTGCTGCCTGTGCTTGCTGTGCTGCCTGTGCTTGCTGCCTGTGCTTGCTGTGCTGCCTGTGCTGCCTGTGCTTGCTGCCTGTGCTTGCTGCCTGTACTTGCTGTGCTGCCTGTGCTTGCTGCCTGTGCTTGCTGTGCTGCCTGTGCTTGCTGTGCTGTCTGTGCTTGCTGTGCATGCTGTGCTGCCTGTGCTTGCTGTGCTGCCTATGCTTGCTGTGCTGCCTGTGCTTGCTGCCTGTACTTGCTGTGCTGCCTGTGCTTGCTGTGCTGTCTGTGGTTGCTGCCTGTGCTTGCTGTGCTGCCTGTGCTTGCTGCGCTGCCTGTGCTTGCTGCCTGTGCTTGCTGCCTGTGCTTGTCCTTGCTGCCTGTGCTTGCTGTGCTGCCTGATCTGCCTGTGCTTGCTGCCTGTGCTTGCTGTGCTGCCTGTGCTTGCTGCCTGTGCTTGGTGTGCTGCCTGTGCTTGCTGCCTGTGCTTGCTGTGCATGCTGTGCTGCCTGTGCTTGCTGTGCTGAGTGTGCTTGCTGTTTGTGCTTGCTGTGCTGCCTGTGCTTGCTGCCTGTGCTTGCTGTGCTGCCTGTGCTTGCTGCGCTGAGTGTGCTTGCTGGCTGTGCTTGCTGTGCTGCCTGTGCTTGCTGCCTGTGATTGCTGTGCTGCCTGTCCTTGCTGCCTGTGCTTGCTGCCTGTGCTTGCTGCCTGTGCTTGCTGTGCTGCCTGTGCTTGCTGTGCTGCCTGTGCTTGCTGCCTGTGCTGCCTGTGCTGCCTGTGCTTGCTGCCTGTGCTGCCTGTGCTGCCTGTGCTTGCTGCCTGTGCTTGCTGTGCTGCCTGTGCTTGGTGTGCTGCCTGTGCTTGCTGCCTGTGCGTGCTGTGCTGCCTGTGCTTGCTGTGCTGAGTGTGCTTGCTGCCTGTGCTGCCTGTGCTTGCTGTGCTGCCTGTGCTTGCTGCCTGTGCTTGCTGTGCTGCCTGTGCTTGCTGCCTGTGCTTGCTGTGCTGCCTGTGCTTGCTGCCTGTGCTTGCTGTGCTGTCTGTGCTTGCTGCCTGTGCTTGCTGTGCTGCCTGTTCTTGCTGCGCTGCCTGTGCTTGCTGTGCTGAGTGTGCTTGCTGCCTGTGCTTGCTGTGCTGCCTGTGCTTGCTGCCTGTGCTTGCTGCCTGTGCTTGCTGTGCATGCTGTGCTGCCTGTGCTGAGTGTGCTTGCTGCCTGTGCTTGCTGTGCTGCCTGTGCTTGCTGCCTGTGCTTGCTGTGCTGCCTGTGCTTGCTGCCTGTGCTGCCTGTGCTGCCTGTGCTTGCTGCCTGTGCTTGCTGTGCTGCCTGTGCTTGCTGCCTGTGCTTGCTGTGCTGCCTGTGCTGCCTGTGCTTGCTGCCTGTGCTTGCTGCCTGTACTTGCTGTGCTGCCTGTGCTTGCTGCCTGTGCTTGCTGTGCTGCCTGTGCTTGCTGTGCTGTCTGTGCTTGCTGTGCATGCTGTGCTGCCTGTGCTTGCTGTGCTGCCTATGCTTGCTGTGCTGCCTGTGCTTGCTGTGCTGCCTGTGCTTGCTGCGCTGCCTGTGCTTGCTGCCTGTGCTTGCTGCCTGTGCTTGTCCTTGCTGCCTGTGCTTGCTGTGCTGCCTGATCTGCCTGTGCTTGCTGCCTGTGCTTGCTGTGCTGCCTGTGCTTGCTGTGCTGCCTGTGCTTGCTGCCTGTGCTTGGTGTGCTGCCTGTGCTTGCTGCCTGTGCTTGCTGTGCATGCTGTGCTGCCTGTGCTTGCTGTGCTGAGTGTGCTTGCTGTTTGTGCTTGCTGTGCTGCCTGTGCTTGCTGCCTGTGCTTGCTGTGCTGCCTGTGCTTGCTGCGCTGAGTGTGCTTGCTGGCTGTGCTTGCTGTGCTGCCTGTGCTTGCTGCCTGTGATTGCTGTGCTGCCTGTCCTTGCTGCCTGTGCTTGCTGTGCTGCCTGTGCTTGCTGCCTGTGCTTGCTGCCTGTGCTGCCTGTGCTGCCTGTGCTGCCTGTGCTTGCTGCCTGTGCTTGCTGTGCTGCCTGTGCTTGCTGCCTGTGCGTGCTGTGCTGCCTGTGCTTGCTGTGCTGAGTGTGCTTGCTGCCTGTGCTTGCTGTGCTGCCTGTGCTTGCTATGCTGCCTGTGCTTGCTGTGCTGCCTGTGCTTGCTGCCTGTGCTTGCTGTTTGTCCTTGCTGCCTGTTCTTGCTGTGCTGCCTGTGCTGCCTCTGCTGTGCTGCCTGTGCTTGCTGCCTGTGCTTGCTGCCTGTGCTCGCTGTGCTGCCTGTGCTTGCTGCCTGTGCTTGCTGCCTGTGCTTACTGTGCTGCCTGTGCTTGCTGCCTGTGCTTGCTGTGCTGCCTGTGCTTGCTGCCTGTGCTGCCTGTGCTGCCTGTGCTTGCTGTCTGTGCTTGCTGTGCTGCCTGTGCTTGGTGTGCTGCCTGTGCTTGCTGCCTGTGCGTGTTGTGCTGCCTGTGCTTGCTGTGCTGAGTGTGCTTGCTGCCTGTGCTTGCTGTGCTGCCTGTGCTTGCTATGCTGCCTGTGCTTACTGTGCTGCCTGTGCTTGCTATGCTGCCTGTGCTTGCTGTGCTGCCTGTGCTTGCTGCCTGTGCTTGCTGTTTGTGCTTGCTGTGCTGCCTGTGCTTGCTGCCTGTGCTTGCTGCCTGTGCTTGCTGCCTGTGCTTGCTGTGCTGCCTGTGCTTGCTGCCTGTGCTTGCTGTGCTGCCTGTGCTTGCTGCCTGTGCTGCCTGTGCTGCCTGTGCTTGCTGCCTGTGCTTGCTGTGCTGCCTGTGCTTGGTGTGCTGCCTGTGCTTGCTGCCTGTGCGTGCTGTGCTGCCTGTGCTTGCTGTGCTGAGTGTGCTTGCTGCCTGTGCTTGCTGTGCCGCCTCTGCTTGCTATGCTGCCTGTGCTTGCTGGGCTGCCTGTGCTTGCTGGCTGTGCTTGCTGTGCTGCCTGTGCTTGCTGCCTGTGCTTGCTGTTTGTCCTTGCTGCCTGTGCTTGCTGTGCTGCCTGTGCTGCCTCTGCTGTGCTGCCTGTGCTTGCTGCCTGTGCTTGCTGCCTGTGCTCGCTGTGCTGCCTGTGCTTGCTGCCTGTGCTTGCTGCCTGTGCTGCCTGTGCTGCCTGTGCTTGCTGCCTGTGCTTGCTGTGCTGCCTGTGCTTGGTGTGCTGCCTGTGCTAGCTGCCTGTGCGTGCTGTGCTGCCTGTGCTTGCTGTGCTGAGTGTGCTTGCTGCCTGTGCTTGCTGTGCTGCCTGTACTTGCTATGCTGCCTGTGCTTGCTGTGCTGCCTGTGCTTGCTGCGCTGACTGTGCTTGTTGCCTGTGCTTGCTGCCTGTGCTTGTCCTTGCTGCCTGTGCTTGCTGTGCTGCCTGAGCTGCCTGTGCTTGCTGCCTGTGCTTGCTGTGCTGCCTGTGCTTGCTGCCTGTACTTGCTGTGCTGCCTGAGCTTGCTGCCTGTGCTTGCTGTGCTGCCTGTGCTTGCTGTGCTGTCTGTGCTTGCTGCCTGTGCTTGCTGTGCTGCCTGTTCTTGCTGCCTGTGCTTGCTGTGCTGCCTGTGCTTGCTGCCTGTGCTTGCTGTGCTGCCTGTGCTTCCTGTGCTTGCTGCCTGTGCTTGCTGCCTGTACTTGCTGTGCTGCCTGTGCTTGCTGCCTGTGCTTGCTGTGCTGCCTGTGCTTGCTGTGCTGTCTGTGCTTGCTGTGCATGCTGTGCTGCCTGTGCTTGCTGTGCTGCCTATGCTTGCTGTGCTGCCTGTGCTTGCTGCCTGTACTTGCTGTGCTGCCTGTGCTTGCTGCCTGTGCTTGCTGTGCTGTCTGTGGTTGCTGCCTGTGCTTGCTGTGCTGCCTGTGCTTGCTGCGCTGCCTGTGCTTGCTGCCTGTGCTTGCTGCCTGTGCTTGTCCTTGCTGCCTGTGCTTGCTGTGCTGCCTGATCTGCCTGTGCTTGCTGCCTGTGCTTGCTGTGCTGCCTGTGCTTGCTGTGCTGCCTGTGCTTGCTGCCTGTGCTTGTCCTTGCTGCCTGTGCTTGCTGCCTGTGCTTGCTGTGCATGCTGTGCTGCCTGTGCTTGCTGTGCTGAGTGTGCTTGCTGTTTGTGCTTGCTGTGCTGCCTGTGCTTGCTGCGCTGAGTGTGCTTGCTGGCTGTGCTTGCTGTGCTGCCTTTGCTTGCTGCCTGTGCTTGCTGTGCTGCCTGTCCTTGCTGCCTGTGCTTGCTGTGCTGCCTGTGCTTGCTGCCTGTGCTTGCTGCCTGTGCTTGCTGTGCTGCCTGTGCTTGCTGTGCTGCCTGTGCTTGCTGCCTGTGCTGCCTGTGCTGCCTGTGCTTGCTGCATGTGCTTGCTGTGCTGCCTGTGCTTGCTGTTTGTGCTTGCTGTGCTGCCTGTGTTTGCTGCCTGTCCTTGCTGTGCTGCCTGTGCTGCCTGTGCTGCCTGTGCTTGCTGCCTGTGCTTGCTGTGCTGCCTGTGCTTGCTGCCTGTGCTTGCTGTGCTGCCTGTGCTTGCTGCCTGTGCTTGCTGTGCAGCCTGTGCTTGCTGCCTGTGCTTGCTGTGCTGCCTGTGCTTGCTGCTTGTGGTTGCTGTGCTGTCTGTGCTTGCTGCGCTGCCTGTGCTTGCTGCCTGTGCTTGCTGTGCTGCCTGTGCTTGCTGTGCTGTCTGTGCTTGCTGCCTGTGCTTGCTGTGCTGTCTGTGCTTGCTGCCTGTGCTTGTTGTGCTGCCTGTGCTTGCTGCGCTGACTGTGCTTGCTGCCTGTGCTTGCTGCCTGTGCTTGTCCTTGCTGCCTGTGCTTGCTGTGCTGCCTGAGCTGCCTGTGCTTGCTGCCTGTGCTTGCTGTGCTGCCTGTGCTTGCTGCCTGTACTTGCTGTGCTGCCTGAGCTTGCTGCCTGTGCTTGCTGTGCTGCCTGTGCTTGCTGTGCTGTCTGTGCTTGCTGCCTGTGCTTGCTGTGCTGCCTGTTCTTGCTGCCTGTGCTTGCTGTGCTGCCTGTGCTTGCTGCCTGTGCTTGCTGTGCTGCCTGTGCTGCCTGTGCTTGCTGCCTGTGCTTGCTGCCTGTACTTGCTGTGCTGCCTGTGCTTGCTGCCTGTGCTTGCTGTGCTGCCTGTGCTTGCTGTGCTGTCTGTGCTTGCTGTGCATGCTGTGCTGCCTGTGCTTGCTGTGCTGCCTATGTTTGCTGTGCTGCCTGTGCTTGCTGCCTGTACTTGCTGTACTGCCTGTGTTTGCTGCCTGTGCTTGCTGTGCTGCCTGAGCTGCCTGTGCTTGCTGCCTGTGCTTGCTGTGCTGCCTGTGCTTGCTGCCTGTACTTGCTGTGCTGCCTGAGCTTGCTGCCTGTGCTTGCTGTGCTGCCTGTGCTTGCTGTGCTGTCTGGGCTTGCTGCCTGTGCTTGCTGTGCTGCCTGTTCTTGCTGCCTGTGCTTGCTGTGCTGCCTGTGCTTGCTGCCTGTGCTTGCTGTGCTGCCTGTGCTGCCTGTGCTTGCTGCCTGTGCTTGCTGCCTGTGCTTGCTGTGCTGCCTGTTAGCGATGCATTTGATTTCGCCCATAACACGCGGTAATTCGACAGTGGCACACGACAGTGCGTTGCTGTGTCACCTGTTTTTGGAGGCGCCGAGAGTCGCGGATCATATGTTTACCTCGGCGGCCGGTGCATTGACCTGCGTCTCAGTAAGAGTAAGCATTCTTAACAAATGCGAGAGTGAATCTCGCCGGAGATCGGAGCAGGCTTTGCCTGTTGGAAAGAGGACGGAGCTTGACCCCTCTGCACTTCCCCCAGAATCGCTAAAACGAACACATCTCGTCGATCTATTTTGCGGGTTTCAAACATGCCTGTGCTTGCTGTGCTGGCTGTGCTTGCTGCCTGTACTTGCTGTGCTGCCTGTGCTTGCTGCCTGAGCTTGCTGTGCTGTCTGTGCTTGCTGCCTGTGCTTGCTGCGCTGCCTGTGCTTGCTGCCTGTCCTTGCTGCCTGTGCTTGCTGTGCTGCCTGTGCTTGCTGCCTGTGCTTGCTGTGCTGCCTGTGCTGCCTCTGCTGTGCTGCCTGTGCTTGCTGCCTGTGCTTGCTGCCTGTGCTCGCTGTGCTGCCTGTGCTTGCTGCCTGTGCTTGCTGCCTGTGCTTGCTGCCTGTGCTTGCTGTGCTGCCTGTGCTTGCTGCCTGTGCTTGCTGTGCTGCCTGTGCTTGCTGCCTGTGCTACCTGTGCTGCCTGTGCTTGCTGCCTGTGCTTGCTGTGCTGCCTGTGCTTGGTGTGCTGCCTGTGCTTGCTGCCTGTGCGTGCTGTGCTGCCTGTGCTTGCTGTGCTGAGTGTGCTTGCTGCCTGTGCTTGCTGTGCTGCCTGTGCTTGCTGCCTGTGCTTGCTGCCTGTGCTTGCTGCCTGTGCTTGCTCCCTGTGCTTGCTGCCTGTGCTTGCTGTGCTGCCTGTGCTGCCTGTGCTTGCTGCCTGTGCTTGCTGTGCTGCCTGTGCTTGCTGGCTGTGCTTGCTGTGCTGCCTGTGCTTGCTGCCTGTGCTTGCTGCCTGTGCTTGCTGTGCTGCCTGTGCTTGCTGCCTGTGCTGCCTGTGCTGCCTGTGCTTGCTGCCTGTGCTGCCTGTGCTGCCTGTGCTTGCTGCCTGTGCTTGCTGTGCTGCCTGTGCTTGGTGTGCTGCCTGTGCTTGCTGCCTGTGCGTGCTGTGCTGCCTGTGCTTGCTGTGCTGAGTGTGCTTGCTGCCTGTGCTTGCTGTGCTGCCTGTGCTTGCTGCCTGTGCTTGCTGTGCTGCCTGTGCTTGCTGCCTGTGCTTGCTGTGCTGTCTGTGCTTGCTGCCTGTGCTTGCTGTGCTGCCTGTTCTTGCTGCGCTGCCTGTGCTTGCTGCCTGTGCTTGCTGCCTGTGCTTGCTGTGCTGCCTGTGCTTGCTGCCTGTGCTTGGTGTGCTGCCTGTGCTTGCTGCCTGTGCTTGCTGTGCATGCTGTGCTGCCTGTGCTTGCTGTGCTGAGTGTGCTTGCTGTTTGTGCTTGCTGTGCTGCCTGTGCTTGCTGCCTGTGCTGCCTGTGCTGCCTGTGCTTGCTGCCTGTGCTTGCTGTGCTGCCTGTGCTTGCTGTGCTGCCTGTGCTTGCTGCCTGTGCTTGCTGTGCTGCCTGTGCTTGCTGCCTGTGCTTGCTGTGCTGCCTGTGCTTGCTGCCTGTGCTTGCTGTGCTGCCTGTTAGCGATGCATTTGATTTCGCCCATAACACGCGGTAATTCGACAGTGGCACACGACAGTGCGTTGCTGTGTCACCTGTTTTTGGAGGCGCCGAGAGTCGCGGATCATATGTTTACCTCGGCGGCCGGTGCATTGACCTGCGTCTCAGTAAGAGTAAGCATTGTTAACAAATGCGAGAGTGAATCTCGCCGGAGATCGGAGCAGGCTTTTCCTGTTGGAAAGAGGACGGAGCTTGACCCCTCTGCACTTCCCCCAGAATCGCTAAAACGAACACATCTCGTCGAGCTATTTTGCGGGTTTCAAACATGCCTGTGCTTGCTGTGCTGCCTGTGCTTGCTGCCTGTGCTTGCTGTGCTGCCTGTGCTTGCTGCCTGTGCTTGCTGTGCTGCCTGTTAGCGATGCATTTGATTTCGCCCATAACACGCGGTAATTCGACAGTGGCACACGACAGTGCGTTGCTGTGTCACCTGTTTTTGGAGGCGCCGAGAGTCGCGGATCATATGTTTACCTCGGCGGCCGGTGCATTGACCTGCGTCTCAGTAAGAGTAAGCATTGTTAACAAATGCGAGAGTGAATCTCGCCGGAGATCGGAGCAGGCTTTTCCTGTTGGAAAGAGGACGGAGCTTGACCCCTCTGCACTTCCCCCAGAATCGCTAAAACGAACACATCTCGTCGAGCTATTTTGCGGGTTTCAAACATGCCTGTGCTTGCTGTGCTGCCTGTGCTTGCTGCCTGTACTTGCTGTGCTGCCTGTGCTTGCTGCCTGAGCTTGCTGTGCTGTCTGTGCTTGCTGCCTGTGCTTGCTGCGCTGCCTGTGCTTGCTGCCTGTCCTTGCTGCCTGTGCTTGCTGTGCTGCCTGTGCTTGCTGCCTGTGCTTGCTGTGCTGCCTGTGCTGCCTCTGCTGTGCTGCCTGTGCTTGCTGCCTGTGCTCGCTGTGCTGCCTGTGCTTGCTGCCTGTGCTTGCTGCCTGTGCTTGCTGTGCTGCCTGTGCTTGCTGCCTGTGCTTGCTGTGCTGCCTGTGCTTGCTGCCTGTGCTACCTGTGCTGCCTGTGCTTGCTGCCTGTGCTTGCTGTGCTGCCTGTGCTTGGTGTGCTGCCTGTGCTTGCTGCCTGTGCGTGCTGTGCTGCCTGTGCTTGCTGTGCTGAGTGTGCTTGCTGCCTGTGCTTGCTGTGCTGCCTGTGCTTGCTGCCTGTGCTTGCTCCCTGTGCTTGCTGCCTGTGCTTGCTGTGCTGCCTGTGCTGCCTGTGCTTGCTGCCTGTGCTTGCTGTGCTGCCTGTGCTTGCTGGCTGTGCTGCCTGTGCTTGCTGCCTGTGCTTGCTGCCTGTGCTTGCTGTGCTGCCTGTGCTTGCTGCCTGTGCTTGCTGTGCTGCCTGTGCTTGCTGCCTGTGCTTGCTGTGCTGCCTGTGCTGCCTGTGCATGCTGCCTGTGCTTGCTGTGCTGCCTGTGCTTGCTGCCTGTGCTTGCTGCCTGTGCTTGCTGTGCTGCCTGTGCTGCCTCTGCTGTGCTGCCTGTGCTTGCTGCCTGTGCTTGCTGCCTGTGCTTGCTGTGCTGCCTGTGCTGCCTCTGCTGTGCTGCCTGTGCTTGCTGCCTGTGCTTGCTGCCTGTGCTCGCTGTGCTGCCTGTGCTTGCTGCCTGTGCTTGCTGCCTGTGCTTGCTGTGCTGCCTGTGCTTGCTGCCTGTGCTTGCTGTGCTGCCTGTGCTTGCTGCCTGTGCTGCCTGTGCTGCCTGTGCTTGCTGTCTGTGCTTGCTGTGCTGCCTGTGCTTGGTGTGCTGCCTGTGCTTGCTGCCTGTGCGTGTTGTGCTGCCTGTGCTTGCTGTGCTGAGTGTGCTTGCTGCCTGTGCTTGCTGTGCTGCCTGTGCTTGCTATGCTGCCTGTGCTTGCTGCCTGTGCTTGCTGCCTGTGCTTGCTGTGCTGCCTGTGCTTGCTGCCTGTGCTTGCTGTGCTGCCTGTTCTTGCTGCCTGTGCTTGCTGTGCTGCCTGTGCTTGCTGCCTGTGCTTGCTGTGCTGCCTGTGCTGCCTGTGCTTACTGCCTGTGCTTGCTGCCTGTACTTGCTGTGCTGCCTGTGCTTGCTGCCTGTGCTTGCTGTGCTGTCTGTGCTTGCTGTGCTGTCTGTGCTTGCTGTGCATGCTGTGCTGCCTGTGCTTGCTGTGCTGCCTATGCTTGCTGTGCTGCCTGTGCTTGCTGCCTGTGCTTGCTGTGCTGCCTGTGCTTGCTGTGCTGAGTGTGCTTGCTGCCTGTGCTTGCTGCCTGTGCTTGCTGTGCATGCTGTGCTGCCTGTGCTTGCTGTGCTGAGTGTGCTTGCTGCCTGTGCTGCCTGTGCTGCCTGTGGTTGCTGTGCTGCCTGTGCTTGCTGCCTGTGCTTGCTGTGCTGCCTGTGCTTGCTGCCTGTGCTGCCTGTGCTGCCTGTGCTTGCTGCCTGTGCTTGCTGTGCTGCCTGTGCTTGGTGTGCTGCCTGTGCTTGCTGCCTGTGCGTGCTGTGCTGCCTGTGCTTGCTGTGCTGAGTGTGCTTGCTGCCTGTGCTTGCTGTGCTGCCTGTGCTTGCTATGCTGCCTGTGCTTGCTGGGCTGCCTGTGCTTGCTGGCTGTGCTTGCTGTGCTGCCTGTGCTTGCTGCCTGTGCTTGCTGTTTGTCCTTGCTGCCTGTGCTTGCTGTGCTGCCTGTGCTGCCTCTGCTGTGCTGCCTGTGCTTGCTGCCTGTGCTTGCTGCCTGTGCTCGCTGTGCTGCCTGTGCTTGCTGCCTGTGCTTGCTGCCTGTGCTTGCTGTGCTGCCTGTGCTTGCTGCGCTGACTGTGCTTGCTGCCTGTGCTTGCTGCCTGTGCTTGTCCTTGCTGCCTGTGCTTGCTGTGCTGCCTGAGCTGCCTGTGCTTGCTGCCTGTGCTTGCTGTGCTGCCTGTGCTTGCTGCCTGTACTTGCTGTGCTGCCTGAGCTTGCTGCCTGTGCTTGCTGTGCTGCCTGTGCTTGCTGTGCTGTCTGTGCTTGCTGCCTGTGCTTGCTGTGCTGCCTGTTCTTGCTGCCTGTGCTTGCTGTGCTGCCTGTGCTTGCTGCCTGTGCTTGCTGTGCTGCCTGTGCTGCCTGTGCTTACTGCCTGTGCTTGCTGCCTGTACTTGCTGTGCTGCCTGTGCTTGCTGCCTGTGCTTGCTGTGCTGCCTGTGCTTGCTGTGCTGTCTGTGCTTGCTGTGCATGCTGTGCTGCCTGTGCTTGCTGTGCTGCCTATGCTTGCTGTGCTGCCTGTGCTTGCTGCCTGTGCTTGCTGTGCTGCCTGTGCTTGCTGTGCTGAGTGTGCTTGCTGCCTGTGCTTGCTGTGCTGCCTGTGCTTGCTGCCTGTGCTTGCTGCCTGTGCTTGCTGTGCATGCTGTGCTGCCTGTGCTTGCTGTGCTGAGTGTGCTTGCTGCCTGTGCTTGCTGTGCTGCCTGTGCTTGCTGCCTGTGCTTGCTGTGCTGCCTGTGCTTGCTGCCTGTGCTTGCTGTGCTGCCTGTTAGCGATGCATTTGATTTCGCCCATAACACGCGGTAATTCGACAGTGGCACACGACAGTGCGTTGCTGTGTCACCTGTTTTTGGAGGCGCCGAGAGTCGCGGATCATATGTTTACCTCGGCGGCCGGTGCATTGACCTGCGTCTCAGTAAGAGTAAGCACTGTTAACAAATGCGAGAGTGAATCTCGCCGGAGATCGGAGCAGGCTTTGCCTGTTGGAAAGAGGACGGAGCTTGACCCCTCTGCACTTCCCCCAGAATCGCTAAAACGAACACATCTCGTCGAGCTATTTTGCGGGTTTCAAACATGCCTGTGCTTGCTGTGCTGCCTGTGCTTGCTGCCTGTACTTGCTGTGCTGCATGTGCTTGCTGCCTGAGCTTGCTGTGCTGTCTGTGCTTGCTGCCTGTGCTTGCTGCGCTGCCTGTGCTTGCTGCCTGTCCTTGCTGCCTGTGCTTGCTGTGCTGCCTGTGCTTGCTGCCTGTGCTTGCTGTGCTGCCTGTGCTGCCTGTGCTTGCTGCCTGTGCTTGCTGCCTGTGCTCGCTGTGCTGCCTGTGCTTGCTGCCTGTGCTTGCTGCCTGTGCTTGCTGCCTGTGCTTGCTGTGCTGCCTGTGCTTGCTGCCTGTGCTTGCTGTGCTGCCTGTGCTTGCTGCCTGTGCTACCTGTGCTGCCTGTGCTTGCTGCCTGTGCTTGCTGTGCTGCCTGTGCTTGGTGTGCTGCCTGTGCTTGCTGCCTGTGCGTGCTGTGCTGCCTGTGCTTGCTGTGCTGAGTGTGCTTGCTGCCTGTGCTTGCTGTGCTGCCTGTGCTTGCTGCCTGTGCTTGCTGTGCTGCCTGTGCTGCCTGTGCTTGCTGCCTGTGCTTGCTGTGCTGCCTGTGCTTGCTGGCTGTGCTGCCTGTGCTTGCTGTGCTGCCCGTGCTTGCTGCCTGTGCTTGCTGTGCTGCCTGTGCTTGCTGCCTGTGCTTGCTGTGCTGCCTGTGCTGCCTGTGCATGCTGCCTGTGCTTGCTGTGCTGCCTGTGCTTGCTGCCTGTGCTTGCTGTGCTGCCTGTGCTTGCTGCCTGTGCTTGCTGCCTGTGCTTGCTGTGCTGCCTGTGCTTGCTGCCTGTGCTTGCTGTGCTGCCTGTGCTTGCTGCCTGTGCTTGCTGTGCTGCCTGTGCTTGCTGTGCTGCCTGTTCTTGCTGCCTGTGCTGCCTGTGCTTGCTGTGCTGCCTGTGCTTGCTGCCTGTGCTGCCTGTGCTTGCTGTGCTGCCTGTGCTGCCTCTGCTGTGTTGCCTGTGCTTGCTGCCTGTGCTTGCTGCCTGTGCTTGCTGCCTGTGCTTGCTGCCTGTGCTTGCTGTGCTGCCTGTGCTTGCTGCCTGTGCTTGCTGTGCTGCCTGTGCTTGCTGCCTGTGCTGCCTGTGCTGCCTGTGCTTGCTGCCTGTGCTTGCTGTGCTGCCTGTGCTTGGTGTGCTGCCTGTGCTTGCTGCCTGTGCGTGCTGTGCTGCCTGTGCTTGCTGTGCTGAGTGTGCTTGCTGCCTGTGCTTGCTGTGCTGCCTGTGCTTGCTATGCTGCCTGTGCTTGCTGTGCTGCCTGTGCTTGCTGCCTGTGCTTGCTGTTTGTCCTTGCTGCCTGTGCTTGCTGTGCTGCCTGTGCTTGCTGTGCTGCCTGTGCTTGCTGCCTGTGCTTGCTGTGCTGCCTGTGCTTGCTGCCTGTGCTTGCTGTGCTGCCTGTGCTTGCTGCCTGTGCTGCCTGTGCTGCCTGTGCTTGCTGTCTGTGCTTGCTGTGCTGCCTGTGCTTGGTGTGCTGCCTGTGCTTGCTGCCTGTGCGTGTTGTGCTGCCTGTGCTTGCTGTGCTGAGTGTGCTTGCTGCCTGTGCTTGCTGTGCTGCCTGTGCTTGCTATGCTGCCTGTGCTTACTGTGCTGCCTGTGCTTGCTATGCTGCCTGTGCTTGCTGTGCTGCCTGTGCTTGCTGCCTGTGCTTGCTGTTTGTGCTTGCTGTGCTGCCTGTGCTTGCTGCCTGTGCTTGCTGCCTGTGCTTGCTGCCTGTGCTTGCTGTGCTGCCTGTGGTTGCTGTGCTGCCTGTGCTTGCTGCCTGTGCTTGCTGCCTGTGCTTGCTGTGCTGCCTGTGCTTGCTGTGCTGCCTGTGCTTGGTGTGCTGCCTGTGCTTGCTGCCTGTGCGTGCTGTGCTGCCTGTGCTTGCTGTGCTGAGTGTGCTTGCTGCCTGTGCTTGCTGTGCTGCCTGTGCTTGCTATGCTGCCTGTGCTTGCTGGGCTGCCTGTGCTTGCTGGCTGTGCTTGCTGTGCTGCCTGTGCTTGCTGCCTGTGCTTGCTGTTTGTCCTTGCTGCCTGTGCTTGCTGTGCTGCCTGTGCTGCCTCTGCTGTGCTGCCTGTGCTTGCTGCCTGTGCTTGCTGCCTGTGCTCGCTGTGCTGCCTGTGCTTGCTGCCTGTGCTTGCTGCCTGTGCTTGCTGTGCTGCCTGTGCTTGCTGCGCTGACTGTGCTTGCTGCCTGTGCTTGCTGCCTGTGCTTGTCCTTGCTGCCTGTGCTTGCTGTGCTGCCTGAGCTGCCTGTGCTTGCTGCCTGTGCTTGCTGTGCTGCCTGTGCTTGCTGCCTGTACTTGCTGTGCTGCCTGAGCTTGCTGCCTGTGCTTGCTGTGCTGCCTGTGCTTGCTGTGCTGTCTGTGCTTGCTGCCTGTGCTTGCTGTGCTGCCTGTTCTTGCTGCCTGTGCTTGCTGTGCTGCCTGTGCTTGCTGCCTGTGCTTGCTGTGCTGCCTGTGCTGCCTGTGCTTACTGCCTGTGCTTGCTGCCTGTACTTGCTGTGCTGCCTGTGCTTGCTGCCTGTGCTTGCTGTGCTGCCTGTGCTTGCTGTGCTGTCTGTGCTTGCTGTGCATGCTGTGCTGCCTGTGCTTGCTGTGCTGCCTATGCTTGCTGTGCTGCCTGTGCTTGCTGCCTGTGCTTGCTGTGCTGCCTGTGCTTGCTGTGCTGAGTGTGCTTGCTGCCTGTGCTTGCTGTGCTGCCTGTGCTTGCTGCCTGTGCTTGCTGCCTGTGCTTGCTGTGCATGCTGTGCTGCCTGTACTTGCTGTGCTGAGTGTGCTTGCTGCCTGTGCTTGCTGTGCTGCCTGTGCTTGCTGCCTGTGCTTGCTGTGCTGCCTGTGCTTGCTGCCTGTGCTTGCTGTGCTGCCTGTTAGCGATGCATTTGATTTCGCCCATAACACGCGGTAATTCGACAGTGGCACACGACAGTGCGTTGCTGTGTCACCTGTTTTTGGAGGCGCCGAGAGTCGCGGATCATATGTTTACCTCGGCGGCCGGTGCATTGACCTGCGTCTCAGTAAGAGTAAGCACTGTTAACAAATGCGAGAGTGAATCTCGCCGGAGATCGGAGCAGGCTTTGCCTGTTGGAAAGAGGACGGAGCTTGACCCCTCTGCACTTCCCCCAGAATCGCTAAAACGAACACATCTCGTCGAGCTATTTTGCGGGTTTCAAACATGCCTGTGCTTGCTGTGCTGCCTGTGCTTGCTGCCTGTACTTGCTGTGCTGCCTGTGCTTGCTGCCTGAGCTTGCTGTGCTGTCTGTGCTTGCTGCCTGTGCTTGCTGCGCTGCCTGTGCTTGCTGCCTGTCCTTGCTGCCTGTGCTTGCTGTGCTGCCTGTGCTTGCTGCCTGTGCTTGCTGTGCTGCCTGTGCTGCCTCTGCTGTGCTGCCTGTGCTTGCTGCCTGTGCTTGCTGCCTGTGCTCGCTGTGCTGCCTGTGCTTGCTGCCTGTGCTTGCTGCCTGTGCTTGCTGTGCTGCCTGTGCTTGCTGCCTGTGCTTGCTGTGCTGCCTGTGCTTGCTGCCTGTGCTACCTGTGCTGCCTGTGCTTGCTGCCTGTGCTTGCTGTGCTGCCTGTGCTTGGTGTGCTGCCTGTGCTTGCTGCCTGTGCGTGCTGTGCTGCCTGTGCTTGCTGTGCTGAGTGTGCTTGCTGCCTGTGCTTGCTGTGCTGCCTGTGCTTGCTGCCTGTGCTTGCTGTGCTGCCTGTGCTGCCTGTGCTTGCTGCCTGTGCTTGCTGTGCTGCCTGTGCTTGCTGGCTGTGCTGCCTGTGCTTGCTGTGCTGCCTGTGCTTGCTGCCTGTGCTTGCTGTGCTGCCTGTGCTTGCTGCCTGTGCTTGCTGTGCTGCCTGTGCTGCCTGTGCATGCTGCCTGTGCTTGCTGTGCTGCCTGTGCTTGCTGCCTGTGCTTGCTGTGCTGCCTGTGCTTGCTGCCTGTGCTTGCTGCCTGTGCTTGCTGTGCTGCCTGTGCTTGCTGCCTGTGCTTGCTGTGCTGCCTGTGCTTGCTGCCTGTGCTTGCTGTGCTGCCTGTGCTTGCTGTGCTGCCTGTTCTTGCTGCCTGTGCTGCCTGTGCTTGCTGTGCTGCCTGTGCTTGCTGCCTGTGCTGCCTGTGCTTGCTGTGCTGCCTGTGCTGCCTCTGCTGTGTTGCCTGTGCTTGCTGCCTGTGCTTGCTGCCTGTGCTTGCTGCCTGTGCTTGCTGTGCTGCCTGTGCTTGCTGCCTGTGCTTGCTGTGCTGCCTGTGCTTGCTGCCTGTGCTGCCTGTGCTGCCTGTGCTTGCTGCCTGTGCTTGCTGTGCTGCCTGTGCTTGGTGTGCTGCCTGTGCTTGCTGCCTGTGCGTGCTGTGCTGCCTGTGCTTGCTGTGCTGAGTGTGCTTGCTGCCTGTGCTTGCTGTGCTGCCTGTGCTTGCTATGCTGCCTGTGCTTGCTGTGCTGCCTGTGCTTGCTGCCTGTGCTTGCTGTTTGTCCTTGCTGCCTGTGCTTGCTGTGCTGCCTGTGCTTGCTGTGCTGCCTGTGCTTGCTGCCTGTGCTTGCTGCCTGTGCTTGCTGTGCTGCCTGTGCTTGCTGCCTGTGCTTGCTGTGCTGCCTGTGCTTGCTGCCTGTGCTGCCTGTGCTGCCTGTGCTTGCTGTCTGTGCTTGGTGTGCTGCCTGTGCTTGGTGTGCTGCCTGTGCTTGCTGCCTGTGCGTGTTGTGCTGCCTGTGCTTGCTGTGCTGAGTGTGCTTGCTGCCTGTGCTTGCTGTGCTGCCTGTGCTTGCTATGCTGCCTGTGCTTACTGTGCTGCCTGTGCTTGCTATGCTGCCTGTGCTTGCTGTGCTGCCTGTGCTTGCTGCCTGTGCTTGCTGTTTGTGCTTGCTGTGCTGCCTGTGCTTGCTGCCTGTGCTTGCTGCCTGTGCTTGCTGCCTGTGCTTGCTGTGCTGCCTGTGCTTGCTGCCTGTGCTTGCTGTGCTGCCTGTGCTTGCTGCCTGTGCTGCCTCTACTGCCTGTGCTTGCTGCCTGTGCTTGCTGTGCTGCCTGTGCTTGGTGTGCTGCCTGTGCTTGCTGCCTGTGCGTGCTGTGCTGCCTGTGCTTGCTGTGCTGAGTGTGCTTGCTGCCTGTGCTTGCTGTGCTGCCTGTGCTTGCTATGCTGCCTGTGCTTGCTGGGCTGCCTGTGCTTGCTGGCTGTGCTTGCTGTGCTGCCTGTGCTTGCTGCCTGTGCTTGCTGTTTGTCCTTGCTGCCTGTGCTTGCTGTGCTGCCTGTGCTGCCTCTGCTGTGCTGCCTGTGCTTGCTGCCTGTGCTTGCTGCCTGTGCTTGCTGTGCTGCCTGTGCTTGCTGTGCTGAGTGTGCTTGCTGTTTGTGCTTGCTGTGCTGCCTGTGCTTGCTGCCTGTGCTTGCTGTGCTGCCTGTGCTTGCTGCGCTGAGTGTGCTTGCTGGCTGTGCTTGCTGTGCTGCCTGTGCTTGCTGCCTGTGCTTGCTGTGCTGCCTGTGCTTGCTGCCTGTGCTTGCTGTGCTGTCTGTGCTTGCTGCCTGTGCTTGCTGTGCTGCCTGTTCTTGCTGCGCTGCCTGTGCTTGCTGCCTGTGCTTGCTGCCTGTGCTTGCTGCCTGTGCTTGCTGTGCTGCCTGTGCTTGCTGCCTGTGCTTGCTGTGCATGCTGTGCTGCCTGTGCTTGCTGTGCTGAGTGTGCTTGCTGTTTGTGCTTGCTGTGCTGCCTGTGCTTGCTGCCTGTGCTTGCTGTGCTGCCTGTGCTTGCTGCCTGTGCTTGCTGTGCATGCTGTACCGCCTGTGCTTGCTGTGCTGCCTGTGCTTGCTGCCTGTGCTTGCTGTGCTGCCTGTGCTTGCTGTTTGTGCTTGCTGTGCTGCCTGTGCTTGCTGCCTGTGCTTGCTGTGCTGCCTGTGCTTGCTGTGCTGAGTGTGCTTG
The DNA here is from genome assembly GCA_963942575.1 of Priocnemis perturbator. NCBI lineage: Eukaryota > Metazoa > Arthropoda > Insecta > Hymenoptera > Pompilidae > Priocnemis > Priocnemis perturbator. Next base: position 37,052 of record CAWWDK010000459.1, read on the forward strand.
CTGCCTGTGCTTGCTGCCTGTGCTTGCTGCCTGTGCTTGCTGTGCATGCTGTGCTGCCTGTGCTTGCTGTGCTGAGTGTGCTTGCTGCCAGTGCTTGCTGTGCTGCCTGTGCTTGCTGCCTGTGCTTGCTGTGCTGCCTGTGCTTGCTGCCTGTGCTTGCTGTGCTGCCTGTTAGCGATGCATTTGATTTCGCCCATAACACGCGGTAATTCGACAGTGGCACACGACAGTGCGTTGCTGTGTCACCTGTTTTTGGAGGCGCCGAGAGTCGCGGATCATATGTTTACCTCGGCGGCCGGTGCATTGACCTGCGTCTCAGTAAGAGTAAGCATTGTTAACAAATGCGAGAGTGAATCTCGCCGGAGATCGGAGCAGGCTTTGCCTGTTGGAAAGAGGACGGAGCTTGACCCCTCTGCACTTCCCCCAGAATCGCTAAAACGAACACATCTCGTCGAGCTATTTTGCGGGTTTCAAACATGCCTGTGCTTGCTGTGCTGCCTGTGCTTGCTGCCTGTACTTGCTGTGCTGCCTGTGCTTGCTGCCTGAGCTTGCTGTGCTGTCTGTGCTTGCTGCCTGTGCTTGCTGCGCTGCCTGTGCTTGCTGCCTGTCCTTGCTGCCTGTGCTTGCTGTGCTGCCTGTGCTTGCTGCCTGTGCTTGCTGTGCTGCCTGTGCTGCCTCTGCTGTGCTGCCTGTGCTTGCTGCCTGTGCTTGCTGCCTGTGCTCGCTGTGCTGCCTGTGCTTGCTGCCTGTGCTTGCTGCCTGTGCTTGCTGCCTGTGCTTGCTGCCTGTGCTTGCTGTGCTGCCTGTGCTTGCTGCCTGTGCTGCCTGTGCTTGCTGCCTGTGCTTGCTGCCTGTGCTTGCTGTGCTGCCTGTGCTGCCTGTGCTGCCTCTGCTGTGCTGCCTGTGCTTGCTGCCTGTGCTTGCTGCCTGTGCTCGCTGTGCTGCCTGTGCTTGCTGCCTGTGCTTGCTGCCTGTGCTTGCTGCCTGTGCTTGCTCCCTGTGCTTGCTGCCTGTGCTTGCTGTGCTGCCTGTGTTGCCTGTGCTTGCTGCCTGTGCTTGCTGTGCTGCCTGTGCTTGCTGCCTGTGCTGCCTGTGCTGCCTGTGCTTGCTGCCTGTGCTTGCTGTGCTGCCTGTGCTTGGTGTGCTGCCTGTGCTTGCTGCCTGTGCGTGCTGTGCTGCCTGTGCTTGCTGTGCTGAGTGTGCTTGCTGCCTGTGCTTGCTGTGCTGCCTGTACTTGCTATGCTGCCTGTGCTTGCTGTGCTGCCTGTGCTTGCTGCCTGTGCTTGCTGTGCTGCCTGTGCTTGCTGCCTGTGCTTGCTGTTTGTGCTTGCTGTGCTGCCTGTGCTTGCTGCCTGTGCTTGCTGTGCTGCCTGTGCTTGCTGTGCTGAGTGTGCTTGCTGCCTGTGCTTGCTGTGCTGCCTGTGCTTGCTGCCTGTGCTTGCTGTGCTGCCTGTCCTTGCTGCCTGTGCTTGCTGTGCTGCCTGTGCTTGCTGCCTGTGCTTGCTGTGCATGCTGTGCTGCCTGTGCTTGCTGTGCTGAGTGTGCTTGCTGCCTGTGCTTGCTGTGCTGAGTGTGCTTGCTGCCTGTGCTTGCTGTGCTGCCTGTGCTTGCTGCCTGTGCTTGCTGTGCTGCCTGTGCTTGCTGCCTGTGCTTGCTGTGCTGCCTGTTAGCGATGCATTTGATTTCGCCCATAACACGCGGTAATTCGACAGTGGCACACGACAGTGCGTTGCTGTGTCACCTGTTTTTGGAGGCGCCGAGAGTCGCGGATCATATGTTTACCTCGGCGGCCGGTGCATTGACCTGCGTCTCAGTAAGAGTAAGCATTGTTAACAAATGCGAGAGTGAATCTCGCCGGAGATCGGAGCAGGCTTTGCCTGTTGGAAAGAGGACGGAGCTTGACCCCTCTGCACTTCCCCCAGAATCGCTAAAACGAACACATCTCGTCGAGCTATTTTGCGGGTTTCAAACATGCCTGTGCTTGCTGTGCTGCCTGTGCTTGCTGCCTGTACTTGCTGTGCTGCCTGTGCTTGCTGCCTGAGCTTGCTGTGCTGTCTGTGCTTGCTGCCTGTGCTTGCTGCGCTGCCTGTGCTTGCTGCCTGTCCTTGCTGCCTGTGCTTGCTGTGCTGCCTGTGCTTGCTGCCTGTGCTTGCTGTGCTGCCTGTGCTGCCTCTGCTGTGCTGCCTGTGCTTGCTGCCTGTGCTTGCTGCCTGTGCTCGCTGTGCTGCCTGTGCTTGCTGCCTGTGCTTGCTGCCTGTGCTTGCTGCCTGTGCTTGCTGCCTGTGCTTGCTGCCTGTGCTTGCTGTGCTGCCTGTGCTTGCTTCCTGTGCTACCTGTGCTGCCTGTGCTTGCTGCCTGTGCTTGCTGCCTGTGCTTGCTGTGCTGCCTGTGCTTGGTGTGCTGCCTGTGCTTGCTGCCTGTGCGTGCTGTGCTGCCTGTGCTTGCTGTGCTGAGTGTGCTTGCTGCCTGTGCTTGCTGTGCTGCCTGTGCTTGCTGCCTGTGCTTGCTCCCTGTGCTTGCTGCCTGTGCTTGCTGTGCTGCCTGTGCTGCCTGTGCTTGCTGCCTGTGCTTGCTGTGCTGCCTGTGCTTGCTGGCTGTGCTGCCTGTGCTTGCTGCCTGTGCTTGCTGCCTGTGCTTGCTGTGCTGCCTGTGCTTGCTGCCTGTGCTTGCTGTGCTGCCTGTGCTGCCTGTGCATGCTGCCTGTGCTTGCTGTGCTGCCTGTGCTTGCTGCCTGTGCTTGCTGTGCTGTCTGTGCTTGCTGCCTGTGCTTGCTGCCTGTGCTTGCTGTGCTGCCTGTGCTTGCTGCCTGTGCTTGCTGTGCTGCCTGTGCTTGCTGCCTGTGCTTGCTGTGCTGCCTGTTCTTGCTGCCTGTGCTGCCTGTGCTTGCTGTGCTGCCTGTGCTTGCTGCCTGTGCTTGCTGCCTGTGCTTGCTGCCTGTGCTTGCTGTGCTGCCTGTGCTTGCTGCCTGTGCTTGCTGTGCTGCCTGTGCTTGCTGCCTGTGCTGCCTGTGCTGCCTGTGCTTGCTGCCTGTGCTTGCTGTGCTGCCTGTGCTTGGTGTGCTGCCTGTGCTTGCTGCCTGTGCTTGCTGCCTGTGCTCGCTGTGCTGCCTGTGCTTGCTGCCTGTGCTTGCTGCCTGTGCTTGCTGCCTGTGCTTGCTCCCTGTGCTTGCTGCCTGTGCTTGCTGTGCTGCCTGTGTTGCCTGTGCTTGCTGCCTGTGCTTGCTGTGCTGCCTGTGCTTGCTGCCTGTGCTGCCTGTGCTGCCTGTGCTTGCTGCCTGTGCTTGCTGTGCTGCCTGTGCTTGGTGTGCTGCCTGTGCTTGCTGCCTGTGCGTGCTGTGCTGCCTGTGCTTGCTGTGCTGAGTGTGCTTGCTGCCTGTGCTTGCTGTGCTGCCTGTACTTGCTATGCTGCCTGTGCTTGCTGTGCTGCCTGTGCTTGCTGCCTGTGCTTGCTGTGCTGCCTGTGCTTGCTGCCTGTGCTTGCTGTTTGTGCTTGCTGTGCTGCCTGTGCTTGCTGCCTGTGCTTGCTGTGCTGCCTGTGCTTGCTGTGCTGAGTGTGCTTGCTGCCTGTGCTTGCTGTGCTGCCTGTGCTTGCTGCCTGTGCTTGCTGTGCTGCCTGTCCTTGCTGCCTGTGCTTGCTGTGCTGCCTGTGCTTGCTGCCTGTGCTTGCTGTGCATGCTGTGCTGCCTGTGCTTGCTGTGCTGAGTGTGCTTGCTGCCTGTGCTTGCTGTGCTGAGTGTGCTTGCTGCCTGTGCTTGCTGTGCTGCCTGTGCTTGCTGCCTGTGCTTGCTGTGCTGCCTGTGCTTGCTGCCTGTGCTTGCTGTGCTGCCTGTTAGCGATGCATTTGATTTCGCCCATAACACGCGGTAATTCGACAGTGGCACACGACAGTGCGTTGCTGTGTCACCTGTTTTTGGAGGCGCCGAGAGTCGCGGATCATATGTTTACCTCGGCGGCCGGTGCATTGACCTGCGTCTCAGTAAGAGTAAGCATTGTTAACAAATGCGAGAGTGAATCTCGCCGGAGATCGGAGCAGGCTTTGCCTGTTGGAAAGAGGACGGAGCTTGACCCCTCTGCACTTCCCCCAGAATCGCTAAAACGAACACATCTCGTCGAGCTATTTTGCGGGTTTCAAACATGCCTGTGCTTGCTGTGCTGCCTGTGCTTGCTGCCTGTACTTGCTGTGCTGCCTGTGCTTGCTGCCTGAGCTTGCTGTGCTGTCTGTGCTTGCTGCCTGTGCTTGCTGCGCTGCCTGTGCTTGCTGCCTGTCCTTGCTGCCTGTGCTTGCTGTGCTGCCTGTGCTTGCTGCCTGTGCTTGCTGTGCTGCCTGTGCTGCCTCTGCTGTGCTGCCTGTGCTTGCTGCCTGTGCTTGCTGCCTGTGCTCGCTGTGCTGCCTGTGCTTGCTGCCTGTGCTTGCTGCCTGTGCTTGCTGCCTGTGCTTGCTGCCTGTGCTTGCTGCCTGTGCTTGCTGTGCTGCCTGTGCTTGCTTCCTGTGCTACCTGTGCTGCCTGTGCTTGCTGCCTGTGCTTGCTGCCTGTGCTTGCTGTGCTGCCTGTGCTTGGTGTGCTGCCTGTGCTTGCTGCCTGTGCGTGCTGTGCTGCCTGTGCTTGCTGTGCTGAGTGTGCTTGCTGCCTGTGCTTGCTGTGCTGCCTGTGCTTGCTGCCTGTGCTTGCTCCCTGTGCTTGCTGCCTGTGCTTGCTGTGCTGCCTGTGCTGCCTGTGCTTGCTGCCTGTGCTTGCTGTGCTGCCTGTGCTTGCTGGCTGTGCTGCCTGTGCTTGCTGCCTGTGCTTGCTGCCTGTGCTTGCTGCCTGTGCTTGCTGCCTGTGCTTGCTGTGCTGCCTGTGCTGCCTGTGCATGCTGCCTGTGCTTGCTGTGCTGCCTGTGCTTGCTGCCTGTGCTTGCTGTGCTGTCTGTGCTTGCTGCCTGTGCTTGCTGCCTGTGCTTGCTGTGCTGCCTGTGCTTGCTGCCTGTGCTTGCTGTGCTGCCTGTGCTTGCTGCCTGTGCTTGCTGTGCTGCCTGTTCTTGCTGCCTGTGCTGCCTGTGCTTGCTGTGCTGCCTGTGCTTGCTGCCTGTGCTTGCTGCCTGTGCTTGCTGCCTGTGCTTGCTGTGCTGCCTGTGCTTGCTGCCTGTGCTTGCTGTGCTGCCTGTGCTTGCTGCCTGTGCTGCCTGTGCTGCCTGTGCTTGCTGCCTGTGCTTGCTGTGCTGCCTGTGCTTGGTGTGCTGCCTGTGCTTGCTGCCTGTGCGTGCTGTGCTGCCTGTGCTTGCTGTGCTGAGTGTGCTTGCTGCCTGTGCTTGCTGTGCTGCCTGTGCTTGCTATGCTGCCTGTGCTTGCTGTGCTGCCTGTGCTTGCTGCCTGTGCTTGCTGTTTGTCCTTGCTGCCTGTGCTTGCTGTGCTTGCTGCCTGTGCTTGCTGTGCTGCCTGTGCTTGGTGTGCTGCCTGTGCTTGCTGCCTGTGCGTGCTGTGCTGCCTGTGCTTGCTGTGCTGAGTGTGCTTGCTGCCTGTGCTTGCTGTGCTGCCTGTGCTTGCTGCCTGTGCTTGCTGTGCTGCCTGTCCTTGCTGCCTGTGCTTGCTGTGCTGCCTGTGCTTGCTGCCTGTGCTTGCTGTTTGTGCTTGCTGTGCTGCCTGTGCTTGCTGCCTGTGCTTGCTGTGCTGCCTGTGCTTGCTGTGCTGAGTGTGCTTGCTGCCTGTGCTTGCTGTGCTGCCTGTGCTTGCTGTTTGTGCTTGCTGTGCTGCCTGTGCTTGCTGTCTGTGCTTGCTGTGCTGCCTGTGCTTGGTGTGCTGCCTGTGCTTGCTGCCTGTGCGTGCTGTGCTGCCTGTGCTTGCTGTGCTGAGTGTGCTTGCTGTCTGTGCTTGCTGTGCTGAGTGTGCTTGCTGCCTGTGCTTGCTGTGCTGCCTGTGCTTGCTATGCTGCCTGTGCTTGCTGTGCTGCCTGTGCTTGCTGCCTGTGCTTGCTGTTTGTCCTTGCTGCCTGTGCTTGCTGTGCTTGCTGCCTGTGCTTGCTGTGCTGCCTGTGCTTGGTGTGCTGCCTGTGCTTGCTGCCTGTGCGTGCTGTGCTGCCTGTGCTTGCTGTGCTGAGTGTGCTTGCTGCCTGTGCTTGCTGTGCTGCCTGTGCTTGCTGCCTGTGCTTGCTGTGCTGCCTGTCCTTGCTGCCTGTGCTTGCTGTGCTGCCTGTGCTTGCTGCCTGTGCTTGCTGTTTGTGCTTGCTGTGCTGCCTGTGCTTGCTGCCTGTGCTTGCTGTGCTGCCTGTGCTTGCTGTGCTGAGTGTGCTTGCTGCCTGTGCTTGCTGTGCTGCCTGTGCTTGCTGTTTGTGCTTGCTGTGCTGCCTGTGCTTGCTGTCTGTGCTTGCTGTGCTGCCTGTGCTTGGTGTGCTGCCTGTGCTTGCTGCCTGTGCGTGCTGTGCTGCCTGTGCTTGCTGTGCTGAGTGTGCTTGCTGTCTGTGCTTGCTGTGCTGCCTGTGCTTGCTATGCTGCCTGTGCTTGCTGTGCTGCCTGTGCTTGCTGCCTGTGCTTGCTGTTTGTGCTTGCTGTGCTGCCTGTGCTTGCTGCCTGTGCTTGCTGCCGGTGCTTGCTGCCTGTTCTTGCTGCCTGTGCTTGCTGTGCTGCCTGTGCTTGCTGCCTGTGCTTGCTGTGCTGCCTGTGCTTGCTGCCTGTGCTGCCTGTGCTGCCTGTGCTTGCTGCCTGTGCTTGCTGTGCTGCCTGTGCTTGGTGTGTTGCCTGTGCTTGCTGTGCTGCCTGTGCTTGCTGTGCTGAGTGTGCTTGCTGCCTGTGCTTGCTGTGCTGCCTGTGCTTGCTATGCTGCCTGTGCTTGCTGTGCTGGCTGTGCTTGCTGGCTGTGCTTGCTGTGCTGCCTGTGCTTGCTGCCTGTGCTTGCTGTTTGTCCTTGCTGCCTGTGCTTGCTGTGCTGCCTGTGCTGCCTCTGCTGTGCTGCCTGTGCTTGCTGCCTGTGCTTGCTGCCTGTGCTCGCTGTGCTGCCTGTGCTTGCTGCCTGTGCTTGCTGCCTGTGCTTGCTGCCTGTGCTTGTCCTTGCTGCCTGTGCTTGCTGTGCTGCCTGAGCTGCCTGTGCTTGCTGCCTGTGCTTGCTGTGCTGCCTGTGCTTGCTGCCTGTACTTGCTGTGCTGCCTGAGCTTGCTGCCTGTGCTTGCTGTGCTGCCTGTGCTTGCTGTGCTGTCTGTGCTTGCTGCCTGTGCTTGCTGTGCTGCCTGTTCTTGCTGCCTGTGCTTGCTGTGCTGCCTGTGCTTGCTGCCTGTGCTTGCTGTGCTGCCTGTGCTGCCTGTGCTTACTGCCTGTGCTTGCTGCCTGTACTTGCTGTGCTGCCTGTGCTTGCTGCCTGTGCTTGCTGTGCTGCCTGTGCTTGCTGTGCTGTCTGTGCTTGCTGTGCATGCTGTGCTGCCTGTGCTTGCTGTGCTGCCTATGCTTGCTGTGCTGCCTGTGCTTGCTGCCTGTGCTTGCTGTGCTGCCTGTGCTTGCTGTGCTGAGTGTGCTTGCTGCCTGTGCTTGCTGTGCTGCCTGTGCTTGCTGCCTGTGCTTGCTGCCTGTGCTTGCTGTGCATGCTGTGCTGCCTGTGCTTGCTGTGCTGAGTGTGCTTGCTGCCTGTGCTTGCTGTGCTGCCTGTGCTTGCTGCCTGTGCTTGCTGTGCTGCCTGTGCTTGTTGCCTGTGCTTGCTGTGCTGCCTGTTAGCGATGCATTTGATTTCGCCCATAACACGCGGTAATTCGACAGTGGCACACGACAGTGCGTTGCTGTGTCACCTGTTTTTGGAGGCGCCGAGAGTCGCGGATCATATGTTTACTTCGGCGGCCGGTGCATTGACCTGCGTCTCAGTAAGAGTAAGCATTGTTAACAAATGCGAGAGTGAATCTCGCCGGAGATCGGAGCAGGCTTTGCCTGTTGGAAAGAGGACGGAGCTTGACCCCTCTGCACTTCCCCCAGAATCGCTAAAACGAACACATCTCGTCGAGCTATTTTGCGGGTTTCAAACATGCCTGTGCTTGCTGTGCTGCCTGTGCTTGCTGCCTGTACTTGCTGTGCTGCCTGTGCTTGCTGCCTGAGCTTGCTGTGCTGCCTGTGCTTGCTGCCTGTGCTTGCTGTGCTGCCTGTGCTGCCTGTGCTTGCTGCCTGTGCTTGCTGTGCTGCCTGTGCTTGCTGGCTGTGCTGCCTGTGCTTGCTGCCTGTGCTTGCTGCCTGTGCTTGCTGTGCTGCCTGTGCTTGCTGCCTGTGCTTGCTGTGCTGCCTGTGCTTGCTGCCTGTGCTTGCTGTGCTGCCTGTGCTGCCTGTGCATGCTGCCTGTGCTTGCTGTGCTGCCTGTCCTTGCTGCCTGTGCTTGCTGTGCTGCCTGTGCTTGCTGGCTGTGCTTGCTGTGCTGCCTGTGCTTGCTGCCTGTGCTTGCTGTTTGTCCTTGCTGCCTGTGCTTGCTGTGCTGCCTGTGCTGCCTCTGCTGTGCTGCCTGTGCTTGCTGCCTGTGCTCGCTGTGCTGCCTGTGCTTGCTGCCTGTGCTTGCTGCCTGTGCTTGCTGTGCTGCCTGTGCTTGCTGCCTGTGCTTGCTGTGCTGCCTGTGCTTGCTGCCTGTGCTGCCTGTGCTGCCTGTGCTTGGTGTGCTGCCTGTGCTTGCTGCCTGTGCGTGCTGTGCTGCCTGTGCTTGCTGTGCTGAGTGTGCTTGCTGCCTGTGCTTGCTGTGCTGCCTGTACTTGCTATGCTGCCTGTGCTTGCTGTGCTGCCTGTGCTTGCTGCCTGTGCTTGCTGTGCTGCCTGTGCTTGCTGCCTGTGCTTGCTGTTTGTGCTTGCTGTGCTGCCTGTGCTTGCTGCCTGTGCTCGCTGTGCTGAGTGTGCTTGCTGCCTGTGCTTGCTGTGCTGCCTGTGCTTGCTGCCTGTGCTTGCTGTGCTGCCTGTCCTTGCTGCCTGTGCTTGCTGTGCTGCCTGTGCTTGCTGCCTGTGCTTGCTGTGCTGCCTGTGCTGCCTCTGCTGTGCTGCGTGTGCTGCCTGTGCTTGCTGCCTGTGCTTGCTGCCTGTGCTTGCTGCCTGTGCTTGCTGTGCTGCCTGTGCTGCCTCTGCTGTGCTGCGTGTGCTGCCTGTGCTTGCTGCCTGTGCTTGCTGCCTGTGCTTGCTGTGCTGCCTGTGCTTGCTGCCTGTGCTTGCTGTGCTGCCTGTGCTTGCTGTTTGTGCTTGCTGTGCAGCCTGTGCTTGCTGCCTGTGCTTGCTGTACTGCCTGTGCTTGCTGTCTGTGCTGCCTGTGCTTGCTGTGCTGCCTGTGCTGCCTGTGCATGCTGCCTGTGCTTGCTGCCTGTGCTTGGTGTGCTGCCTGTGCTTGCTGCCTGTGCTTGCTGTGCTGCCTGTGCTTGCTGTGCTGAGTGTGCTTGCTGCCTGTGCTTGCTGCCTGTGTTTGCTGTGCTGCCTGTCCTTGCTGCCTGTGCTTGCTGCCTGTGCTTGCTGTGCTGCCTGTGCTGCCTCTGCTGTGCTGCGTGTGCTGCCTGTGCTTGCTGCCTGTGCTTGCTGCCTGTGCTTGCTGTGCTGCCTGTGCTTGCTGCCTGTGCTTGCTGTGCTGCCTGTGCTGCCTCTGCTGTGCTGCGTGTCCTGCCTGTGCTTGTTCCCTGTGCTTGCTGCCTGTGCTTGCTGTGCTGAGTGTGCTTGCTGCCTGTGCTTGCTGTGCTGCCTGTGCTTGCTGTGCTGCCTGTGCTTGCTGGCTGTGCTTGCTGTGCTGCCTGTGCTTGCTGCCTGTGCTTGCTGTGTGTCCTTGCTGCCTGTGCTTGCTGTGCTGCCTGTGCTGCCTCTGCTGTGCTGCCTGTGCTTGCTGCCTGTGCTCGCTGTGCTGCCTGTGCTTGCTGCCTGTGCTTGCTGCCTGTGCTTGCTGTGCTGCCTGTGCTTGCTGCCTGTGCTTGCTGTGCTGCCTGTGCTTGCTGCCTGTGCTGCCTGTGCTGCCTGTGCTTGGTGTGCTGCCTGTGCTTGCTGCCTGTGCGTGCTGTGCTGCCTGTGCTTGCTGTGCTGAGTGTGCTTGCTGCCTGTGCTTGCTGTGCTGCCTGTACTTGCTATGCTGCCTGTGCTTGCTGTGCTGCCTGTGCTTGCTGCCTGTGCTGCCTGTGCTTGCTGCCTGTGCTTGCTGTGCTGCCTGTGCTTGCTGCCTGTGCTGCCTGTGCTTGCTGCCTGTGCTTGCTGTTTGTGCTTGCTGTGCTGCCTGTGCTTGCTGTGCTGCCTGTGCTTGCTGCCTGTGCTTGCTGTGCTGCCTGTCCTTGCTGCCTGTGCTTGCTGTGCTGCCTGTGCTTGCTGCCTGTGCTTGCTGTGCTGCCTGTGCTGCCTCTGCTGTGCTGCGTATGCTGCCTGTGCTTGCTGCCTGTGCTTGCTGCCTGTGCTTGCTGCCTGTGCTTGCTGTGCTGCATGTGCTGCCTCTGCTGTGCTGCGTGTGCTGCCTGTGCTTGCTGCCTGTGCTTGCTGCCTGTGCTTGCTGTGCTGCCTGTGCTTGCTGTGCTGAGTGTGCTTGCTGCCTGTGCTTGCTGTGCTGCCTGTGCTTGCTGTTTGTGCTTGCTGTGCTGCCTGTGCTTGCTGTCTGTGCTTGCTGTGCTGCCTGTGCTTGGTGTGCTGCCTGTGCTTGCTGCCTGTGCGTGCTGTGCTGCCTGTGCTTGCTGTGCTGAGTGTGCTTGCTGTCTGTGCTTGCTGTGCTGCCTGTGCTTGCTATGCTGCCTGTGCTTGCTGTGCTGCCTGTGCTTGCTGCCTGTGCTTGCTGTTTGTGCTTGCTGTGCTGCCTGTGCTTGCTGCCTGTGCTTGCTGCCGGTGCTTGCTGCCTGTTCTTGCTGCCTGTGCTTGCTGTGCTGCCTGTGCTTGCTGCCTGTGCTTGCTGTGCTGCCTGTGCTTGCTGCCTGTGCTGCCTGTGCTGCCTGTGCTTGCTGCCTGTGCTTGCTGTGCTGCCTGTGCTTGGTGTGTTGCCTGTGCTTGCTGTGCTGCCTGTGCTTGCTGTGCTGAGTGTGCTTGCTGCCTGTGCTTGCTGTGCTGCCTGTGCTTGCTATGCTGCCTGTGCTTGCTGTGCTGGCTGTGCTTGCTGGCTGTGCTTGCTGTGCTGCCTGTGCTTGCTGCCTGTGCTTGCTGTTTGTCCTTGCTGCCTGTGCTTGCTGTGCTGCCTGTGCTGCCTCTGCTGTGCTGCCTGTGCTTGCTGCCTGTGCTTGCTGCCTGTGCTCGCTGTGCTGCCTGTGCTTGCTGCCTGTGCTTGCTGCCTGTGCTTGCTGCCTGTGCTTGTCCTTGCTGCCTGTGCTTGCTGTGCTGCCTGAGCTGCCTGTGCTTGCTGCCTGTGCTTGCTGTGCTGCCTGTGCTTGCTGCCTGTACTTGCTGTGCTGCCTGAGCTTGCTGCCTGTGCTTGCTGTGCTGCCTGTGCTTGCTGTGCTGTCTGTGCTTGCTGCCTGTGCTTGCTGTGCTGCCTGTTCTTGCTGCCTGTGCTTGCTGTGCTGCCTGTGCTTGCTGCCTGTGCTTGCTGTGCTGCCTGTGCTGCCTGTGCTTACTGCCTGTGCTTGCTGCCTGTACTTGCTGTGCTGCCTGTGCTTGCTGCCTGTGCTTGCTGTGCTGCCTGTGCTTGCTGTGCTGTCTGTGCTTGCTGTGCATGCTGTGCTGCCTGTGCTTGCTGTGCTGCCTATGCTTGCTGTGCTGCCTGTGCTTGCTGCCTGTGCTTGCTGTGCTGCCTGTGCTTGCTGTGCTGAGTGTGCTTGCTGCCTGTGCTTGCTGTGCTGCCTGTGCTTGCTGCCTGTGCTTGCTGCCTGTGCTTGCTGTGCATGCTGTGCTGCCTGTGCTTGCTGTGCTGAGTGTGCTTGCTGCCTGTGCTTGCTGTGCTGCCTGTGCTTGCTGCCTGTGCTTGCTGTGCTGCCTGTGCTTGTTGCCTGTGCTTGCTGTGCTGCCTGTTAGCGATGCATTTGATTTCGCCCATAACACGCGGTAATTCGACAGTGGCACACGACAGTGCGTTGCTGTGTCACCTGTTTTTGGAGGCGCCGAGAGTCGCGGATCATATGTTTACTTCGGCGGCCGGTGCATTGACCTGCGTCTCAGTAAGAGTAAGCATTGTTAACAAATGCGAGAGTGAATCTCGCCGGAGATCGGAGCAGGCTTTGCCTGTTGGAAAGAGGACGGAGCTTGACCCCTCTGCACTTCCCCCAGAATCGCTAAAACGAACACATCTCGTCGAGCTATTTTGCGGGTTTCAAACATGCCTGTGCTTGCTGTGCTGCCTGTGCTTGCTGCCTGTACTTGCTGTGCTGCCTGTGCTTGCTGCCTGAGCTTGCTGTGCTGTCTGTGCTTGCTGCCTGTGCTTGCTGCGCTGCCTGTGCTTGCTGCCTGTCCTTGCTGCCTGTGCTTGCTGTGCTGCCTGTGCTTGCTGCCTGTGCTTGCTGTGCTGCCTGTGCTGCCTCTGCTGTGCTGCCTCTGCTGTGCTGCCTGTGCTTGCTGCCTGTGCTTGCTGCCTGTGCTCGCTGTGCTGCCTGTGCTTGCTGCCTGTGCTTGCTGCCTGTGCTTGCTGCCTGTGCTTGCTGCCTGTGCTTGCTGTGCTGCCTGTGCTTGCTGCCTGTGCTTGCTGTGCTGCCTGTGCTTGCTGCCTGTGCTACCTGTGCTGCCTGTGCTTGCTGCCTGTGCTTGCTGTGCTGCCTGTGCTTGGTGTGCTGCCTGTGCTTGCTGCCTGTGCGTGCTGTGCTGCCTGTGCTTGCTGTGCTGAGTGTGCTTGCTGCCTGTGCTTGCTGTGCTGCCTGTGCTTGCTGCCTGTGCTTGCTGTGCTGCCTGTGCTGCCTGTGCTTGCTGCCTGTGCTTGCTGTGCTGCCTGTGCTTGCTGGCTGTGCTGCCTGTGCTTGCTGCCTGTGCTTGCTGCCTGTGCTTGCTGTGCTGCCTGTGCTTGCTGCCTGTGCTTGCTGTGCTGCCTGTGCTTGCTGCCTGTGCTTGCTGTGCTGCCTGTGCTGCCTGTGCATGCTGCCTGTGCTTGCTGTGCTGCCTGTGCTTGCTGCCTGTGCTTGCTGTGCTGCCTGTGCTTGCTGCCTGTGCTTACTGCCTGTGCTTGCTGTGCTGCCTGTGCTTGCTGCCTGTGCTGCCTGTGCTTGCTGTGCTGCCTGTGCTGCCTCTGCTGTGTTGCCTGTGCTTGCTGCCTGTGCTTGCTGCCTGTGCTTGCTGCCTGTGCTTGCTGTGCTGCCTGTGCTTGCTGCCTGTGCTTGCTGTGCTGCCTGTGCTTGCTGCCTGTGCTGCCTGTGCTGCCTGTGCTTGCTGCCTGTGCTTGCTGTGCTGCCTGTGCTTGGTGTGCTGCCTGTGCTTGCTGCCTGTGCGTGCTGTGCTGCCTGTGCTTGATGTGCTGAGTGTGCTTGCTGCCTGTGCTTGCTGTGCTGCCTGTGCTTGCTATGCTGCCTGTGCTTGCTGTGCTGCCTGTGCTTGCTGCCTGTGCTGCCTGTGCTGCCTGTGCTTGCTGCCTGTGCTTGCTGTGCTGCCTGTGCTTGGTGTGCTGCCTGTGCTTGCTGCCTGTGCGTGCTGTGCTGCCTGTGCTTGATGTGCTGAGTGTGCTTGCTGCCTGTGCTTGCTGTGCTGCCTGTGCTTGCTATGCTGCCTGTGCTTGCTGTGCTGCCTGTGCTTGCTGCCTGTGCTTGCTGTTTGTCCTTGCTGCCTGTGCTTGCTGTGCTGCCTGTGCTTGCTGCCTGTGCGTGCTGTGCTGCCTGTGCTTGCTGTGCTGAGTGTGCTTGCTGCCTGTGCTTGCTGTGCTGCCTGTGCTTGCTGCCTGTGCTGCCTCTGCTGCCTGTGCTTGCTGCCTGTGCTTGCTGTGCTGCCTGTGCTTGGTGTGCTGCCTGTGCTTGCTGTCTGTGCGTGCTGTGCTGCCTGTGCTTGCTGTGCTGAGTGTGCTTGCTGCCTGTGCTTGCTGTGCTGCCTGTGCTTGCTATGCTGCCTGTGCTTGCTGGGCTGCCTGTGCTTGCTGGCTGTGCTTGCTGTGCTGCCTGTGCTTGCTGCCTGTGCTTGCTGTTTGTCCTTGCTGCCTGTGCTTGCTGTGCTGCCTGTGCTGCCTGTGCTTGCTGCCTGTGCTTGCTGCCTGTGCTTGCTGCCTGTGCTGCCTGTGCTGCCTGTGCTTGCTGCCTGTGCTTGCTGTGCTGCCTGTGCTTGGTGTGCTGCCTGTGCTTGCTGCCTGTGCGTGCTGTGCTGCCTGTGCTTGCTGTGCTGAGTGTGCTTGCTGCCTGTGCTTGCTGTGCTGCCTGTGCTTGCTGCCTGTGCTTGCTGTGCTGCCTGTCCTTGCTGCCTGTGCTTGCTGTGCTGCCTGTGCTTGCTGGCTGTGCTTGCTGTGCTGCCTGTGCTTGCTGCCTGTGCTTGCTGTTTGTCCTTGCTGCCTGTGCTTGCTGTGCTGCCTGTGCTGCCTCTGCTGTGCTGCCTGTGCTTGCTGCCTGTGCTCGCTGTGCTGCCTGTGCTTGCTGCCTGTGCTTGCTGCCTGTGCTTGCTGTGCTGCCTGTGCTTGCTGCCTGTGCTTGCTGTGCTGCCTGTGCTTGCTGCCTGTGCTGCCTGTGCTGCCTGTGCTTGGTGTGCTGCCTGTGCTTGCTGCCTGTGCGTGCTGTGCTGCCTGTGCTTGCTGTGCTGAGTGTGCTTGCTGCCTGTGCTTGCTGTGCTGCCTGTACTTGCTATGCTGCCTGTGCTTGCTGTGCTGCCTGTGCTTGCTGCCTGTGCTTGCTGTGCTGCCTGTGCTTGCTGCCTGTGCTTGCTGTTTGTGCTTGCTGTGCTGCCTGTGCTTGCTGCCTGTGCTCGCTGTGCTGAGTGTGCTTGCTGCCTGTGCTTGCTGTGCTGCCTGTGCTTGCTGCCTGTGCTTGCTGTGCTGCCTGTCCTTGCTGCCTGTGCTTGCTGTGCTGCCTGTGCTTGCTGCCTGTGCTTGCTGTGCTGCCTGTGCTGCCTCTGCTGTGCTGCGTGTGCTGCCTGTGCTTGCTGCCTGTGCTTGCTGCCTGTGCTTGCTGCCTGTGCTTGCTGTGCTGCCTGTGCTGCCTCTGCTGTGCTGCGTGTGCTGCCTGTGCTTGCTGCCTGTGCTTGCTGCCTGTGCTTGCTGCCTGTGCTTGCTGTGCTGCCTGTGCTTGCTGTTTGTGCTTGCTGTGCAGCCTGTGCTTGCTGCCTGTGCTTGCTGTACTGCCTGTGCTTGCTGTCTGTGCTGCCTGTGCTTGCTGTGCTGCCTGTGCTGCCTGTGCATGCTGCCTGTGCTTGCTGCCTGTGCTTGGTGTGCTGCCTGTGCTTGCTGCCTGTGCTTGCTGTGCTGCCTGTGCTTGCTGTGCTGAGTGTGCTTGCTGCCTGTGCTTGCTGTGCTGCCTGTGCTTGCTGCCTGTGCTTGCTGTGCTGCCTGTCCTTGCTGCCTGTGCTTGCTGCCTGTGCTTGCTGTGCTGCCTGTGCTGCCTCTGCTGTGCTGCGTGTGCTGCCTGTGCTTGCTGCCTGTGCTTGCTGCCTGTGCTTGCTGTGCTGCCTGTGCTTGCTGCCTGTGCTTGCTGTGCTGCCTGTGCTGCCTCTGCTGTGCTGCGTGTCCTGCCTGTGCTTGTTCCCTGTGCTTGCTGCCTGTGCTTGCTGTGCTGAGTGTGCTTGCTGCCTGTGCTTGCTGTGCTGCCTGTGCTTGCTGTGCTGCCTGTGCTTGCTGGCTGTGCTTGCTGTGCTGCCTGTGCTTGCTGCCTGTGCTTGCTGTGTGTCCTTGCTGCCTGTGCTTGCTGTGCTGCCTGTGCTGCCTCTGCTGTGCTGCCTGTGCTTGCTGCCTGTGCTCGCTGTGCTGCCTGTGCTTGCTGCCTGTGCTTGCTGCCTGTGCTTGCTGTGCTGCCTGTGCTTGCTGCCTGTGCTTGCTGTGCTGCCTGTGCTTGCTGCCTGTGCTGCCTGTGCTGCCTGTGCTTGGTGTGCTGCCTGTGCTTGCTGCCTGTGCGTGCTGTGCTGCCTGTGCTTGCTGTGCTGAGTGTGCTTGCTGCCTGTGCTTGCTGTGCTGCCTGTACTTGCTATGCTGCCTGTGCTTGCTGTGCTGCCTGTGCTTGCTGCCTGTGCTGCCTGTGCTTGCTGCCTGTGCTTGCTGTTTGTGCTTGCTGTGCTGCCTGTGCTTGCTGCCTGTGCTTGCTGTGCTGAGTGTGCTTGCTGCCTGTGCTTGCTGTGCTGCCTGTGCTTGCTGCCTGTGCTTGCTGTGCTGCCTGTCCTTGCTGCCTGTGCTTGCTGTGCTGCCTGTGCTTGCTGCCTGTGCTTGCTGTGCTGCCTGTGCTGCCTCTGCTGTGCTGCGTATGCTGCCTGTGCTTGCTGCCTGTGCTTGCTGCCTGTGCTTGCTGCCTGTGCTTGCTGTGCTGCATGTGCTGCCTCTGCTGTGCTGCGTGTGCTGCCTGTGCTTGCTGCCTGTGCTTGCTGCCTGTGCTTGCTGTGCTGCCTGTGCTTGCTGCCTGTGCTTGCTGTGCTGCCTGTGCTTGCTGTTTGTGCTTGCTGTGCAGCCTGTGCTTGCTGCCTGTGCTTGCTGTACTGCCTGTGCTTGCTGTCTGTGCTTGCTGCCTGTGCTTGCTGCCTGTGCTTGCTGTGCTGCCTGTGCTGCCTCTGCTGTGCTGCGTGTGCTGCCTGTGCTTGCTGCCTGTGCTTGCTGCCTGTGCTTGCTGTGCTGCCTGTGCTTGCTGTTTGTGCTTGCTGTGCAGCCTGTGCTTGCTGCCTGTGCTTGCTGTACTGCCTGTGCTTGCTGTCTGTGCTGCCTGTGCTTGCTGTGCTGCCTGTGCTGCCTGTGCATGCTGCCTGTGCTTGCTGCCTGTGCTTGCTGCCTGTGCTTGCTGCCTGTGCATGCTGTGCTGCCTGTGCATGCTGTGCTGCCTGTGCTTGCTGTGCTGCCTGTGCTTGCTGCCTGTGCTGCCTGTGCTGCCTGTGCTGCCTGTGCTTCCTGTGCTGCCTGTGCTTGCTGCCTGTGCTGCCTGTGCTTGCTGTGCTGAGTGTGCTTGCTGCCTGTGCTTGCTGTGCTGCCGGTGCTCGCTGCCTGTGCTTGCTGTGCTGCCTGTCCTTGCTGCCTGTGCTTGCTGTGCTGCCTGTGCTTGCTGCCTGTGCTTGCTGTGCTGCCTGTGCTTGCTGCCTGTGCTGCCTGTGCTGCCTGTGCTTGCTGCCTGTGCTTGCTGCCTGTGCTTGCTGTGCTGCCTGTGCTTGCTGCCTGTGCTGCCTGTGCTGCCTGTGCCTGCTGCCTGTGCTTGCTGTGCTGCCTGTGCTTGCTGCCTGTGCTTGCTGTGCTGCCTGAGCTTGCTGTTTGTGCTTGCTGTGCTGCCTGTGCTTGCGGCCTGTGCTTGCTGTGCTGCCTGTGCTTGTTGCCTCTGCCTGTGCTTGCTGTGCTGCCTGTGCTTGCTGTGCTGAGTGTGCTTGCTGCGTGTGCTTGCTGTGCTGCCTGTGCTTGCCGCCTGTGCTTGCTGTGCTGCCTGTTAGCGATGCATTTGATTTCGCCCATAACACGCGGTAATTCGACAGTGGCACACGACAGTGCGTTGCTGTGTCACCTGTTTTTGGAGGCGCCGAGAGTCGCGGATCATATGTTTACCTCGGCGGCCGGTGCATTGACCTGCGTCTCAGTAAGAGTAAGCATTGTTAACAAATGCGAGATGAATCTCGCCGAAGATCGGAGCAGGCTTTGCCTGTTGGAAAGAGGACGGAGCTTGACCCCTCTGCACTTCCCCCAGAATCGCTAAAACGAACACATCTCGTCGAGCTATTTTGCGGGTTTCAAACATGCCTGTGCTTGCTGTGCTGCCTGTGCTTGCTGTGCTTGCTGTGCTGCCTGTGCTTGCTGTGCTGCCTGTGCTTGCTGTGCTGAGTGTGCTTGCTGCCTGTGCTTGCTGTGCTGCCTGTGCTTGCTGCCTGTGCTTGCTGTGCTGCCTGTGCTTGCTGTTTGTGCTTGCTGTGCTGCCTGTGCTTGCTGCCTGTGCTTGCTGTACTGCCTGTGCTTGCTGTCTGTGCTGCCTGTGCTTGCTGTGCTGCCTGTGCTGACTGTGCATGCTGCCTGTGCTTGCTGTGCTGCCTGTGCTTGCTGCCTGTGCTTGCTGCCTGTGCGTGCTGTGCTGCCTGTGCTTGCCGTGCTGCCTGTGCTTGCTGCCTGTGCTTGCTATTTGTGCTTGCTGTGCTGCCTGAGCTTGCTGCCTGTGCTTGCTGTGCTGAGTGTGCTTACTGTGCTGAGTGTGCTTGCTGCCTGTGCTTGCTGTGCTGCCTGTGCTTGCTGCCTGTGCTTGCTGTTTGTGCTTGCTGTGCTGCCTGAGCTTGCTGCCTGTGCTTGCTGTGCTGCCTGTGCTTGCTCCCTGTGCTTGCTGTGCATGCTGTGCTGCCTGTGCTTGCTGTGCTGAGTGTGCTTGCTGCCTGTGCTTGCTGTGCTGCCGGTGCTTGCTGCCTGTGCTTGCTGTGCTGCCTGTGCTTGCTGCCCGTGCTTGCTGCCTGTGCTTGCTGTGCTGCCTGTGCTTGCTGCGCTGCCTGTGCTTGCTGCCTGTGCTTGCTGCCTGTGCTTGTCCTTGCTGCCTGTGCTTGCTGTGCTGCGTGAGCTGCCTGTGCTTGCTGCCTGTGCTTGCTGTGCTGCCTGTGCTTGCTGTGCTGCCTGTGCTGTGCTGCCTGTGCTTGCTGTGCTGCCTGTGCTGCCTGTGCTTGCTGTGCTGCCTGTGCTTGCTGCCTGTGCTTGCTGTGCTGCCTGTCCTTGCTGCCTGTGCTTGCTGTGCTGCCTCTGCTTGCTGCCTGTGCTTGCTGTGCTGCCTTTGCTGCCTGTGCTTGCTGCCTGTGCTTGCTGTGCTGCCTGTGCTTGCTGTTTGTGCTTGCTGTGCTGCCTGTGCTTGCTGCCTGTGCTTGCTGTACTGCCTGTGCTTGCTGTCTGTGCTGCCTGTGCTTGCTGTGCTGCCTGTGCTGACTGTGCATGCTGCCTGTGCTTGCTGTGCTGCCTGTGCTTGCTGCCTGTGCTTGCTGCCTGTGCGTGCTGTGCTGCCTGTGCTTGCCGTGCTGCCTGTGCTTGCTGCCTGTGCTTGCTATTTGTGCTTGCTGTGCTGCCTGAGCTTGCTGCCTGTGCTTGCTGTGCTGAGTGTGCTTACTGTGCTGAGTGTGCTTGCTGCCTGTGCTTGCTGTGCTGCCTGTGCTTGCTGCCTGTGCTTGCTGTTTGTGCTTGCTGTGCTGCCTGTGCTTGCTGCCTGTGCTTGCTGTGCTGCCTGTGCTTGCTCCCTGTGCTTGCTGTGCATGCTGTGCTGCCTGTGCTTGCTGTGCTGAGTGTGCTTGCTGCCTGTGCTTGCTGTGCTGCCGGTGCTTGCTGCCTGTGCTTGCTGTGCTGCCTGTGCTTGCTGCCCGTGCTTGCTGCCTGTGCTTGCTGTGCTGCCTGTGCTTGCTGTGCTGCCTGTGCTTGCTGCCTGTGCTTGCTGCCTGTGCTTGTCCTTGCTGCCTGTGCTTGCTGTGCTGCGTGAGCTGCCTGTGCTTGCTGCCTGTGCTTGCTGTGCTGCCTGTGCTTGCTGTGCTGCCTGTGCTGTGCTGCCTGTGCTTGCTGTGCTGCCTGTGCTGCCTGTGCTTGCTGTGCTGCCTGTGCTTGCTGCCTGTGCTTGCTGTGCTGCCTGTCCTTGCTGCCTGTGCTTGCTGTGCTGCCTCTGCTTGCTGCCTGTGCTTGCTGTGCTGCCTTTGCTGCCTGTGCTTGCTGCCTGTGCTTGCTGTGCTGCCTGTGCTGCCTGTGCTTGCTGCCTGTGCTTGCTGCGCTGCCTGTGCTTGCTGTGCTGTCTGTGTTTGCTGCCTGTGCTTACTGTGCTGCCTGTGCTTGCTGCGCTGCCTCTGCTTGCTGCCTGTGCTTGCTGCCTGTGCTGCCTGTGCTTGCTGTGCTGCCTGTGCTTGCTGCCTGTGCTTGCTGTGCTGCCTGAGCTGCCTGTGCTTGCTGCCTGTGCTTGCTGTGCTGCCTGTGCTTGCTGCCTGTGCTTGCTGTGCTGCCTGTGCTTGCTGTGCTGAGTGTGCTTGCTGCCTGTGCTTGCTGTGCTGCCTGTGCTTGCTGCCTGTGCTTCCTGTGCTGCCTGTGCTTGCTGCCTGTGCTTGCTGCCTGTCCTTGCTGTGCTGCCTGTGCTTGCTGCCTGTGCTTGCTGTGCTGCCTGTGCTTGCTGTTTGTGCTTGCTGTGCTGCCTGTGCTTGCTGTGCTGAGTGTGCTTGCTGCCTGTGCTTGCTGCCTGTGCTTGCTGCCTGTGCTTGCTGTGCTGCATGTGCTGCCTCTGCTGTGCTGCGTGTGCTGCCTGTGCTTGCTGCCTGTGCTTGCTGCCTGTGCTTGCTGTGCTGCCTGTGCTTGCTGCCTGTGCTTGCTGTGCTGCCTGTGCTTGCTGTTTGTGCTTGCTGTGCAGCCTGTGCTTGCTGCCTGTGCTTGCTGTACTGCCTGTGCTTGCTGTCTGTGCTTGCTGCCTGTGCTTGCTGCCTGTGCTTGCTGTGCTGCCTGTGCTGCCTCTGCTGTGCTGCGTGTGCTGCCTGTGCTTGCTGCCTGTGCTTGCTGCCTGTGCTTGCTGTGCTGCCTGTGCTTGCTGTTTGTGCTTGCTGTGCAGCCTGTGCTTGCTGCCTGTGCTTGCTGTACTGCCTGTGCTTGCTGTCTGTGCTGCCTGTGCTTGCTGTGCTGCCTGTGCTGCCTGTGCATGCTGCCTGTGCTTGCTGCCTGTGCTTGCTGCCTGTGCTTGCTGCCTGTGCATGCTGTGCTGCCTGTGCATGCTGTGCTGCCTGTGCTTGCTGTGCTGCCTGTGCTTGCTGCCTGTGCTGCCTGTGCTGCCTGTGCTGCCTGTGCTTCCTGTGCTGCCTGTGCTTGCTGCCTGTGCTGCCTGTGCTTGCTGTGCTGAGTGTGCTTGCTGCCTGTGCTTGCTGTGCTGCCGGTGCTCGCTGCCTGTGCTTGCTGTGCTGCCTGTCCTTGCTGCCTGTGCTTGCTGTGCTGCCTGTGCTTGCTGCCTGTGCTTGCTGTGCTGCCTGTGCTTGCTGCCTGTGCTGCCTGTGCTGCCTGTGCTTGCTGCCTGTGCTTGCTGCCTGTGCTTGCTGTGCTGCCTGTGCTTGCTGCCTGTGCTGCCTGTGCTGCCTGTGCCTGCTGCCTGTGCTTGCTGTGCTGCCTGTGCTTGCTGCCTGTGCTTGCTGTGCTGCCTGAGCTTGCTGTTTGTGCTTGCTGTGCTGCCTGTGCTTGCGGCCTGTGCTTGCTGTGCTGCCTGTGCTTGTTGCCTCTGCCTGTGCTTGCTGTGCTGCCTGTGCTTGCTGTGCTGAGTGTGCTTGCTGCGTGTGCTTGCTGTGCTGCCTGTGCTTGCCGCCTGTGCTTGCTGTGCTGCCTGTTAGCGATGCATTTGATTTCGCCCATAACACGCGGTAATTCGACAGTGGCACACGACAGTGCGTTGCTGTGTCACCTGTTTTTGGAGGCGCCGAGAGTCGCGGATCATATGTTTACCTCGGCGGCCGGTGCATTGACCTGCGTCTCAGTAAGAGTAAGCATTGTTAACAAATGCGAGATGAATCTCGCCGAAGATCGGAGCAGGCTTTGCCTGTTGGAAAGAGGACGGAGCTTGACCCCTCTGCACTTCCCCCAGAATCGCTAAAACGAACACATCTCGTCGAGCTATTTTGCGGGTTTCAAACATGCCTGTGCTTGCTGTGCTGCCTGTGCTTGCTGTGCTGCCTGTGCTTGCTGTGCTGAGTGTGCTTGCTGCCTGTGCTTGCTGTGCTGCCTGTGCTTGCTGCCTGTGCTTGCTGTGCTGCCTGTGCTTGCTGTTTGTGCTTGCTGTGCTGCCTGTGCTTGCTGCCTGTGCTTGCTGTACTGCCTGTGCTTGCTGTCTGTGCTGCCTGTGCTTGCTGTGCTGCCTGTGCTGACTGTGCATGCTGCCTGTGCTTGCTGTGCTGCCTGTGCTTGCTGCCTGTGCTTGCTGCCTGTGCGTGCTGTGCTGCCTGTGCTTGCCGTGCTGCCTGTGCTTGCTGCCTGTGCTTGCTATTTGTGCTTGCTGTGCTGCCTGAGCTTGCTGCCTGTGCTTGCTGTGCTGAGTGTGCTTACTGTGCTGAGTGTGCTTGCTGCCTGTGCTTGCTGTGCTGCCTGTGCTTGCTGCCTGTGCTTGCTGTTTGTGCTTGCTGTGCTGCCTGAGCTTGCTGCCTGTGCTTGCTGTGCTGCCTGTGCTTGCTCCCTGTGCTTGCTGTGCATGCTGTGCTGCCTGTGCTTGCTGTGCTGAGTGTGCTTGCTGCCTGTGCTTGCTGTGCTGCCGGTGCTTGCTGCCTGTGCTTGCTGTGCTGCCTGTGCTTGCTGCCCGTGCTTGCTGCCTGTGCTTGCTGTGCTGCCTGTGCTTGCTGCGCTGCCTGTGCTTGCTGCCTGTGCTTGCTGCCTGTGCTTGTCCTTGCTGCCTGTGCTTGCTGTGCTGCGTGAGCTGCCTGTGCTTGCTGCCTGTGCTTGCTGTGCTGCCTGTGCTTGCTGTGCTGCCTGTGCTGTGCTGCCTGTGCTTGCTGTGCTGCCTGTGCTGCCTGTGCTTGCTGTGCTGCCTGTGCTTGCTGCCTGTGCTTGCTGTGCTGCCTGTCCTTGCTGCCTGTGCTTGCTGTGCTGCCTCTGCTTGCTGCCTGTGCTTGCTGTGCTGCCTTTGCTGCCTGTGCTTGCTGCCTGTGCTTGCTGTGCTGCCTGTGCTTGCTGTTTGTGCTTGCTGTGCTGCCTGTGCTTGCTGCCTGTGCTTGCTGTACTGCCTGTGCTTGCTGTCTGTGCTGCCTGTGCTTGCTGTGCTGCCTGTGCTGACTGTGCATGCTGCCTGTGCTTGCTGTGCTGCCTGTGCTTGCTGCCTGTGCTTGCTGCCTGTGCGTGCTGTGCTGCCTGTGCTTGCCGTGCTGCCTGTGCTTGCTGCCTGTGCTTGCTATTTGTGCTTGCTGTGCTGCCTGAGCTTGCTGCCTGTGCTTGCTGTGCTGAGTGTGCTTACTGTGCTGAGTGTGCTTGCTGCCTGTGCTTGCTGTGCTGCCTGTGCTTGCTGCCTGTGCTTGCTGTTTGTGCTTGCTGTGCTGCCTGTGCTTGCTGCCTGTGCTTGCTGTGCTGCCTGTGCTTGCTCCCTGTGCTTGCTGTGCATGCTGTGCTGCCTGTGCTTGCTGTGCTGAGTGTGCTTGCTGCCTGTGCTTGCTGTGCTGCCGGTGCTTGCTGCCTGTGCTTGCTGTGCTGCCTGTGCTTGCTGCCCGTGCTTGCTGCCTGTGCTTGCTGTGCTGCCTGTGCTTGCTGTGCTGCCTGTGCTTGCTGCCTGTGCTTGCTGCCTGTGCTTGTCCTTGCTGCCTGTGCTTGCTGTGCTGCGTGAGCTGCCTGTGCTTGCTGCCTGTGCTTGCTGTGCTGCCTGTGCTTGCTGTGCTGCCTGTGCTGTGCTGCCTGTGCTTGCTGTGCTGCCTGTGCTGCCTGTGCTTGCTGTGCTGCCTGTGCTTGCTGCCTGTGCTTGCTGTGCTGCCTGTCCTTGCTGCCTGTGCTTGCTGTGCTGCCTCTGCTTGCTGCCTGTGCTTGCTGTGCTGCCTTTGCTGCCTGTGCTTGCTGCCTGTGCTTGCTGTGCTGCCTGTGCTGCCTGTGCTTGCTGCCTGTGCTTGCTGCGCTGCCTGTGCTTGCTGTGCTGTCTGTGTTTGCTGCCTGTGCTTACTGTGCTGCCTGTGCTTGCTGCGCTGCCTCTGCTTGCTGCCTGTGCTTGCTGCCTGTGCTGCCTGTGCTTGCTGTGCTGCCTGTGCTTGCTGCCTGTGCTTGCTGTGCTGCCTGAGCTGCCTGTGCTTGCTGCCTGTGCTTGCTGTGCTGCCTGTGCTTGCTGCCTGTGCTTGCTGTGCTGCCTGTGCTTGCTGTGCTGAGTGTGCTTGCTGCCTGTGCTTGCTGTGCTGCCTGTGCTTGCTGCCTGTGCTTCCTGTGCTGCCTGTGCTTGCTGCCTGTGCTTGCTGCCTGTCCTTGCTGTGCTGCCTGTGCTTGCTGCCTGTGCTTGCTGTGCTGCCTGTGCTTGCTGTTTGTGCTTGCTGTGCTGCCTGTGCTTGCTGTGCTGAGTGTGCTTGCTGCCTGTGCTTGCTGCCTGTGCTTGCTGTGTTGCCTGTGCTTGCTGCGCTGCCTGTGCTGTGCTGCCTGTGCTTGCTGTGCTGCCTGTGCTTGCTGTGCTGCCTGTGCTTGCTGCCTGTGCTTGCTGTGCTGCCTGTGCTTGCTGCCTGTGCTTGCTGTGCTGCCTGTGCTTGCTGCGCTGCCTGTGCTGTGCTGCCTGTGCTGTGCTGCCTGTGCTTGCTGTGCTGCCTTTGCTTTCTGCCTGTGCTTGCTGTGCTGCCTGTGCTTGCTGCGCTGCCTGACCTGTGCTGCCTGTGCTGTGCTGCCTGTGCTTGATGTGCTGCCTTTGCTTTCTGCCTGTGCTTGCTGCCTGTGCTTGCTGTGCTGCCTGTGCTTGCTGCGCTGCCTGTGCTGTGCTGCCTGTGCTGTGCTGCCTGTGCTTGCTGTGCTGCCTGTGCTTGCTGTGCTGCCTGTGCTTGCTGCCTGTGCTTGCTGTGTTGCCTGTGCTGCCTGTGCTTGCTGCCTGTGCTTGCTGTGCTGCCTGTGCTTGCTGCCTGTGCTTGCTGCCTGTGCTTGCTGTGCTGCCTGTGCGTGCTGTGCTGCATGTGCCTGCTGTGCTGAGTGTGCTTGCTGCCTGTGCTTGCTGTGCTGCCTGTGCTTGCTATGCTGCCTGTGCTTGCTGTGCTGCCTGTGCTTGCTGCCTGTGCTGCCGGTGCTTGCTGTGCTGAGTGTGCTTGCTGCCTGTGCTTGCTGTGCTGCCGGTGCTTGCTGTGCTGCCTGTGCTTTCTGTGCTGCATCTGCTTGCTATGCTGCCTGTGCTTGCTGCCTGTGCTTGCTGTGCTGCCTGTGCTGCCTGTGCTTGCTGTGCTGCCTGTGCTGCCTGTGCTTGCTGCCTGTGCTTGCTGCGCTGCCTGTGCTTGCTGCCTGTGCTTTCTGTGCTGCCTCTGCTTGCTGCCTGTGCTTGCTGCCTGTGCTTGCTGTGCTGCCTGTGCTTGCTTTGCTGCCTGAGCTGCCTGTGCTTGCTGCCTGTGCTTGCTGTGCTGCCTGTGCTTGCTGCCTGTGCTTGCTGTGCATGCTGTGCTGCCTGTGCTTGCTGTGCTGCCTGTGCTTGCTGCCTGTGCTTGCTGTGCTGCCTGTGCTTGCTGCATGTGCTTGCTGTGCTGCCTGTGCTTGCTGTTTTGTGCTTGCTGTGCTGCCTGTGTTTGCTGCCTGTCCTCGCTGTGCTGCCTGTGCTGCCTGTGCTGCCTGTGCTGCCTGTGCTTGCTGTGCTGCCTGTGCTTGCTGCCTGTGCTTGCTGTGCTGCCTGTGCTCGCTGTTTGTGCTTGCTGTGCTACCTGTGCTTGCTGCCTGTGCTTGGTGTGCTGCCTGTGCTTGCTGTGCATGCTGTGCTGCCTGTGCTTGCTGTGCTGCCTGTGCTTGCTGCCTGTGCTTGCTGTGCTGCCTGTGCTTGCTGCCTGTGCTTGCTGTGCTGTCTGTGCTTGCTGCCTGTGCTTGCTGTGCTGCCTGTGCTTGCTGCGCTGACTGTGCTTGCTGCCTGTGCTTGCTGCCTGTGCTTGTCCTTGCTGCCTGTGCTTGCTGTGCTGCCTGAGCTGCCTGTGCTTGCTGCCTGTGCTTGCTGTGCTGCCTGTGCTTGCTGCCTGTACTTGCTGTGCTGCCTGAGCTTGCTGCCTGTGCTTGCTGTGCTGTCTGTGCTTGCTGCCTGTGCTTGCTGTGCTGCCTGTTCTTGCTGCCTGTGCTTGCTGTGCTGCCTGTGCTTGCTGCCTGTGCTTGCTGTGCTGCCTGTGCTGCCTGTGCTTGCTGCCTGTGCTTGCTGCCTGTACTTGCTGTGCTGCCTGTGCTTGCTGCCTGTGCTTGCTGTGCTGCCTGTGCTTGCTGTGCTGTCTGTGCTTGCTGTGCATGCTGTGCTGCCTGTGCTTGCTGTGCTGCCTATGCTTGCTGTGCTGCCTGTGCTTGCTGCCTGTACTTGCTGTGCTGCCTGTGCTTGCTGCCTGTGCTTGCTGTGCTGTCTGTGGTTGCTGCCTGTGCTTGCTGTGCTGCCTGTGCTTGCTGCGCTGCCTGTGCTTGCTGCCTGTGCTTGCTGCCTGTGCTTGTCCTTGCTGCCTGTGCTTGCTGTGCTGCCTGATCTGCCTGTGCTTGCTGCCTGTGCTTGCTGTGCTGCCTGTGCTTGCTGTGCTGCCTGTGCTTGCTGCCTGTGCTTGGTGTGCTGCCTGTGCTTGCTGCCTGTGCTTGCTGTGCTGCCTGTGCTTGCTGCCTGTGCTTGCTGTGCTGTCTGTGCTTGCTGCCTGTGCGTGTTGTGCTGCCTGTGCTTGCTGTGCTGAGTGTGCTTGCTGCCTGTGCTTGCTGTGCTGCCTGTGCTTGCTGTGCTGCCTGTGCTTGCTGTTTGTGCTTGCTGTGCTGCCTGTGTTTGCTGCCTGTCCTCGCTGTGCTGCCTGTGCTGCCTGTGCTGCCTGTGCTGCCTGTGCTTGCTGTGCTGCCTGTGCTTGCTGCCTGTGCTTGCTGTGCTGCCTGTGCTTGCTGCCTGTGCTTGCTGTGCTGTCTGTGCTTGCTGCCTGTGCGTGTTGTGCTGCCTGTGCTTGCTGTGCTGAGTGTGCTTGCTGCCTGTGCTTGCTGTGCTGCCTGTGCTTGCTATGCTGCCTGTGCTTACTGTGCTGCCTGTGCTTGCTATGCTGCCTGTGCTTGCTGTGCTGCCTGTGCTTGCTGCCTGTGCTTGCTGTTTGTGCTGGCTGTGCTGCCTGTGCTTGCTGCCTGTGCTTGCTGCCTGTGCTTGCTGCCTGTGCTTGATGCCTGTGCTTGCTGTGCTGCCTGTGCTTGCTGCCTGTGCTTGCTGTGCTGCCTGTGCTTGCTGCCTGTGCTGCCTGTGCTGCCTGTGCTTGCTGCCTGTGCTTGCTGTGCTGCCTGTGCTTGGTGTGCTGCCTGTGCTTGCTGTCTGTGCGTGCTGTGCTGCCTGTGCTTGCTGTGCTGAGTGTGCTTGCTGCCTGTGCTTGCTGTGCTGCCTGTACTTGCTATGCTGCCTGTGCTTGCTGTGCTGCCTGTGCTTGCTGCCTGTGCTTGCTGTGCTGCCTGTGCTTGCTGCCGGTGCTTGCTGTTTGTGCTTGCTGTGCTGCCTGTGCTTGCTGCCTGTGCTTGCTGTGCTGCCTGTGCTTGCTGTGCTGAGTGTGCTTGCTGCCTGTGCTTGCTGTGCTGCCTGTGCTTGCTGCCTGTGCTTGCTGTGCTGCCTGTCCTTGCTGCCTGTGCTTGCTGTGCTGCCTGTGCTTGCTGCCTGTGCTTGCTGCCTGTGCTTGCCATGCTGCCTGTGCTTGCTGTGCTGCCTGTGCTTGCTGCCTGTGCTTGCTGTTTGTGCTTGCTGTGCTGCCTGTGCTTGCTGCCTGTGCTTGCTGCCTGTGCTTGCTGCCTGTTCTTGCTGCCTGTGCTTGCTGTGCTGCCTGTGCTTGCTGCCTGTGCTTGCTGTGCTGCCTGTGCTTGCTGCCTGTGCTGCCTGTGCTGCCTGTGCTTGCTGCCTGTGCTTGCTGTGCTGCCTGTGCTTGCTGCGCTGCCTGTGCTTGCTGTGCTGCCTGTGCTTGCTGTGCTGCATCTGCTTGCTATGCTGCCTGTGCTTGCTGCCTGTGCTTGCTGCCTGTGCTTGCTGTGCTGCCTGTGCTTGCTGTGCTGCCTGTGCTTGCTGTGCTGAGTGTGCTTGCTGCCTGTGCTTGCTGTGCTGCCTGTGCTTGCTGTGCTGCCTGTGCTTGCTGCCTGTGCTGCCTGTGCTTGCTGTGCTGCCTGTGCTGCCTGTGCTTGCTGCCTGTGTTTGCTATGCTGCTTGTGCTGCCTGTGCTTGCTGCCTGTGCTTGCTGTGCTGCCTGTGCTTGCTGCGCTGCCTGTGCTTGCTGCCTGTGCTTGCTGCCTGTGCTGCCTGTACTTGCTGTGCTGCCTGTGCTTTCTGTGCTGCATCTGCTTGCTATGCTGCCTGTGCTTGCTGCCTGTGCTTGCTGTGCTGCCTGTGCTGCCTGTGCTTGCTGTGCTGCCTGTGCTGCCTGTGCTTGCTGCCTCTGCTTGCTGTGCTGCCTGTGCTTGCTGCCTGTGCTTTCTGTGCTGCCTGTGCTTGCTGCCTGTGCTTGCTGTGCTGCCTGAGCTGCCTGTGCTTGCTGCCTGTGCTTGCTGCCTGTCCTTGCTGTGCTGCCTGTGCTTGCTGCCTGTGCTTGCTGTGCTGCCTGTGCTTGCTGTTTGTGCTTGCTGTGCTGCCTGTGCTTGCTGTGCTGAGTGTGCTTGCTGCCTGTGCTTGCTGTGCTGAGTGTGCTTGCTGCCTGTGCTTGCGGTGCTGCCTGTGCTTGCTGCCTGTGCTTGCTGTGCTGCCTGTCCTTGATGCCTGTGCTGCCTGTGCTTGCTGCGCTGCCTGTGCTGTGCCGCCTGTGCTTGCTGTGCTGCCTGTGCTTGCTGTGCTGCCTGTGCTGTGCTGCCTGTGCTTGCTGTGCTGCCTTTGCTTTCTGCCTGTGCTTGCTGTGCTGCCTGTGCTTGCTGCGCTGCCTGAGCTGTGCTGCCTGTGCTGTGCTGCCTGTGCTTGCTGTGCTGCCTTTGCTTTCTGCCTGTGCTTGCTCTGCTGCCTGTGCTTGCTGCGCTGCCTGTGCTTGCTGCCTGTGCTTGCTGCCTGTGCTGCCTGTGCTTGCTGTGCTGCCTGTGCTTTCTGTGCTGCATCTGCTTGCTATGCTGCCTGTGCTTGCTGCCTGTGCTTGCTCTGCTGCCTGTGCTTGCTGCCTGTGCTTGCTGTGCTGCCTGTGCTTGCTGCGCTGCCTGTGCTTGCTGCCTGTGCTGCCTGTGCTTGCTGTGCTGCCTGTGCTGCCTGTGCTTGCTGCCTGTGTTTGCTATGCTGCTTGTGCTGCCTGTGCTTGCTGCCTGTGCTTGCTGTGCTGCCTGTGCTTTCTGTGCTGCCTGTGCTGCCTGTGCTTGCTGCCTGTGCTTGCTGTGCTGCCTGTGCTTGCTGCCTGTGCTTTCTGTGCTGCCTCTGCTTGCTGCCTGTGCTTGCTGCCTGTGCTTGCTGCCTGTGCTTGCTGTGCTGCCTGAGCTGCCTGTGCTTGCTGCCTGTGCTTGCTGTGCTGCCTGTGCTTGCTGCCTGTGCTTGCTGCCTGTGCTTGCTGCCTGTGCTTGCTGTGCTGTCTGTGCTTGCTGCCTGTGCTTGCTGCCTGTGCTTGCTGTGCTGAGTGTGCTTGCTGCCTGTGCTTGCTGTGCTGCCTGTGCTTGCTGCCTGTGCTTGCTGTGCTGCCTGTGCTTGTTGTGCTGCCTGTGCTTGCTGCCTGTGCTTGCTGTGCTGCCTGTGCTGTGCTGCCTGTGCTTGCTGTGCTGCCTGTGCTTGCTGCCTGTGCTTGCTATGCTGCCTGTGCTTGCTGCCTGTGCTTGCCGTGCTGCCTTTGCTTGCTGTGGTGCCTGTGCTTGCTGCCTGTGCTAGCTGCCTGTGCTGCCTGTGCTTGCTGCCTGTGCTTGGTGTGCTGCCTGTGCTTGCTGCCTGTGCGTGCTGTGCTGCCTGTGCCTGCTGGGCTGAGTGTGCTTGCTGCCTGTGCTTGCTGTGCTGCCTGTGCTTGCTATGCTGCCTGTGCTTGCTGTGCTGCCTGTGCTTGCTGCCTGTGCTTGCTGTGCTGCCTGTGCTTGCTGCCTGTGCTTGCTGTTTGTGCTTGCTGTGCTGCCTGTGCTGCCTGTGCTTGCTGTGCTGCCTGTGCTTGCTGCCTGTGCTGCCGGTGCTTGCTGTGCTGAGTGTGCTTGCTGCCTGTGCTTGCTGTGCTGCCTGTGCTTGCTGTGCTGAGTGTGCTTGCTGCCTGTGCTTGCTGCCTGTGCTTCCTGTGCTGCCTGTGCTTGCTGCCTGTGCTTGCTGCCTGTCCTTGCTGTGCTGCCTGTACTTGCTGCCTGTGCTTGCTGTGCTGCCTGTGCTTGCTGTTTGTGCTTGCTGTGCTGCCTGTGCTTGCTGTGCTGAGTGTGCTTGCTGCCTGTGCTTGCTGCCTGTGCTTGCTGTGTTGCCTGTGCTTGCTGCGCTGCCTGTGCTCTGCTGCCTGTGCTTGCTGTGCTGCCTGTGCTTGCTGTGCTGCCTGTGCTTGCTGCCTGTGCTTGCTGTGCTGTCTGTGCTTGCTGCCTGTCCTTGCTGTGCTGCCTGTTCTTGCTGCGCTGCCTGTGCTTGCTGCCTGTGCTTGCTGCCTGTGCTTGCTGTGCTGCCTGTGCTTGCTGTGCTGCCTGTTAGCGATGCATTTGATTTCGCCCATAACACGCGGTAATTCGACAGTGGCACACGACAGTGCGTTGCTGTGTCACCTGTTTTTGGAGGCGCCGAGAGTCGCGGATCATATGTTTACCTCGGCGGCCGGTGGATTGACCTGCGTCTCAGTAAGAGTAAGCATTGTTAACAAATGCGAGAGTGAATCTCGCCGAAGATCGGAGCAGGCTTTGCCTGTTGGAAAGAGGACGGAGCTTGACCCCTCTGCACTTCCCCCAGAATCGCTAAAACGAACACATCTCGTCGAGCTATTTTGCGGGTTTCAAACATGCCTGTGCTTGCTGTGCTGCCTGTGCTTGCTGTGCTGCCTGTGCTTGCTGCCTGTGCTTGCTGTGCTGCCTGTGCTTGCTGCCTGTACTTGCTGTGCTGCCTGTGCTTGCTGCCTGAGCTTGCTGTGCTGTCTGTGCTTGCTGCCTGTGCTTGCTGCGCTGCCTGTGCTTGCTGCCTGTCCTTGCTGCCTGTGCTTGCTGTGCTGCCTGTGCTTGCTGCCTGTGCTTGCTGTGCTGAGTGTGCTTGCTGCCTGTGCTTGCTGTGCTGCCTGTGCTTGCTGCCTGTGCTTGCTGTGCTGCCTGTCCTTGCTGCCTGTGCTTGCTGTGCTGCCTGTGCTGCCTCTGCTGTGCTGCCTGTGCTGCCTCTGCTGTGCTGCCTGTGCTGCCTGTGCTTGCTGCCTGTGCTTGCTGTGCTGCCTGTGCTTGCTGCCTGTGCTTGCTGTGCTGCCTGTGCTTGCTGCCTGTGCGTGCTGTGCTGCCCGTGCTTGCTGTGCTGAGTGTGCTTGCTGCCTGTGCTTGCTGTGCTGCCTGTGCTTGCTATGCTGCCTGTCCTTGCTGTGCTGCCTGTGCTTGCTGTGCTGCCTGTGCTTGCTGCCTGTGCTTGCTGTTTGTGCTTGCTGTGCTGCCTGTGCTTGCTGCTTGTGCTTACTGTGCTGCCTGTGCTTGCTGTGCTGAGTGTGCTTGTTGCCTGTGCTTGCTGTGCTGCCTGTGCTTGCTGCCTGTGCTGCCTGTGCTTGCTGCCTGTGCTTGCTTTGCTGCCTGTGCTTGCTGCCTGTGCTGCCTGTGCTTGCTGCCTGTGCTTGCTGCCTGTGCTTGCTGTGCAGCCTGTGCTTGCTGACTGTGCTTGCTGTGCTGCCTGTGCTGTGCTGCCTGTGCTTGCTGCGCTGCCTGTGCTTGCTGCCTGTGCTTGCTCTGCTGCCTGTGCTTGCTGCCTGTGCTTGCTGTGCTGCCTGTGCTTGCTGCCTGTGCTGCCTGTGCTTGCTGTGCTGCCTGTGCTGCCTGCGCTTGCTGCCTGTGTTTGCTATGCTGCTTGTGCTGCCTGTGCTTGCTGCCTGTGCTTGCTGTGCTGCCTGTGCTTGCTGCGCTGCCTGTGCTTGCTGCCTGTGCTTGCTGCCTGTGCTGCCTGTACTTGCTGTGCTGCCTGTGCTTTCTGTGCTGCATCTGCTTGCTATGCTGCCTGTGCTTGCTGCCTGTGCTTGCTGTGCTGCCTGTGCTTGCTGTGCTGAGTGTGCTTGCTGCCTGTGCTTGCTGTGCTGCCTGTGCTTGCTGTGCTGCCTGTGCTTGCTGCCTGTGCTTGCTGCCTGTGCTTGCTGTGCTGCCTGAGCTGCCTGTGCTTGCTGCCTGTGCTTGCTGTGCTGCCTGTGCTTGCTGCCTGTGCTTGCTGCCTGTGCTTGCTGTGCTGTCTGTGCTTGCTGCCTGTGCTTGCTGCCTGTGCTTGCTGTGCTGAGTGTGCTTGCTGCCTGTGCTTGCTGCCTGTGCTTGCTGTGGTTGCTGTGGTTGCTGTGCTGCCTGTGCTGGCTGTGCTGCCTGTGCTTGCTGTGCTTGCTATGCTGCCTGTGCTTGCTGTGCTGCCTGTGCTTGCTGCCTGTGCTTGCTGTGCTGCCTGTGCTTGCTGCCTGTGCTTGCTGTGCTGTCTGTGCTGCCTGTGCTTGCTGCCTGTGCTTGCTGTGCTGCCTGTGCCTGCTGTGCTGAGTGTGCTTGCTGCCTGTGCTTGCTGCCTGTGCTTGCTGCCTGTGCTTGCTGTGCTGCCTGTGCTTGCTGTTTGTGCTTGCTGTGCTGCCTGTGCTTGCTGTGCTGAGTGTGCTTGCTGCCTGTGCTTGCTGCCTGTGTTTGCTGTGTTGCCTGTGCTTGCTGCGCTGCCTGTGCTGTGCTGCCTGTGCTTGCTGTGCTGCCTGTGCTTGCTGTGCTGCCTGTGCTTGCTGCCTGTGCTTGCTGTGCTGCCTGTGCTTGCTGCCTGTGCTTGCTGTGCTGCCTGTGCTTGCTGCGCTGCCTGTGCTGTGCTGCCTGTGCTGTGCTGCCTGTGCTTGCTGTGCTGCCTTTGCTTTCTGCCTGTGCTTGCTGTGCTGCCTGTGCTTGCTGTGCTGCCTGTGCCTGCTGCCTGTGCTTGCTATGCTGAGTGTGCTTGCTGCCTGTGCTTGCTGCCTGTACTTGCTGTGCTGCCTGTGCTTGCTGCCTGTGCTTGCTGTGCTGCCTGTGCTTGCTGCCTGTGCTGCCTGTGCTTGCTGCCTGTGCTTGCTGCCTGTGCTTGCTGTGCTGTCTGTGCTTGCTGCCTGTGCTTGCTGCCTGTGCTTGCTGTGCTGAGTGTGCTTGCTGCCTGTGCTTGCTGTGCTGCCTGTGCTTGCTGCCTGTGCTTGCTGTGGTTGCTGTGGTTGCTGTGCTGCCTGTGCTGGCTGTGCTGCCTGTGCTTGCTGTGCTTGCTATGCTGCCTGTGCTTGCTGTGCTGCCTGTGCTTGCTGTGCTGCCTGTGCTTGCTGCCTGGGCTTGCTGTGCTGCCTGTGCTTGCTGCCTGTGCTTGCTGTGCTGTCTGTGCTTGCTGTGCTGCCTGTGCTTGCTGCCTGTGCTTGCTGTGCTGCCTGTGCTGCCTGTGCTTGCTGTGCTGCCTGTGCTTGCTGCCTGTGCTGCCTGTGCTGCCTGTGCTGAGTGTGCTTGCTGCCTGTGCTTGCTGTGCTGCCGGTGCTTGCTGTGCTGCCTGTGCTTGCTGCCTGTGCTGCCTGTGCTGCCTGTGCTTGCTGCCTGTGCTGCCTGTGCTTGCTGCCTGTGCTTGCTGTGCTGCCTGTGCTTGGTGTGCTGCCTGTGCTTGCTGCCTGTGCGTGCTGTGCTGCCTGTGCATGCTGTGCTGAGTGTGCTTGCTGCCTGTGCTTGCTGTGCTGCCGGTGCTTGCTGTGCTGCCTGTGCTTGCTGCCTGTGCTGCCTGTGCTGCCTGTGCTTGCTGCCTGTGCTGCCTGTGCTTGCTGCCTGTGCTTGCTGTGCTGCCTGTGCTTGGTGTGCTGCCTGTGCTTGCTGCCTGTGCGTGCTGTGCTGCCTGTGCCTGCTGTGCTGAGTGTGCTTGCTGCCTGTGCTTGCTGTGCTGCCTGTGCTTGCTGCCTGTGCTGCCTGTGCTTGCTGTGCTGCCTGTGCTGCCTGTGCTTGCTGCCTGTGCTTGCTGTGCTGCCTGTGCTTGCTGCCTGTGCTTTCTGTGCTGCCTCTGCTTGCTGCCTGTGCTTGCTGCCTGTGCTTGCTGCCTGTGCTTGCTGTGCTGCCTGTGCTGCCTGTGCTTGCTGCCTGTGCTTGCTGTGCTGCCTGTGCTTGCTGCCTGTGCTTGCTGTGCTGCCTGTGCTGCCTGTGCTTACTGTGCTGCCTGTGCTTGCTGCCTGTGCTTTCTGTGCTGCCTCTGCTTGCTGCCTGTGCTTGCTGCCTGTGCTTGCTGCCTGTGCTTGCTGTGCTGCCTGAGCTGCCTGTGCTTGCTGCCTGTGCTTGCTGTGCTGCCTGTGCTTGCTGCCTGTGCTTGCTGCCTGTGCTTGCTGTGCTGTCTGTGCTTGCTGCCTGTGCTTGCTGCCTGTGCTTGCTGTGCTGAGTGTGCTTGCTGCCTGTGCTTGCTGCCTGTGCTTGCTGTGGTTGCTGTGGTTGCTGTGCTGCCTGTGCTGGCTGTGCTGCCTGTGCTTGCTGTGCTTGCTATGCTGCCTGTGCTTGCTGTGCTGCCTGTGCTTGCTGCCTGTGCTTGCTGTGCTGCCTGTGCTTGCTGCCTGTGCTTGCTGTGCTGTCTGTGCTGCCTGTGCTTGCTGCCTGTGCTTGCTGTGCTGCCTGTGCCTGCTGTGCTGAGTGTGCTTGCTGCCTGTGCTTGCTGCCTGTGCTTGCTGCCTGTGCTTGCTGTGCTGCCTGTGCTTGCTGTTTGTGCTTGCTGTGCTGCCTGTGCTTGCTGCCTGTGTTTGCTGTGTTGCCTGTGCTTGCTGCGCTGCCTGTGCTGTGCTGCCTGTGCTTGCTGTGCTGCCTGTGCTTGCTGTGCTGCCTGTGCTTGCTGCCTGTGCTTGCTGTGCTGCCTGTGCTTGCTGCCTGTGCTTGCTGTGCTGCCTGTGCTTGCTGCGCTGCCTGTGCTGTGCTGCCTGTGCTGTGCTGCCTGTGCTTGCTGTGCTGCCTTTGCTTTCTGCCTGTGCTTGCTGTGCTGCCTGTGCTTGCTGTGCTGCCTGTGCCTGCTGCCTGTGCTTGCTATGCTGAGTGTGCTTGCTGCCTGTGCTTGCTGCCTGTACTTGCTGTGCTGCCTGTGCTTGCTGCCTGTGCTTGCTGTGCTGCCTGTGCTTGCTGCCTGTGCTGCCTGTGCTTGCTGCCTGTGCTTGCTGCCTGTGCTTGCTGTGCTGTCTGTGCTTGCTGCCTGTGCTTGCTGCCTGTGCTTGCTGTGCTGAGTGTGCTTGCTGCCTGTGCTTGCTGTGCTGCCTGTGCTTGCTGCCTGTGCTTGCTGTGGTTGCTGTGGTTGCTGTGCTGCCTGTGCTGGCTGTGCTGCCTGTGCTTGCTGCCTGTGCTTGCTGTGCTGCCTGTGCTTGCTGCCTGTGCTTTCTGTGCTGCCTCTGCTTGCTGCCTGTGCTTGCTGCCTGTGCTTGCTGCCTGTGCTTGCTGTGCTGCCTGTGCTGCCTGTGCTTGCTGTGCTGCCTGTGCTGCCTGTGCTTGCTGTGCTGCCTGTGCTTGCTGCCTGTGCTGCCTGTGCATGCTGTGCTGAGTGTGCTTGCTGCCTGTGCTTGCTGTGCTGCCGGTGCTTGCTGTGCTGCCTGTGCTTGCTGCCTGTGCTGCCTGTGCTGCCTGTGCTTGCTGCCTGTGCTGCCTGTGCTTGCTGCCTGTGCTTGCTGTGCTGCCTGTGCTTGGTGTGCTGCCTGTGCTTGCTGCCTGTGCGTGCTGTGCTGCCTGTGCCTGCTGTGCTGAGTGTGCTTGCTGCCTGTGCTTGCTGTGCTGCCTGTGCTTGCTATGCTGCCTGTGCTTGCTGTGCTGCCGGTGCTTGCTGCCTGTGCTTGCTGTGCTGCCTGTCCTTGCTGCCTGTGCTTGCTGCCTGTGCTTGCTGTGCTGCCTGTGCTTGCTGCCTGTGCTTGGTGTGCTGCCTGTGCTTGCTGTGCTGCCTGTGCTTGCTGTGCATGCTGTGCATGCTGTGCTGCCTGTGCTTGCTGCCTGTGCTTGCTGTGCTGTCTGTGCTTGCTGCCTGTGCTTGCTGTGCTGCCTGTGCTTGCTGCCTGTGCTTGCTGTGCCGCCTGTGCTTGCTGTGTTGCCTGTGCTTGCTGTGCTGCCTCTGCTTGCTATGCTGCCTGTGCTTGCTGCCTGTGCTTGCTCTGCTGCCTGTGCTTGCTGCCTGTACTTGCTGTGCGGAGTGTGCTTGCTGCCTGTGCTTGCTGTGCTGCCGGTGCTTGCTGCCTGTGATTGCTGTGCTGCCTGTCCTTGCTGCCTGTGCTTGCTGTGCTGCCTGTGCTTGCTGTGCAGCCTGTGCTTGCTGCCTGTGCTTGCTGTGCTGCCTGTGTTTGCTGCCTGTGCTTGCTGTGCTGCCTGTGCTTGCTGCCTGTGCTTGCTGCCTGTGCTTGCTGTGCTGCCTGTGCTTGCTGCGCTGCCTGTGCTGTGCTGTGCTGCCTGTGCTTGCTGTGCTGCCTTTGCTTTCTGCCTGTGCTTGCTGTGCTGCCTGTGCTTGCTGTGCTGCCTGTGCCTGCTGCCTGTGCTTGCTATGCTGAGTGTGCTTGCTGCCTGTGCTTGCTGCCTGTACTTGCTGTGCTGCCTGTGCTTGCTGTGCTGCCTGTGCTTGCTGCCTGTGCTGCCTGTGCTTGCTGCCTGTGCTTGCTGCCTGTGCTTGCTGTGCTGTCTGTGCTTGCTGCCTGTGCTTGCTGCCTGTGCTTGCTGTGCTGAGTGTGCTTGCTGCCTGTGCTTGCTGTGCTGCCTGTGCTTGCTGCCTGTGCTTGCTGTGGTTGCTGTGGTTGCTGTGCTGCCTGTGCTGGCTGTGCTGCCTGTGCTTGCTGTGCTTGCTATGCTGCCTGTGCTTGCTGTGCTGCCTGTGCTTGCTGTGCTGCCTGTGCTTGCTGCCTGTGCTTGCTGTGCTGCCTGTGCTTGCTGCCTGTGCTTGCTGTGCTGTCTGTGCTTGCTGTGCTGCCTGTGCTTGCTGCCTGTGCTTGCTGTGCTGCCTGTGCTGCCTGTGCTTGCTGTCCTGCCTGTGCTTGCTGCCTGTGCTGCCTGTGCATGCTGTGCTGAGTGTGCTTGCTGCCTGTGCTTGCTGTGCTGCCGGTGCTTGCTGTGCTGCCTGTGCTTGCTGCCTGTGCTGCCTGTGCTGCCTGTGCTTGCTGCCTGTGCTGCCTGTGCTTGCTGCCTGTGCTTGCTGCCTGTGCTTGCTGTGCTGCCTGTGCTTGCTGCCTGTGCTTGGTGTGCTGCCTGTGCTTGCTGTGCTGCCTGTGCTTGCTGCCTGTGCTTGCTGTGCTGCCTGTGCTTGCTGCCTGTGCTTGGTGTGCTGCCTGTGCTTGTTGTGCTGCCTGTGCTTGCTGTGCTGCCTGTGCTTGCTGCCTGTGCTTGCTGTGCTGCCTGTGCTTGCTGCCTGTGCTTGCTGTGCTGCCTGTGCTGCCTGTGCTTGCTGTGCTGCCTGTGATGCCTGTGCTTGCTGTGCTGAGTGTGCTTGCTGCCTGTGCTTGCTGTGCTTGTTGTGATGCCTGTGCTTGCTGTGCTGAGTGTGCTTGCTGCCTGTGCTTGCTGTGCTGAGTGTGCTTGCTGCCTGTGCTTGCTGTGCTGCCTGTTCTTGCTGCCTGTACTTGCTGTGCTGCCTGTGCTTGCTGTGCTGCCTGTGATGCCTGTGCTTGCTGTGCTGAGTGTGCTTGCTGCCTGTGCTTGCTGTGCTGCCTGTGCTTGCTGCCTGTGCTTGGTGTGATGCCTGTGCTTGCTGTGCTGAGTGTGCTTGCTGCCTGTGCTTGCTGTGCTGAGTGTGCTTGCTGCCTGTGCTTGCTGTGCTGCCTGTGATGCGTGTGCTTGCTGTGCTGCCTGTGCTTGCTGCCTGTGCTTGCTGTGCTTGTTGTGATGCCTGTGCTTGCTGTGCTGAGTGTGCTTGCTGCCTGTGCTTGCTGTGCTGCCTGTGCTTGCTGTGCTTGTTGTGATGCCTGTGCTTGCTGTGCTGAGTGTGCTTGCTGCCTGTGCTTGCTGCCTGTACTTGATGTGCTGCCTGTGCTTGCTGTGCTGCCTGTGCTTGCTGCCTGTGCTTGCTGCCTGTGCTTGCTGCCTGTGCTTGCTGTGCTGCCTGTGCTGTGCTGCCTGTGCTTGCTGTGCTGCCTCTGCTTGCTGTGCTGCCTGTGCTTGCTGCCTGTGCTTGCTGTGCTGCCTCAGCTGCCTGTGCTTGCTGTCTGTGCTTGCTGCCTGTGCTTGCTGCCTGTGCTTGCTCTGCTGCCTGTGCTTGCTGCGCTGCCTGTTCTTGCTGCCTGTGCTTGCTGTGCTGCCTGTGCTTGCTGCCTGTGCTTGCTGTGCTGCCTGTGCTTACTGTGCTGCTTGTGCTTGCTGCCTGTGCTTGCTGTGCTGCCTGTGCTTGCTGCCTGTACTTGCTGTGCTGCCTGTGCTTGCTGTGCTGCCTGTGCTTGCTGCCTGTGCTTGCTGTGCTGCCTGTGCTTGCTGTGCTGCCTGTGCTTGCTGCCTGTGCTTGCTGTGCTGCCTGTGCTGCCTGTGCTTGCTGTGCTGCCTGTGATGCCTGTGCTTGCTGTGCTGCGTGTGCTTGCTGCCTGTGCTTGCTGTGATTGTTGTGATGCCTGTGCTTGCTGTGCTGAGTGTGCTTGCTGCCTGTGCTTGCTGTGCTGCCTGTGCTGTGCTGCCTGTGCTTGCTGCCTGTGCTTGCTGTGCTGCCTGTGCTTGCTGCCTGTGCTTGGTGTGCTGCCTGTGCTTGTTGTGCTGCCTGTGCTGTGCTGCCTGTGCTTGCTGCCTGTGCTTGGTGTGCTGCCTGTGCTTGTTGTGCTGCCTGTGCTTGTTGTGCTGCCTGTGCTTGTTGCCTGTGCTTGCTGTGCTGCCTGTTCTTGCTGCCTGTGCTTGCTGTGCTGCCTGTGCTTGCTGTGCTGCCTGTGCTTGCTGCCTGTGCTTGCTGTGCTGCCTGTGCTGCCTGTGCTTGCTGTGCTGCCTGTGATGCCTGTGCTTGCTGTGCTGAGTGTGCTTGCTGCCTGTGCTTGCTGTGCTTGTTGTGATGCCTGTGCTTGCTGTGCTGAGTGTCCTTGCTGCCTGTGCTTGCTGTGCTGAGTGTGCTTGCTGCCTGTGCTTGCTGTGCTGCCTGTGCTTGCTGCCTGTACTTGCTGTGCTGCCAGTGCTTGCTGTGCTGAGTGTGCTTGCTGCCTGTGCTTGCTGTGCTTGTTGTGATGCCTGTGCTTGCTGTGCTGAGTGTGCTTGCTGCCTGTGCTTGCTGTGCTGAGTGTGCTTGCTGCCTGTGCTTGGTGTGATGCCTCTGCTTGCTGTGCTGAGTGTGCTTGCTGCCTGTGCTTGCTGTACTGAGTGTGCTTGCTGCCTGTGCTTGCTGTGCTGCCTGTGCTTGCTGCCTGTGCTTGGTGTGCTGCCTGTGCTTGTTGTGCTGCCTGTGCTTGCTGCCTGTGCTGCCTGTGCTTGCTGGGCTGCCTGTGCATGCTGTGCTGAGTGTGCTTGCTGCCTGTGCTTGCTGTGCTGCCGGTGCTTGCTGTGCTGCCTGTGCTTGCTGCCTGTGCTGCCTGTGCTGCCTGTGCTTGCTGCCTGTGCTGCCTGTGCTTGCTGCCTGTGCTTGCTGCCTGTGCTTGCTGTGCTGCCTGTGCTTGCTGCCTGTGCTTGGTGTGCTGCCTGTGCTTGCTGTGCTGCCTGTGCTTGCTGCCTGTGCTTGCTGTGCTGCCTGTGCTTGCTGCCTGTGCTTGGTGTGCTGCCTGTGCTTGTTGTGCTGCCTGTGCTTGCTGTGCTGCCTGTGCTTGCTGCCTGTGCTTGCTGTGCTGCCTGTGCTTGCTGCCTGTGCTTGCTGTGCTGCCTGTGCTGCCTGTGCTTGCTGTGCTGCCTGTGATGCCTGTGCTTGCTGTGCTGAGTGTGCTTGCTGCCTGTGCTTGCTGTGCTTGTTGTGATGCCTGTGCTTGCTGTGCTGAGTGTGCTTGCTGCCTGTGCTTGCTGTGCTGAGTGTGCTTGCTGCCTGTGCTTGCTGTGCTGCCTGTTCTTGCTGCCTGTACTTGCTGTGCTGCCTGTGCTTGCTGTGCTGCCTGTGATGCCTGTGCTTGCTGTGCTGAGTGTGCTTGCTGCCTGTGCTTGCTGTGCTGCCTGTGCTTGCTGCCTGTGCTTGGTGTGATGCCTGTGCTTGCTGTGCTGAGTGTGCTTGCTGCCTGTGCTTGCTGTGCTGAGTGTGCTTGCTGCCTGTGCTTGCTGTGCTGCCTGTGATGCGTGTGCTTGCTGTGCTGCCTGTGCTTGCTGCCTGTGCTTGCTGTGCTTGTTGTGATGCCTGTGCTTGCTGTGCTGAGTGTGCTTGCTGCCTGTGCTTGCTGTGCTGCCTGTGCTTGCTGTGCTTGTTGTGATGCCTGTGCTTGCTGTGCTGAGTGTGCTTGCTGCCTGTGCTTGCTGCCTGTACTTGATGTGCTGCCTGTGCTTGCTGTGCTGCCTGTGCTTGCTGCCTGTGCTTGCTGCCTGTGCTTGCTGCCTGTGCTTGCTGTGCTGCCTGTGCTGTGCTGCCTGTGCTTGCTGTGCTGCCTCTGCTTGCTGTGCTGCCTGTGCTTGCTGCCTGTGCTTGCTGTGCTGCCTCAGCTGCCTGTGCTTGCTGTCTGTGCTTGCTGCCTGTGCTTGCTGCCTGTGCTTGCTCTGCTGCCTGTGCTTGCTGCGCTGCCTGTTCTTGCTGCCTGTGCTTGCTGTGCTGCCTGTGCTTGCTGCCTGTGCTTGCTGTGCTGCCTGTGCTTACTGTGCTGCTTGTGCTTGCTGCCTGTGCTTGCTGTGCTGCCTGTGCTTGCTGCCTGTACTTGCTGTGCTGCCTGTGCTTGCTGTGCTGCCTGTGCTTGCTGCCTGTGCTTGCTGTGCTGCCTGTGCTTGCTGTGCTGCCTGTGCTTGCTGCCTGTGCTTGCTGTGCTGCCTGTGCTGCCTGTGCTTGCTGTGCTGCCTGTGATGCCTGTGCTTGCTGTGCTGCGTGTGCTTGCTGCCTGTGCTTGCTGTGATTGTTGTGATGCCTGTGCTTGCTGTGCTGAGTGTGCTTGCTGCCTGTGCTTGCTGTGCTGCCTGTGCTGTGCTGCCTGTGCTTGCTGCCTGTGCTTGCTGTGCTGCCTGTGCTTGCTGCCTGTGCTTGGTGTGCTGCCTGTGCTTGTTGTGCTGCCTGTGCTGTGCTGCCTGTGCTTGCTGCCTGTGCTTGGTGTGCTGCCTGTGCTTGTTGTGCTGCCTGTGCTTGTTGTGCTGCCTGTGCTTGTTGCCTGTGCTTGCTGTGCTGCCTGTTCTTGCTGCCTGTGCTTGCTGTGCTGCCTGTGCTTGCTGTGCTGCCTGTGCTTGCTGCCTGTGCTTGCTGTGCTGCCTGTGCTGCCTGTGCTTGCTGTGCTGCCTGTGATGCCTGTGCTTGCTGTGCTGAGTGTGCTTGCTGCCTGTGCTTGCTGTGCTTGTTGTGATGCCTGTGCTTGCTGTGCTGAGTGTCCTTGCTGCCTGTGCTTGCTGTGCTGAGTGTGCTTGCTGCCTGTGCTTGCTGTGCTGCCTGTGCTTGCTGCCTGTACTTGCTGTGCTGCCAGTGCTTGCTGTGCTGAGTGTGCTTGCTGCCTGTGCTTGCTGTGCTTGTTGTGATGCCTGTGCTTGCTGTGCTGAGTGTGCTTGCTGCCTGTGCTTGCTGTGCTGAGTGTGCTTGCTGCCTGTGCTTGGTGTGATGCCTCTGCTTGCTGTGCTGAGTGTGCTTGCTGCCTGTGCTTGCTGTACTGAGTGTGCTTGCTGCCTGTGCTTGCTGTGCTGCCTGTGCTTGCTGCCTGTGCTTGGTGTGCTGCCTGTGCTTGTTGTGCTGCCT
The DNA here is from genome assembly GCA_963942575.1 of Priocnemis perturbator. Lineage (NCBI taxonomy): Eukaryota > Metazoa > Arthropoda > Insecta > Hymenoptera > Pompilidae > Priocnemis > Priocnemis perturbator. The sequence continues at coordinate 78,351 of CAWWDK010000459.1, forward strand.
GTGCTTGCTGCCTGTGCTGCCTGTGCTTGCTGGGCTGCCTGTGCTTGCTGTGCTGCCTGTGCTTGCTGCCTGTGCTTGTTGTGCTGCCTGTGCTTGCTGCCTGTGCTTGCTGTGCTGCCTGTGCTGCCTGTGCTTGCTGTGCTGCCTGTGATGCCTGTGCTTGCTGTGCTGAGTGTGCTTGCTGCCTGTGCTTGCTGTGGTTTCTGTGCTGCCTGAGCTTGCTGCCTGTGCTTGCTGTGCTGCCTGTGCTTGCTGCCTGTGCTTGCTGTGCTGCCTGTGCTGTGCTGCCTGTGCTTGCTGCCTGTGCTTGCTGTGCTGCCTGTGCTTGCTGCCTGTGCTCGGTGTGCTGCCTGTGCTTGCTGTGCTGCCTGTGCTTGCTGCCTGTGCTTGCTGTGCTGCCTGTGCTTGCTGCCTGTGCTTGCTGTGCTGCCTGTGCTTGCTGCCTGTGCTTGCTGTGCTGCCTGTGATGCCTGTGCTTGCTGTGCTGAGTGTGCTAGCTGCCTGTGCTTGCTGTGCTGAGTGTGCTTGCTGCCTGTGCTGACTGTGCTTGCTGTGCTGCCTGTGCTTGGTATGATGCCTGTGCTTGCTGTGCTGAGTGTGCTTGCTGCCTGTGCTTGCTGTGCTGAGTGTGCTTGCTGTGCTGCCTGTGCTTGCTGCCTGTGCTTGCTGTGCTGCCTGTGCTTGCTGCCTGTGCTTGTTGTGCTGCCTGTGCTTGCTGCCTGTGCTTGCTGTGCTGCCTGTGCTTGCTGCCTGTGCTTGCTGTGCTGCCTGTGCTTGCTGCCTGTGCTTGCTGTGCTGCCTGTGCTTGCTGCCTGTGCTTGCTGTGCTGCCTGTGCTTGCTGCCTGTGCTTGCTGTGCTGCCTGTGCTTGCTGCCTGTGCTTGCCGTGCTGCCTATGCTGCCTGTGCTTATTGTGTTGCCTGTTAGCGATGCATTTGATTTCGCCCATAACACGCGGTAATTCTACAGTGGCACACGACAGTGCGTTGATGTGTCACCTGTTCTGGGAGGCGCCGAGAGTCGCGGATCGTGTGTTTACCTCGGTGGCCCGTGCATTGACCTGCGTCTCAGTAAGTGTAAGCATCGTAAACAAATGCGAGTGTGAATCTGGCCGAAGATCGGAGCAGGCTTTGCCTGTTGGAAAGAGGACGGAGCTTGACCCCTCTGCACTTCCCCCAGAATCGCTAAAACGAACACATCTCGTCGAGCCATTTTGCGGGTTTCTAACATCAGAAGTGGGATATAGTGAATTTTACGCGCCTTAGCTGCAAAGCTAATTCTTGATTCATTTTCGTTGATTTTATTGTGCTGTGGATTGTGTCGTGTTATGTTTCTTTGTGTGCTTTTTTTGGTTTCCTCGTTTTATTTTTTTTTCCCTTTCGTTTTGTTCGGGACGTGATCGGGACACGAAAAAATGGAGAACTCGCGTGCTCCCCCGTCTTTGGAGGACATCATCCGCCAAGTGGTAGCCGAAATTTCAAGAGGCGTAATGCCGGCTACCCCGAAGATTATTAATGCAACGACACCTCCTCTTTTGGATATGGTGCCGCAATTCCGTGGTACCGAACTGAATGACGACGCTAATGCTTGGTGCAACGAAGTGTAACATATCACCCGTGATTCGACCCCGCAACAGCGGTTGAGTGCCGCCACCCATGCGCTTGCGGGTTCTGCTAAAGTATGGTACCAAGAATGGAAAGGTAGACCCCGAACGTGGGAAAAATTCAAGGAGGACTTGTGCGCCATTTTCGGTCCGCAGAAGAAACTCCACGAATGCTTGCTACGGGCGCTGACCTATAACAGCGACGACGCGACCACGTACGTGGAATATGCAAGGAAAAAAGTGGGCTGTCTCGAGAAGGCGCGTGTAGCATTTCGACCCGAAGAATTGGTGGAGCTGACAATAAGCACAATCACAGATCAGAACGTGTGACAGGCCATGCTGTCCGCGAATTACGCGACGCCATCGGCGCTGATCATGGACACGATCAATTTCGTAAAAGAAACGAAACGAAGGGAACGATTTGCACGCGATGGCGGAGAACGCGCTCCGAACCGACAAGACGGCAGATGCTACCAATGCAATGAGCTGGGATATAAACGGGTGAATTGCCCGAAAAGGAGAAAATTAATACCGCAACCAGAAACTCCCAGCGTAACTAACTGCAATTTTTGCAAAAAGAGGGGCCCTACCGAATCGTAATGTTGGGCGAAGCAGCGAACAGCCCAAAACAATCAAGGTTCGAAGAAACCCGAAGCCAACGTGTGCTACTCAGTAGAACACAAACTGATACCAATACTATTGAGACAGATGATCGTACGACGCTGTTTGATCGACAATGGCGCAACATGTTCCCTCGTGAGACAAAGTGTTGCCGACCGGGTAAACTGCAAAGTAAACGCGTACACGACGACAATACAAGGACTGTGTGAGTCTAGCACGACGACCGTCGGATGCACATCAGCATTAATTCAGACGGAGGATGTGTCCACTGAGTTGGATTTGTTTGTTGTCCCGGATACTGCAATACCGTACGAGGTCATCATCGGAAAGAATGTCCTGGTGCATCCCGATCTAAGCATTGTGACGGAACCTGATGGGACGACGAGGCTTCAACGGTGCGGACCTGTCACGGCAGAAAGGAACGAGGCTACAACGAAGGCACCGTGCTTCACACTCTACCTTGCGGACGATTCTCTTAGAGATCTTTTAAGATAATTCGAGCGAATGTTGACCACTGGCAATCACGTGCGGTCCGTAAGTACGGCGGAACTCAAAATAATTACTCAGGAGAACAAGGTAATAAATTACCACCCTTACCGTCTGTCACTTTCGGAACGGGAGAAATTAAGGGGGATCATAGATGACCTCATAAGTAACGGCATAATACGCGAAAGCAACTCGCCGTTTGCAAGCCCCTTTATCTTAGTGAAAAAGAAAAATGGAGAGGACCGTCTGTGCGTGGATTTCGGGGCGTTAAATAGAATTACGGTTCAAGACAGATACCCTTTACCACTAATCGACGATCAATTGGATCGTTTGGGAAAGGGTAGGGTATTTATTACGCTAGACATGGCCGCGGGATTTCACCAAATACCCATTGCCGCCGATTCAATTTGTAAAACTGCGTTTGTTACCCCCGACGGGCATTATGAGTATATGCGTATGCCCTTCGGCCTTTGTAATGCGCCCGCTGTCTTTCAGAGAGCCATTATGATATTTTGATCCCATCGCAAACGGTCGAGGAAGGGCTACAGAGTTTAGAGCGCGTGTTGGAGGTATTGGACAAGGCAGGATTCACGTTAAACATCGCAAAATGTAAATTTTTTGAAACTTCGATCAATTACCTGGGTCGAGAGATAACATCCGAAGGCATAAAGCCAGGCAATGAAAAAGTTAAAACCCTAGTAGAATCACCAGTTCCGAACAATGTGAAGCAGATAAGACAATTTATTGGCCTTTCGAGTTATTTCCGGAAGTTTGTACCTGAATTCGCGGTGCGAACGGCGTGCTTGACCAAATTAACAAAACATAATGAGCCGTGGGTATGGGGTAAAGAACAGGAAGAAGCGCGACCGTACATCATAGACAAACTGAGTACACACCCTTTGCTCGTAATATTCGACCCAACGCGAGATACGGAGCTCCACACCGACGCTAGTTCCATTGGATATGGTGCAATCCTCTTCCAAAGAGTGGAAAAGGAACTACGCGTGGTCGCATATTTTAGTCGTCGTACCAGCCCAGAGGAATCGCGCTATCATTCGTATGAACTAGAGACACTCGCGATTGTGAACGCACTGAAATACTTCCGCGTATATCTGCTTGGTATGCAGTTTAAAATTGTCACCGACTGTAATGCCATTAAGGCTACGCAAAACAAAAAAGATTTATTACCACGCGTAGCTCGTTGGTGGATATTTCTACAAGACTTTTCCTTTGATCTTGAATATAGGAAAGGCAAATACGTAGAGCACGTGGATTATTTAAGTAGAAATCCGTGTAAAAACTATCGCGTAAACGTAATTTGTGAGGGCTCCTGGCTAGAAATCGCGCAGAAAAATGATGAAGAAACGCAAAACATGATCGAGCGGGTAAAATCGAACGATACTGTTATTACGGATTTCGAGCTAAGAGACGGTATACTGTGTCGAAAAACACTCCGGGACACAGGCCGAGTGATCTACCGAAGTTTTGTCCCGAAGGGAAGCCGCCTTGGTTTGTTGCGTCTGTACCATGACGAAAACTGTCATGTAGGCTTTGAAAAAACATACGACCGCATCGCGAAAAAATATTGGCTCCCAAAAATGCTAAGATTTGTCCGTAAGTACATCGATCACTGCATTACTTGCGTAGTATGCAAACGACAGACCGGACCGAAACAAGGGAAATTGCACCCAATTGAAAAGAAGCCTTTCCCCTTCGACACGATACACTGTGACTGTGTCGGTCCATTTGAAAAAACGAAAGATGGATATGAACACCGCCGTATAGTTAGCAGACAACTATCACCGATTTCGCTTATTTTGGTCCCAATCGTTTACGATAGTTTACGCAAGTTTACGCAATCGATTTCAGAGTTTACGAAATCGTATTTTGGCCGTAATTAACAATTTCGAGAATCGGGTAATGTAGATCTTGCAAGCGCCTCTAGTGGCCGAAAGGAGAAGCTGACCAGATGCAAACTCTGGCGAAATAATTTTGACGTATCTCGTGTGCAACGGTCTCAATCGTTTACGAATAGTTTTCGCAAGCTGTTGTATCGATTTCGGAGTTTACGAAATCGTATTTTGCTCGATATTAACAATTTCAGGACCGACTAACGTGCAGCTCGCAAGCGCCGCCGTTGGCAGAGACGAGAATCGGTCTGCGGACATAGAGTGACGAAATAATTTTGACGTATCTCATCTCTAACGGTCTCAATCGTTTACGAATAGTTTACGCAAGGCACTGTAACGATTTCAGAGTTTAAGGGCCGTATTCACGTACTATGCTTAGGCCTCCGCGGACGCTTAGGCCTAAGCGCAGTACGTGAATACGGCCCTACGAAATCGTAGTTTGCCTGTAATTAACAATTTCATAATCGACTATCGTGCAGCGTTGATTTGCTCGCAAGCGCCGCCGTTGGCGAAAGGAGAAGCTGACCAGATGTATACCCTGACCAAGTAGTTTTGACTTTTGACGTATCTCACGTCATCCATCGACAAGTAGTAGAAGAAAAATATTGTATCGTGGAATTGAGGGATGGGTTGCAAGTCATTCCAACCTGTTGGTTAGATGCCAACAAAAGTGTAAGCAAATGGCCAGGCCACGTCAAGTTGCTGAACTAATTAGAGAAATTAATAATTTCTGAGGCTTTACTCCAAACCTTGTCAGAGGAGTGTGCAGTTATCAGCGTTGCTTTGGGTCGACAGGTATGTATAGTGGATATTATTAATAATGTGTGTATGTGTTTATATATAATATAGATATCTATATTTTTTATACCTAGACGACCTGTCGATGTCATAATAATAAACAATTATATACTTTGTGGATGATTGGGCATGGGCCCAAGAAAAATTAAATTAGGCACAGGACACATCAGATGTTTTCTATTCTGATGAGCTCTTGGAATATGAGTTAGCTGCGGCCTTAAAAAACCGAAGGAGGGCTAAGGTTAAAAGGGTCATATCTTCGGAAGAAGAGAGTATGGAGTCCATATCTAAAAACCCAAGAAAAAATCAACATATGACGACACATTCACAGACGAGCGGAGAGTACATTAACCAATCTACTAATTACACCTGTAATGCTTGAACCCTTATTCGATTCATCAACACCTGGGGGTTTGACGTTCATTGCATATGATGAGAATGAACCCCCTACCACTGTTTACATACCCATGGAGGTAAGCTTCATATTATCGGAGAGTATTCATAATAATCATGATTATTGCAAATGTTTCTCATCTTATTCTAATGTCCCTTAGCTACTGAAACTATTGCAGCTCAAGGCAGTGCCTGTGGAGACTGGGAGCATCATTCATACACCTTAGAAATTGGTAAATAAAACAAATAAACCATTCATATCAATGTTTCTACCTTCTGTTTTACATATTTTAGGATTTCGAAAATGTGTTTACAAAATTCTGTCTACGATATCTTTACAAATAAAGGATCTGTACACAAAAGTCGATTTTTTGTTGGAGACCAAAAATTAAAATGCCGAAGTTGATGAGGACGAAACATCCGAAAATGAATTGCAGCGGGTTCCCATAGTGCAAAGTATGGATGATTTGGCCTCGTTTGAGCCCAAACTTGAACAGACTGAATTTTAGAAAAAATTGGTAATTATTTTTTAATCACATGTGCTTCTAAAGTACCATTATTGTTCTACAACGAAAAAAGTAATATCTTTCGTGGAACAAAATATAATAATGACCATCCAATACATTTCCTCCCAACAGCTGAGGTTTCCTGAACATGTAGTTGTCAGCATCAAAAGTATTGAAGTCACGTCACTGCTCATTTGCGTATAATGCCTATTCAGATGAATGTTTGTACTATTACAGTTTCTATGGGCGTGGGCGTGGGCATGGGCATGGGTAAAGGTAAAGGATATATAAGGATAGGTTTGGTGCATGTCCGCGAGAGAATCATTATTTCATGTTTTTGCGTTAATTCCACAATACTCTTTCTCGCCTATGAAGGAATCAATATATCGTGTTTTTTTGTGTTGAATTCATATCTCTTTCTCGCTATAACTATCAATTTTATTGGTTCATATTGATCTGCAATACTCTTTTGCTTTCACAATATTTCTATTATAACTTATATTAATTAGTTGCTGTTTTGATCTGCCTTTTATGTACACATGATAACATCATGAAATTTTTCAGATTCGTCGACTTAAATATTGTTGGCCCAGGTAAGCTGACTATGTGCGTAGCAGCTGTAATATCCCGAGTACTTGCAGACGGAATCGCAGTAAATTTCAGTTGGCAGGGCCGCTTGCAGAAGCAAAGCTTTCCAAAATTGCGGACAGCGAACTTATTCCAAAGTATTTTCCTACAGATATACATTATTAATAATCTTTTAATAATCACTAATATTCTTTTATTATTTTATAGTAGCCTGTATGGCCGTTGGCAATAATAAGTTGAAAAAGGCGGAAGTAAATGACGTCATTGGCAAGTGGTTCACTCAAGCAAAAACGAGAATTCAGCGAAAAATGAAATCTTAAATAGAATTGGGACTAGGTTAAGATTTTGTTATATTTACTATTATATTTAGTGTAGTTTTTATATTTACTGTTATATTTAATGTAAATATTTTATATGTACTTTTATATTTAGTGTTGCGGCGAATTCATAACTCGCGCGCCTTGTGACGTGCCGCCCGGCACCGCTCGCACTTTCGGCTCGCCTCGGCTCGAACCGTTCGGCATCGGGCGGACCGAGTAGTTCGGTGGCCGGGCGGAGCGGGGCGAGGGGGCCGCCGCGAGCGCGTTAATTAGGCCGACGACGGTGCGGTCTTCCTTCTTCTCTTACGCGACTCCGATCCGTAAAGTGACACGTAAATACCAGTTCATTACTGTATTCTTTTTCACGCACCACGTGCTGTGTTCGTTTTGACCGGACCGTCGGAGGCCTCGCTTTTGAAGCGCTTTCACTTTCATTACTAGACTTTGATTCTCTTTACTTTATAATAACGCGTGCCGTCCTTTCATTATATTCTGCTTTATAACGATTAGACTTAATTACATTAGCGATACAATAGGTTTAGGTCGTGGCGTCTCGTAATCCGTTAGGTTTAAACCGTGCCGTTCTTGTTTACGTACTGTACGCGTCCTACTTTTAGCGTTCGTGATCGTTTTAGCATTAACTTTGTATCGTGCCGTTGTTTAATTACTATAATTCTTTAGAATAAAATTAACTTAGATATAATTTCCCGCGTTTTTTTCTTCTTTCTTAGTTTTCTGGAATCCGCGCATTCTTCTAAGGTCAAAGAGAATTTACCGCTTCTCGCTTGTAGAAGCGAAATTGATATTAGATCGAACATTTAGTGTAATGTAATATTTCATTAATAATAATAATGTATTGTAAAACAAATTTTCTTGAATTATTCATAATGTAAAACAGAATCATATGTAGGATATAATATTGAATGAATATTCTTAGGACCTTGATGCAATATTCTGTGTCATCTTCCTGCAATATTCCCGCAAATTTCGAGGGGGCTGACATAGGAATATTGCAGCAATATTCCTACAATACTCCGACAATGTGACCTGCAAGGTTCAGCATTGCAAAGTAATATTTGTGCTGCATGCCAGCAAAATTCCTTGCTGTCGTGAAATTTACAATTTCAGAATCGGCTATCATGCAGCTTCTCCCTTCGGCCAACGGCGGCGCTTGGGAGCCAATCGACGCTGCACGATAGCCGATTCTGAAATTGTTAATTACGACGAAACTACAATTTTGTAAACTCCGAAATCGATACAGCAGCTTGCGAAAACTATTCGTCAACGATTGAGACAATTACACACGAGAGACGTCAAAATTATTTCGCCAGAGCTTGCATCTGGTCAGCTTCGCTCCCCGGCCACGGTGGCGCTGCGCGGTAGCAGACGATAATTACTAGATATTAAAATTGTTAATTACGGGCAAACTACGATTTCGTAAACTCTGAAATCGATTGCGTAAACTTGCGTAAACTATTCGTAAACGATTGAGACCAAAATAGCCGAAAACTATGATAGTCGTCTGCTAACTATACACCCACCTAAAAATTGTTAATTACGGGCAAACTACGATTTCGTAAACTCTGAAATCAATTGCGTAAACTTGCGTAAACTATTCGTAAACGAATGAGCCGAAAATAGCCGAAATCTATGATAGTTGTCTGCTAACTATACGGCGGTCGCAGGCTCCCTTATAGAGAAATTAAAGACAAACAAGCCCATGCTCCTATCGCTGTCGGTACAATAGGTATTTGCACGGATGCATGTGGGTAAACGATGACGGGATCTCGATAGGTACACAAACGTTATTTAAAAACAGCTGAGGTACACGGAGGGTCACGGTCGCAGCAATAACTCAGATTAGGAAACACTTTGATTGGAGCTTCGAACAGGCCCCCTCCTTTCGTTCACTCCGCAGTTGCGTCGGTTGATTGGTTCGTGGGCTGTGCCCATTTGACTTTCTTTACTTCCTCCTTGCCTTGTTACGGGTGGTGTGCCCGTTTTTCCATCTAACGCCGTATCTCGTGTCCGCCGCTTCGCCTGCCGTTGTTTCTAGGGCCCCACCGGCTTCCACGTCGGTGGCTTCGGCAACGTCGCTGAGCCCTGCGGGTCCCGACTTGGAGTCGGTCCGGGGAGTGAGCCGGAGTTCTGGGCGAACGCCTCACCACATGCCCATGGTGTTGCTCTAGTAGAGGTTTATCGGGGCGACCGTAACACCCCCCCCCCCCCCTTGGGGTGGTCCAATGTCCGCATTGGATGTTCTTGGCGGCAAGTCCAGGTCGCCCAGGAGGTTGTTAAAAAGATCCTCATCGAAAGTGTTGAAGAATTCCTGGTCCCATTCCGGTTCATCTTCTCCGTGTCGTCGTTCCTCCGATTGTATCGGGACCGGTGGCAGGGTTGGTGCTTCCACATTTGGGCGGTAAATGTAGTGTGGCCCGTAGTAGGGTGGCGGGGGTGGTCGGCTGTCTCTAGTATGCTGCGTCGTTCTCATGTTTGTTTCCATGGGTGGAACAAGCCCGATTACGGGGAGTTGCACATACAACGGTAGGAAACATACCGGGAAATGCGGGGCGTTCGGCGCCAGTCCTTCTTCCGAAACTCCTTCCATTACTGCACTTTTCAATATGGGTTTTTACTGTTTGTCACCTTCTGATCTCACTTTTTAGACTGACAAGTACAAGGACATCCGGTCTTTTATAAGTTCGGTTCAGCCCTGCAAAAAAGCTTGAGTGGGAGTTGCAAGTCCTTCATTCTGCTTGAATCTAAACATTTCTGACCTTGCTGATTAAATGATGTCTTCATCACTGGAGACTTCCTACCCCCTTTTCTCACGCCAGGGCCCGGTCTCCAAACTCCTTGTCGTACATCTTATCGGTGTTTAGTGCTAAGATGGTTTCATATAACATTTCCGTTTCGATCCCTGCTTGTTTATATCGGTCGGCATACCATAAGTATAGTGCTGTGCATTTGTAGCATTCCGATGCTTGGCGGGAGACAAATATTGGTGTACCGCATATCCTACATTTCAAGGGTTTGGCGTACGTGCCTACCAATGCGTGCATAAATGCCGGCAGATATGCCGACTCTCCATTTTCGTTTTGCAGGTATCCTGTACACGCCGGGCAAAATAAATTGTGGGGGCCTCGTGTCGTCGGGTTTGTTGTTGTCGCTAGGAAATCCTTCCGATCGTCGGTCGGATCTTTCCTTCGGCGAAGGCAGTGCCGGTTTCGAATGAGACCCGTGGGAGTGAGGGAAGGACTTGGGAAAGACAAGGGTGAGGGGAGGCGAAACAAGGAATGACCGTAGACACGATTTACAATGTATTTCAAAGAAAAGAGAATATAGGTCTAGGCATTAAGAATTACTATTAAACACGCACGCGATCTGATTTCTGAGTAAACTAATTTAAAGACTACGCGGGACTAGAAACTACATTAAATCTAACAACACGCGGACAGCAAAAAAAGAAGATAGAAACTAAAATGAGAAACGAAAAGGCGCTCTTAGCGAAAGATTAAACATAAGGCAAACGACAAAATGTAAACCGATTAGGACGGGAAATGTAACGGGGAGCGGAATGCAGGTGAGCGGGACGACACTCATGGCTTTCTCCACACTTGCTTTCTCGTTAAAGTTTACGTCCTTCTCGGAAGTCAATACAACGCGAACGGTGGCATTGTGTCGTGAGTCTCGTCTCTCACCTGTTCGGACCCCCTCCGCCTCCCCCCGGGCTGCCCACCGAATTGCTCGGTCGGCCCGGTTGCAGCCGAGGATCGGCGGAAGCGTCCGACCGCCCAGGCGTTCGTGGTGACGTCAACGGCGCGTCATGTCGCGCGCGAATTCTAAATTAACGGAACTGTTGTTGAGCATCCCCCTTTGAGACATTGTGCCTTTTCGAGGTTTGCCATTGTTCTGGCAATGTCCCCTGAGCTGGTATATTTCATCTGTAATCACATGCGTATTCGCACCTATAGTTCTATATATTTATGTATTAGCTTTGTGTAGTTATTTGCAGTGTATATTCTGCGATTTTATCGAGAAGCGTGTTTCCTGTGATATCTTGGGGTAAACACTCGAGAATCCCGATGTGGTGGTAGGGGTGTCTACGTTTTCCGGTGGGACGAGGCTGGTGTTCGCCTCCTCAGCCTGTAGGGCCGTGTTTTGGCGTCTGGACTCGTCACCATCCGGTGTGCGGTTCCTAAGATGTATCAGGACGTTAGTCACTGAGTCCCATACAGCGCCTATCGAATGTATGGCCCACCCGTAGACGTTATGTAAAGCGTAACCATGTAGTGCAGTGTCGATCGCAAATTTTACTGTTTTGATGGCGATCCATATTCCGAATAATCCTGCACTGAAGGTACCGAAACACGTAAACCATTGCCATATTCTGGACCAGGTGGAGGATGCTATTTCCTCGAAGGTTTTTTCATCAAACATATTTATCAGAGATATGCCTTGCATATTTACCTTTTGTCCAGACATTCCTCTAGCTATGGTATTTAGTACGGCAGGTCTTTCGGCTGGAAACATTATATGATTCCTTAGCTGTTCGAGATCTTGCGTGGAGTAAATCCCTGATGTTGCTAGTTCGGCGGGATTCGTATAGATCCATGATTGCATTACCGCTGGCTGTAATTCATTGGGTGCCACTGCCGAGGTAGCTGAGGGGGTTATTTTGTACCATACGCCATCCAAATAATACATTAACGGAATATAGGGGTTGCAGTCAACCTGGGTTCCCGTATTCAGTAGAATATGGCTTTTAGGAGCTGTTACGTCCGGGCGTCGCGATAAGTCGATCTAAAGATTGTCAAGGATGGAACTGTGTGTGTTCGAGCGGTCGACCGTTTCGCCCGGGAGCAACGCGTGAATACTTAAAACTAAAGGATATAAACCGAAAAGATGATTATATGTTTATATCGATGACCGAATAGAATAATGACGCGAAGACGAAATCAATCTACTCGATCTGCAGGACTTATAGGATTCTCTCTCTTATCAACCCGTACAGGTTGCTGAGTTGTTACGTGTTGTATTCCAGTACAGATAATGTTAGTTATAGCGCATGCAAAGAAAATAAAAGGATAAATCGGGTATAGTGTGAAAAAGCAAAATGTTTATTCTGTGATGACTGTTCAGGTGCAGATACAAAGGTGATTTGATTTGAAAGCAGACTTCTGACACCAATTCCACGGTTAGAAGTGGGTATAAAGAAACAGAAATATAGAATATTATACATATATACACAGAAAGAAGGAGTATCCCACTGCTAACATCAATTCCACGTTTCTAACAATGGGTCCAATGTTCGGTCTTGAATCGGAGTATTGGTATAATAAGAAACAGAAAGCCTAACTATTACACAATGTTCGGTAGTACAATTCGCCTGTATGCAACGCGTGGTATAATCGTGGTTTGAACGAAGTAGCTCGTTTTACGCGTGATATTCGTCATATAATTGATACAGAGTATTCTCGTAGAATAAAACAGTTTTCGATCGCCCAGCGCTCAGAGCACACGGCACGAGATCGCCTCTACAACTATTGCCCTAGGTTTCCCGTAATACATGTACTGGGGGCAAGAGTCGGGCCAGAAATCATGATCTAGCTGGTTAATTGGAATATTCTTACCGTGCTGCTGGAAACGCTCAGACAATCTTTGACCTCTCTCTCTCTCTCTCTCTCTCTCACGCTCGCTCGATGGTATGTCGCTCGCTGTGTTACTCTCTCTCTCTCGCTCTCGCTCTTAGTTCGGTTGTATGTCGGTGGAAATTTGTATGCGCTATTACGATGAGTACCTTCGAATCGTAAAAAGGTATTAATATACGCTCGCTCGATGGTATGTCGCTCGCTGTGTTACTCTTTCTCTCTCGCTCTCGCTCTTAGTTCGGTTGTATGTCGGTGGAAATTCGTATGCGCTATTACGATGAGTACCTTCGAATCGTAAAAAGGTATTAATATACGATTAGGCTTGAGATGGCCTAAGCTCTCGTGTTATCGGAGCTGTAGATGTTACTCGCGAAGAGACTCCTCAGACCGGTCTAGATGTTTAAATCAGTCTAAATACAATACCAATTCCTCACCGAGAGAAGACTTGTGCGGAAGTGTTACTTAGGATAATAATATAATGTTCTTTATAAATGAAACTTATATGCTAACGGGCTCGGCGCAATTCGCCGACCACGTGCCGGAAATAACGCGGATCGCACTATTCGCACTCTAGATTAGAATTCGAAACCAAAAAGAAAAACAAAAGAAATATGAGTCCTTGCTCTTATTAATAGCTAGATTTTAACACTACGATTTAACGAGGATCAATGAGTCTCTGATTAAACTGTAAGAATTTGCACAGATTAGCTCACAAAGAATAAACTAAGATATCCTCGGACAGAGGACTACGCATCTCGCGACTATACAGCCAACTGCGACGATGATCGCGTCTCGAGGTGGTGCCTAGGCTGGCTCAGAGGAAGTTTTTAGGCTCCTCTCACAGAATCGGCCACATAGCGGTCGACGATATATACAAACATTCGGCTGGCTATGTACAGTGAGACGCTGGTTTTATTCGTTAGTCTCTTTCTCTAATTAACAGATTTTATTATGAGTGCAAGTCGATCTCGACACGTAGGAACTTAGTAACTCTCAAGCGCACGCTTCGGTGGAATTAATGATAACGAAAAATAGTCTTGCTCCGCAGCGATGCCTAACAGTGGCGCAATTAGTAAATGAAAAGAGAGAGAAAAGGATAAACTATATTCTTAAGCGGAAACTCGTCGCTAACCTTAAGTCTATACACTCACACTTGCATACCGCGTACACGCATTCGTTCCTTATGCTACATATATATATATTGTCATGAGTCGGTATATTGGGTGGGGACGACGGTGATTCCAAGGCGAGGAATATTCTACTTGAAGTTACCGCTCGACGGTACCACGCATGCGCTAGGCATACGCCGTAATATACAAGTATAGGCGCATACGAAGCCCGGAGTAAAAGGAAAATGACATGATTTTAACTCTAATACTCTAACGGTACGCCGGCTGCGATAGGCATACGCCGTAATATACAAGTATAGGCGCAACCGGAGATCGGAGTAGCAAGAACAAGGAAAATACTAGGCAAATAAGTTAAAAGTTACGCTGGGACGTAACACCCTCCCCCCTTGGAATCATTATCGTCCCCGATGATGTGTTAGGAACTAATTTAAGCGTAGGGGTTCCCTGACGTCCGGTGGTAGCGGATTCTAACGTGTAGCATCTGTCTATCGCGCCGATGACGTATTGCACTGGTCCCTCCCACTTTCAAATCGAAACTGTGTCCATGCGGATCTCCCCGTAATACTTGTAGGACACAATCGATCAGCGGTCTACGCACGCCTATGCACGCCTCTACGTCCACCTCCCTGATGGTACTGGAGTTTCTCACCAGGCCGCATATGTCCTCGTCAGTCACACCGGCGTTGTCCCTGCACTCCAACTCTTCGAGTGCGCGCATGCGCGAGAGGAATTGAGCACCGACGGAGGGATACATGAGGCTCATGTTCAGATGTCGCAACATCGGCAAGTCCCCAAGGGCCTCTAATGAGAATTGTCCCCATATGTTCGTACACCCCGTGATATCAAGGAAATGCGAAATAGCGACTTCATGTGGGCGCCGACCGCATCGATAAAGGACACCTCCACCCAGCTGTTGCAATGACGGGTGAGATGTTTCACTCCTGTGAAACGCGGTGGAAGCCACATTGCTCCCGTTACCGAGCCATATCCCAACTCCATGAAATTCGCCACCTCGCCGTGCTCTTCCGCCTCCGCCAGCTCCTCGTCGAGTGCCTCTTCCCTCTGATCGCAGTATCGCAGGCACATCTTGACCATTGTCTCTCCCATCGCGCGGTTGTGCCCCAGTGCCGTGAAACTTTGTCCCCGAAGAAGACTGGTTGGTCGATGGTAAGCTCCGTCAGTCTGACCCGGTTTTGAGAGAAACGTCGCGAGGTAGTTGGGCTTCGTTCGAGTTCTGGTTAACGCGAGCTTCTCCAGGCAACAACTCAGTGTGGCGAATGCAGCGCCCGTCATGGGTGTATCGGACGCGGACAACCTCGTTAATTTGTGGGCGGCAAATACCCATTTTAGTTCGGGGTCCACCGGACGCCCACACTCCCCTACGCTTAAATACCTTAACCTAGGGGCTCCGTTCGCGATCGCACGCAGTCCAGACGGCAGGACACTAAACCCGGAGAGATCTAACTCTTCCAAAAGCGGGGCATACGTCGCGGTCAGTGTTAGGAGAGACGGACGCAAGTTCGCTGCCACTTCCGAGTCGCTAAGGTTGACGGCACGAAGTGCGGGGGCGCACCTCCGCAGCAACCAATAATATGCGTCATGGGTAACCACCTTCAAGTCTCGGTATTCCGGCCAGCGCCAGCTCGTTAGCGTCAGGGTAGTGGTGGTTTGGAGATGTAGGAGCACCCCAGCCCTCCACGCTTTGTTGACCTGCTCCATCCTTGCCAGGTCGATGTAACTGACGTATTTGGCGATTTCCGCCACCACTTCCGCCGGAAGCAGCGGTGTTGGCCACCATCCCAGACCGTCGAACGGGTGCATCGCCGATGTTGACGAAACCGGAGGTTGAGCTCTATCGTGCCATGCGTCCGCCATTTGTAAGGCAATCCGCCGCTTGTGCAGGACGATCGGATGTTGCGCCGCGTCTTCCACCACCGCCTTCACCTGGTTTACGGTGGCGAAGGTCACGTAACCGCAATTCCCATGTGGGGATTGGCGCACGACTGCGTGTTCTGCCCCGGATGGTGCGAAGATCCGCATCAGGTCCTTCTTCTTTGTCCCTCGCGCCAGCCGCGTCACGAACAGACGCCTACACTCAAGGTTCCTTGGTCTGCTCGCCATTTCAACTAAACTATGGTGTTATTAGAAATACAATTATTATCAATTCAGTGCCTGGCCCGATGTATGCCGTTTTTCTTATTGCCGCAACAGGAGGATGGCTGCGCAGCTAGCTGTAAGTGTGCGACGTGCCTTTGGTCTTACCATCTACGCACGTATATTACTGGTACAGGGGTTGCACTTTGTCGGCGTGTTTAACAATACGCTCGCCATTCTCGTTCTCCAGCAGCACGGTATTTCCCTCTAGGATTTTGACAACTCTGTAGGGCCCTCGATATCTACTACTAAACTTTCCCTTCTTCGGTTCGATAAGCAGCCGCACCATGTCGCCCTCCCTCGCATTTAGTGGTCGCGCGTGTCTATCGTATCGCTCCTTAGATTTTTGTTTTGCAGCAATTAAGTTTATTCCCGCTACCACTTGCATCTCAGACAGGCGAGGTATTAATTCCCGTAGATACGATCCGTACCTATCTGTCCTGTCGTCGATGCAAAAAGAGTTCGGGTATCTTGCTAGTCTACCGAATACTAGTTCGTAGGGCGTAATGTTAGTCGCTTCGTGCACCGACATATTATACGAGAACATTGCGAACGGTACCAACCGATCCCAATCGTCGTATTCGCCTAAATAATGTTTTATGTATTCGGTTAGTACTATATGACTACGCTCCAAGGCTCCATTAGTCTGCGGGTGGTAACCGGAAGTCGTTACGTGGTCGATATCGAATAATCGCCCAATTTCGCGGATAACTTTATTTATAAAACTGGTACCTTTATCTGTTAATAAAACTCGCGGAGTTCCGTACTGCAATATAAGGCTAGTCACGAGGACGTGAGCAATAGTCTCGGCCTTAATATCGGGTACGGGCACCGCGAGGCAGAATTTTGTTAGATTGTCCTGCATCGTGAATATGTGACTATTCCCGTCGGGAGTCGTGGGGAGCGGTCCTACTGTGTCAAGAGATACTTTCGCAAAAGGCTCTATCGGTGTGTCGGTAATTACCATTGGTTCACGCGTTCTTGCTCGTATTAATTTCTTTTCCTGGCATTCCGCACAAGTTCTAATGAAGTTCTGGATCTCGTTTTTCATTCCCGGCCAATAAAATCTCTCTCTTATTCTTCGATAGGTTTTCGTAACGCCTTTATGCCCTCCCACAACACCTGCATGCAGTTCTTTAATAATCTCCGCCCGCATCGATTCCGGGGGAATTGATACCTTTTCCGTGAAAAGGGTTATGGTGATACCAGTATGTTCAAATACCTCACTAATTTCCTGTATGAACGTTTCGCGAGTCAAACTGTCTGTCATATTTCCCTCCAGCGATATACCGCAAGCGCTTGCCCCGTAGTTTGATAATGTTTTACGAAGACTCTGCAGTCCAGTCACACTGTCCGTAGTACTAGGTGTATTAAAAAAACGGTCGGTCAGCACAATACTAAAAATTCGGTGCTGTCCGTATTGTGTTACCAGTATGTTTCCTTTCTTTGGCCTTGCAAGTTTCATGTCTTCTACCGAAATCATACGCAATTCTACGAGTAGCCGCGAGTAGTAAAAGTAAGCCGCTTCTGGACCCGAGGCGAGAGTAAGCCGATTCTGGACCAGTAATTCTGGACCAGTAGCCGATTCTGGACCAGAATCAGTAGCCCCGATTCTGGACCAGTAGCCGATTCTGGACCACTGTAGTCGATTCTGCTGGACCGCAGTCATTCGGTCTTGCGTGTTTGCGTGTATTTTTTATTTTTTTATCGAAGTTTGCGGTTAGTGTCTTAATCACAGGTTGAAGTTTGCGGTTTGTCTTATCGGAAAGGTGAAGTTTGCGGTTTGTCTTTTAATGAGGGGAAGTTTGCGGTTTGTCTTAATCAGGTGGAAGTTTGCGCGGTCGGCGGTTAAAATCGGAAGAACGTTGGAAGGTGAAGAAGGCGAGCCGTTCGATTCCACAGCGGTAGCGGTCAAGGTTAAAAGTCGGCGGTTGGGCGATATCGAGTCGGTCGCTGCTGATATCGGGGGGCCTTGCCTTATTTTTTCTGTTAGGTCGAAAGTTTGTGGTTTACACGGAAGTTAGAGAGTAGGAGGAGAAGGGGTTGGACAGGAACAATACGAAACGAACGATAAGCGATTACACGATACTCGAGCGAGCGTGTGGGCAACGATATCGAGAGCGGAGGACGATAAGCGCCATCGACACGCGGCGTTGTACTACGAAATGTAGACAGAGGTAGGAGTAGGCGTTGTACTACGAAATGCCGTGCGGGGGGTTGGAAGTAGACCGGTAGGAGAAGGTTGCAGGGGAATGATACGATAAGCGATTACGCGGTACTCGAGCGTGTGTGGGCAACAACGATATCGAGAGCGGAGGACGATTGTACTACGGAGGAGGAGGTTGGGTGGGTGCAAGGTGTACGGGCAGTGAGGAGGGGGTCCGGCGTCATCTTGGAGCAGCGGACGCGTTGCAGGTCGGTGGTGGGAGGGAGGGGAGAGGGTTCCGGGGAAAGGGCGCTAGGCGCTAGCTAATATTCGCACGTTAAACGTAGCACATCGGTTAATACTCTTCGTAGCATCAGCAAACTAGGAAGCAGAGAAGTGCAGTTCGTTGTTATTATCTTTAGGTGAATTTACATTATACAATGTCGATACTGTCTACGAACATTTGAGCTGCGAAACGATAAAGTCGGGTGCGCGCGCGATGGAATACGGTAGTAAATGATCGTAATAATGTAAATATCAATGCCAGTATTATTTATTTATATCTATCGTTTTTAAAATAAAGTTAAAAATACAATTTAAATATGTTCTCACGATACAAAGAATTAATATGAGAAATGTTAAATATAATCCTGCGTTTCTTGTTCCGATTGCAAATCTGATATGGATTCCTGCCAGTCTTGTTCCGATAGCAAATCCGGTATGGATTCTACGGGCGATGGCGAGGAAGAGGCATAAGTAGCTCCTTTTTCACTGTTGTTCTCTGTATCGCTTTCCTCGTTACCGTCAGAACTAAAACTCGCGCAATATGATATTGCCGAACAATCCTCAGAGTCCTGATGCAACATCGGTGCGCTGCAAAGACTTAAATTAAATATTTTTGCTAAAGCGAATAAAGTCTGTGAAGCAGTGTACTTACTTCAAATGTAATTGCAAGATTTCCCTGTGTTCTTTGTCATACATGTAAATATCATTATTTAACTTAATAGCTAACATTTCCTCAAATCCGTAGTCGTCTATAAACGATAGAATATCTTCAATAATCTCTAATATTTCCATATAAAGCCATGTAGACGGTGATTTTATAAATTTGTCGTTTATCTCCATCATGAACTCGAATTTTGAAACACTGAAAAAGAATAAAACTGAGTATACGTGGAAAGTTGTAAATATGAAAAGAAGAATAAGAGTATTTATTATTTACTTACCATTTTGACGCTATCGTATCGTTCTCCTCCATCACCGGTATCATTATTTTAAATAATTTATTGAATATATAAAAAGTTGTATTTACTTTTATCATTAGAAACTTATGTAAATCTCTTTCAATAATAAATTTTAAAATATCTTTAATCTTTGTATCATTATTTATAAATTTCCAATGATTTGGACACTCAATCTCACAGTTTTCACTAATTGATAGGAGATATTTGAAATTACAATTCTCCATGTTTAATTTCACTATGACGTTGAGACCACCGATCGTCCTTTGTTCACGTCTGAGCGTGCTATAAGGTACTGTTTATGATAGCGGGTGTAGTTTATATGCATTCGGTGTTAGATATTAATGTACAATAAGAGGGGGTAATTCTATCGTAGTAGAGGAGTCACATTTATTTTAGCTTACGCACAATACTAGATAATGGGATATATTCTACTATGCCATCATGTAAAATAAGACAATAGGCACATGTATTGGGGGGGATATTATTAGCACATTCAAATTCAATTTTTACATCTACCGTACCTGTTTTGACCGTTTCGTTTTGGTGCGAACAATCAATTACTACTATTGGACCTATTGTGTCAATGAAAGAGTCCATGCTCAGTAATGTGGGGACGGAGTCCCCTATAAAGAACGGTGGGGATCGGAGAGGAAACAAAGGAGCGCGCGCGAGCGGCTTAAGAAGCCGAAAGGCGCATTTAAGACGTAAGGTGTCGGTGGCGCAGTGTGTAGCGCGCCTGCCTGCGGATCCAAAGGACGCGGTTCGAGTCCGCCCGATACAGTTTACTTTTTCCGATCCTACAGTAATGTTGCACATTCAGATAAATCTGATAAGTTATAATATGATTTTTTAAATCTAGCGTACATATCATATAAGATTGTAGCTTGATTGTTACCAAAATTTAAATTGAGCCTATCATAGGGATAAAAGTCGGGGTTTAAGTAAAGCTTAATATCCCGTGGAAAGCAATGATCGAATTTCGTACAGGCTTTCTTGAAATCATTTTTTCTATTAGTTTGAAACGCAAATATGATGTAGCGAGGCTTTTCTAGCTGAGTTGAGGCTTTAACAGCCCACGTATGATTTTGTGTTTCGGGTAATAAGGGATATTCGTGTAACTCCCAAGAACGAAAGCCCATTGAAATTGGTCTATCATGTTGTAGAAGGCGTAAAAATTGTAATTTAGTACTTTCGTCTAACGTAATGTGTTTCATCATCCATTGTATTTTTGTTAATTCAATTTTTGGTTCCACGACAAATTCATGTTCGGATACTATTGCATTTTTATCATCTTTTGCTCTAATTAAAATTAATTCATGCCTTCCATATGTAATTACGCGTTTATAATCTTCAAAGAATCCTAAAATTATATTCAACGGTACGCAAAAACTAAACGAATTGACAGATTCGTTTAGCGGTTTCCATTTTCCATAATTCCAATCGGCTTTAGCTAGTTCCCTACTTTTAGAATCTCCGAGTGAAATATAATTCTTTAATGTAGTAGTAATGCCCACATTTTTACAACGGTCTATCTCAATTCCATTAAGCTCATATCGTATTTCAGTAAATAGGAAAGCAATTGCATTGTTTTCTAAGCGGCTAGTTTTATTTGCATCGTTATTATATTTTATGCTACACCGTCCCTCAATTAATAAGTAACTTTCACATGGTAATACAATTAAATCTTGCTGCTGTATCGGAATTCTTATTTCATCGTTAAAACTTAGAGAAGAATTAACGTAGGGATTATAAGCATGAAACTCGTAGCCACTAATTCGATTATCAATAACAGGAGAATCATGAATATTAAGCGGGTCGCTCATATTATTTAGATATTACCGTAAAGCCTAGCGATTCTAAAAATTTCTTATTTGTCGAACTTAACCTCTTTATTTTCGACGTTGACGCCGATGTAAGACTCTTTCGCGAATGAGATGGGTTTCGGTGGAAGTGTATCGCTCTACTGACAGGTTTCTTAATCGGTGCTCTTAATTTACATACTTTTTCCACGCTATTAGCCCTCCTATCATTATTGTTATAAATTATCATTTTTTCTAATATGTAATCTTATTGTCACTTCTTCGTCTCCGAAATCAACTAAATCTCCGCTTTGATCTACTACTCGTAAATTTATACGGTCTATAACTCTTACGATGATTGGAAGATAAATGACGTTTGACGGCGTTTCCGATATTTTATATCCTGGCTCAACGTTTGGGAAAAATTCATGAATTGTGTGCACAATTTTCCCGTTACTATATGCACCGGCAGTAATACTACAGTCAATACGAATTATATTCACTTTAATAATTTTTACTGTAATATCCGATTCATACCATTTTTCAGGTTCAAGTATTCTCTTGTTTGAAAATCCTAATATACTTCCAATACTGTTTGGTTTACCGAAGTCAATAGAATACTTACATTTGATTTCACTTTTTAACGTACTATTATTTGCACGTAATATGAAGATATTATCTGGATCCTCGCTTACCTCTTTACGAATATTGTCTTGAATATAAGTATTAATACTTGATAGTTCGTAGGAACCTTTTGGTATAACGATTTCCTTATTACCGTCGTAATAAAATTTATTATTTGATTCATCGATATTAGGAATAGCGTGAAATGTTTCGGCTATCAAGTCTGAAGACGTGCCACTTAAAGTTACAGTAAACGACATTTTTAGATGTTACGTTTAAGAAATTCAAAGCATAACTGACCACAATTAGTCATGTCGTATGATTGTTAAATGCTGTAATTATAAGAAACTGCTGCTAGGTTTTTTTTATTAAAATAATTTATTAGTTCTAACGGTGGCCTTAAATTACCGAACGAATCAAAATATTTAACATTGTTTCCTTTTTTAATATATGCCACCCAGTGTGTTCCTTTTCCTTCATTATTATCCAAATTTTCTATTACACATTCATTTCTTCTTATCGTTATAGGTAGTTTATTTCGCATAAAAACCCCTCTAAAATATGGAATACTTTTGCATGCTTTTTCTAATTGTATATTAGTGGTTACTCCAGTTGCGACTAATGTATTCGAATTATTATTATTTTTTTTTCCGGCCTTTCTTCGTTTTCTAATACCGCGACCGGTTATACGTTTATACGGAGATAAATAGAGTCCGCGACCCTCTAAAGTTGCATTGTGTCTTTTCATTTCTTCTAACTGCTTTTGCTGAGCTTTAGACCTAATTATTGCGGATGCAATATTAGCAGCACCTCCCGCTAGCGAACCCAAGACACCGAGAAGTGGCAATAGCGGTATAAATCCGCCTCGTTTAGCAATACGTATCTTTCTTTTTCTATTTTTCTTTTTATTCATGCCCATACCCATTTTTCATTTTGCATTCATAAGACCCCAAGTAACAGTAGCGGCAATACGATGGCCAAGTTTAGTATCTTGCGCTGTAGCAATTTGTTTAGCAGCCGCTGCTAAAGATTTATCTGCCTTATGTCGCTCCTCGATATCTTTACTATTAGAATAGGCGATGTCGTGTTCGCGACAAGCTGAATCTAATTGGTTTATACCTTTTTGTCCTAATGATAATCTTTTGTTTAAATGCGTACCAGGTCCGCAAATCTGATACCCCGGAATATGTAATTCGAACGGAAGTGCATCGATTGCAGAGTTTAATATACCACTCCCCTTAGTATGACTGCTATTCACTGTTTCTTTTCTATTTGCATACGCTATCATTACACTTACACTTCACCATCTTCTGAGATAATAAAGCTAATAAATGATTACTCGCCTATTTATATGCTTTTGCTGTAAGCGAATATTCGTAGTTATTCTTTTAGTCTCTACGGGTAATATTATCATGTGTTTCGTTAAGCAGCCGTTGTCAATTTGTAATAATTTTGTGTGTGAAAAAATGTTACTTGAAGAAAATCGTAATGATAATTATCGACGTCATAGTAAGATACTCCCCAATACTATTCGCTGTATAATATGCGTGACCATCTAATTGTGGAAAAACCAATATAATAGTTAATTTAATTGAAAGCCCTAATGGAGTGCGCTTTGAAAATATTTATGTGTATTCGAAATCACTACACAAGTAAAATATCGTTATCTCGAAAGAATTATATCAGCAGTACCAGACATCGGCTATTATACATTTTCAAATAATAGCGAGATTATTCCGATTTCTGAAGCCTTGCCTAATTCTATCTTTATATTCGATGATGTAGCCTGTGATAAACAGCAAACTATAAGGGAGTATTTTTCAATGGGCAGACATTCTAATATCGACAGTTTTTATTTATGTCAAACTTATGCAAAAATACCTAAGCATCTTATAAGAGATAATACGAATTTATTAGTAATTTTTCAGCAAGATAATACAAATTTACGCCATATTTATAATGAACATATTAATACGGATATGAGCTATGAAGATTTTCTAGCATTATGTAGAAATTGCTGGGAGAAAAAGTATGGATTTTTAGTAATTGATAAGGATAGTAATATTCAAAATGGAAGGTATCGAAAAGAATTTGACCAGTTTGCTATTATATAAATCAGTATACTGCTAATATTCAGTCATTATACATCCACGGAAGGAGTGAGAAGTGAGATGGTTGGTACGCGAGAAAATAAGAAACGCCGGCAAATTTTAAAACATATCGTGAAAACAAGTGATATAATTCGAAAAATATATAAAGATTTGAAATTTGGTAAAATAGAGTCTGAGGAATATTTAAAAGAAACATATAAACCGATAACTAAACCTCTACAAAAATTACTAGAGAAAAATATAATTACAAATATCAATAATGAAAATGAAAAGAAAAAATTTGAAATTGAAAAAGATATTGAAAGTGATATTGAAGATATTGAAGATAATGAAGGTGATGTTTTTGAAGATGAAGGTAGTGGAGGAGTTGAAGACTTGAGTAAGAAAAAAACAAAGGAAATGGTTAATCCGTCATTGAGTGAAACGCATTATAGTTATTCGCCGTCTAGTGCCGTTATTAGGAGTACTAAAACTAAAAATGATAATATAAAATTTAAGGCATCGCCACAAATAGGTAGGAGAAGGACATTTGCTGAAGCGTCAACTCCTATATCTCCTATACCATTATCGATAGAAAGACCAAATGTTGAAGAGCCTCCACCGTTAGAAAAATCACATGCGGAATCCTCTATTAGTGAAATATTACAAAATCCGCCTAAAGATGTTAGAAATTTAATGCAGGAGAACTTAGGCCCATTATCACGAAAATATATTAGCTTATTTTTCAGTACAGATTTTGACAAAGAAATTGATCATGTTTACGGCATATATTTTAAAGATGACAATTTAATGTTAGGTGACAGCATATTTAAGGTGGATGAAAATGATAATATTATTATTAAGAAACCTAGATAGGGCGGAACCCCTGGAATTTTCGAATTAATTTTCAAGAAAATTCTCAATTCAAAATTATATAATAATACAGATTTAATTAAGTATAAAACTATTTTATTACAAACAAATGCCTTCCGTAGGGATTACCAATCATCACAACAGATTATGGGCAGTAAAGGATTTAAATATAAAAAAATAATTGCTCCATTACTAGCACCACATTTAGCTATAGCTACAGCCGCGGAAAGAGCTAAAACAAAATCTAATAAATTTAAAGTTGGAGCAGGAAATAAATTTGCAATGAAAAAATATATACCGAATAATATGTTAGTTACGAATGAACCAGTGAATTATGTTCACTGGGACAATCCTAATGAGCTTATTGACCGTTTACGACTTTTAATATCATCAAAAAAAGTTGGACATACAGGACATGATAATGAAATTATGTCAATAGTGGAGGAACTTCGCGAAGCCAATATTATTATATAATATTTGTGTATGCCTAAATTATATTTAGTCTTATAATGTTCATTAACAAGTTTAGTGGTAAGGGCATAGAAGATGCTAATGATCGGTTACAAAATTCTAATATGAAAAGGAAAGGTATTTTTCTTCATTTCAACGTTAATGAGGGCGGCTATGATGCAAAAAATAGAAAAATTATACGATTAGCAAATCCTGGAAACTCTACAGACGCTGCGAACAAATACTATGTAGATAAACGTATATTAAGTAACGATAGGGCGCTTCGAGGCAGTCTCAACGAAAAAATTGAAAAGTGTGCATCGCAAAGCGAAGCTAATTACGATAAATTAAAGAGAATAAATGCCGTATTAAATCTTTATGGCGCAAATTTCAATAAACTTGATGAAGTGACATCTACGTTAACAGAAAAAATTATAAAGTTAGAAGTAAATGGAAAAGAAAATAATAAATTGCTGCAAAATGTTATAGAAGATTTCCTCGCGCAACAGCAAAAAATAGAGTCTGATGAAAAAAACCTTAATGAAAAATTGAATACAATTTCTAAAAATATTGAAGAAATTAATTATAATATTACTTCAGCAAAAAATAGTATTAGTCATCATGAATATTTTATAAGCAATCTTACGGAATCGGCTACGACAAAGGATGCAGTAGAGAATTTGACCACGGCACTGGAAAAAGATATAGTGAATCTACAATCTCTTCTTGATGAGCAGATAAATGGGGTAAAACAAAATTTACACGATAAAGAAAACGACATAGCTAATATTCGTAAAGAATTTGTGACACAAAATACCCTAAAAACTTCAATTGACGAGCTGCGGAAGTATGTGAATGATAATAAGGAGAATTTAAGAAACACTCAAATTGCAATTATAGAAATTATAAATAGTACACAAGCACATGATAATGTAGTAGAAACCTAAAATCATGAAATTAATTAAAGAACAAGAGCAGTTAGTAAAAGAATTGCATACACCTGTGAGAAAGAATTTTGTAAGAAGACGTGTTATAATTAAAGGATATGATGATTTATGGCAAGCTGATTTAGTAGATATGAAAGCATATACGCGATTTAATTCGGGATTTCAATATATTCTCACAGTTATCGACACATTTTCTAAATATGGCTGGGCTCGTCCGTTGAAAACGAAACAAGGTAAAGATGTGGTAAAGGCTTTCTCAAATATATTCGAGGAGCGTAAACCTAAAAATTTGCAAACGGATGATGGGAAAGAATTTTTTAATAAAGATTTTAAGAATTTAATGGATAAACATGAAATAAATCATTATTCTACATATAGTGTTATGAAGGCATCGATAGTAGAGCGTTGGAATAGAACGTTAAAAAATAATATGTGGAAATTATTCTCGTTAAACGGAAGCTATAAATGGACGCATATGTTAAATAAACTTGTATACGATTACAATATGCGTAAACATAGAACAATCAAAATGAGACCTGCAGATGTGACAAATAAAAATGCTAGCACGCTTCTTTCTTCAGTTTATAGTAATATAAAGATCGTTAAACCGGGCAAATATCGAGTTGGAGATTTTGTACGTATTAGTAAATACAAGCATTTGTTTGAGAAAGGATATACGCCTAATTGGACGACTGAAATTTTTAAAGTTACTTCTGTGCAACATACTTATCCTGTCACATATTTAATTCAAGATTTACGAGGAAATGACATTAAAGGCGGTTTCTATGAATATGAATTATTAAAAGCTAAGCATAGCGATATTTATTTAGTTGAAAAAGTTATTCGTTGAAAGC
Organism: Priocnemis perturbator; assembly: GCA_963942575.1. Lineage (NCBI taxonomy): Eukaryota > Metazoa > Arthropoda > Insecta > Hymenoptera > Pompilidae > Priocnemis > Priocnemis perturbator. Next base: position 105,537 of record CAWWDK010000459.1, read on the forward strand.
AAAATAAAGTATATGTTAAATGGTTGGGATTAGATAAATCACATAATTCATGGATTGATATAAATTTAAAATAAATTTATTTTTAATTGTGTACTTAATTACAAATTGATAATAAAATATAAAAATTCATTATATTCACAATCAGTGCATATCAATGTACATTATTATTTAAGAAGATTTATTAGTTACGTTATGACAGTACCAATTTCTAAAAACTTGTACTTCAAGTAAAGGACAATGCGGAATTTTATTATTGCAATTTCTCTCTTTTACATGCATTTTACACATTATAGTGTTGATGTTCACTTTATTATACAGTTTATTAGAAACTAGAACATCAAATTTAGGACATGCCAGTTCCTCTAAATTTATATTTCGGATTCCAAGTTCGTTCAATAATTTCTTTTCATAAGTTCCACCTTTATATGCAACAATTGGACTGTCATATTTTGAGATAAAATCTTGGACTATATAGGGCAAGTCCTCTTGTTCAAAATTTTCATATCCGTAATCTTTGAATAAAATTCCGTGAACGTTGTTGTATACATAACGCGCGCTTCGCTGATCTTCAACACTTAAATCGCTAAAGTTTTTATTCAAAAATAGGTATTCACGTAATATATTTTCATTTATAGATATTATCGCAATTTCTTTGCATAAAAACGTATGTCGATTAATTGTAAATCCATCCATGTCGATGAAATGCGTTATTTTTTCATAATCGGCTGTAGCCTGAAAATAATATTAATTTAAGCAAATTAGAGTATTGAAAATAAAAATTTGTTTTACTTATATTCGAACTACATACCATAATTATATTTTTAAATTTTCACTTCACTTACAAAACTGTAACTTTTCAATTTCACTTTAATGCAAATGTTGCACAAACTTTAGTCGACCGAAGTTTCTTTCAAAAAGATTCGTCTCGTACTGAAGCTCCTATTTGCGCTGTAGGTATTAAATGTGCGGAAAATCAGAAATTGAGCGTGGGCATAATTGTTGAAGGGAGTAGGGGAATGAAGAAAAGTGACGTATGCTGGAAGTTTGGGTGGAAGAGTATGGGGTGCATAAATAGCGCTACTTCGCGATACGCGCAGTTTAGTCGTTGAATAGCGCAAGTGCATTAACAGTTCAGTAGATATTTGCAGTGAACATGTGCGAAAATACGTTCAGTTTGCTGAATAGTGTCGGTATTATAAGCAAGTTGCCAGTGAACCCGGTAGCAGGCTTGGAAATTAATAAATCATATTTAATAAGCGGAATGAGAAAAATGAAGACCCGCTTTGGAGATAGAGTTATGTTTGATTTAAATGATACATTCTCTATTTTTCTGCCATTACGTATAAGTAATATTTTATTAGAAAAAAGCAAGCATTACCAAGTTATAGAGAACTGCCTTACAAGCGGTAAACCAGTTCATCTAATATACCTTGGTGGAAAATATAATGAAATGAAATTCTCTACTGATGATAATGATGATGATGATGATGTAAAAGAAGAAGAACATGTAGAGAGTGAGAAGGAAAATATGAAAAATGAGAGCGAAAAAGATTCGTCAAAACGTAAGCGCAAAAATGGAAACGAGATGTCAAAAGATGAAAAGAATAAAAAAAAGCAGCATCATAATCAAAAACAGGTTTGTAGACATACATCAAGTATGTATATAATTATAAATGATTTTAGTAATAAAACTATATAAAATAATAATTTCATTACAGATAAAACAAACTGTTTCATTCAACAACTTCTACTACTTATATATAATCGACGATACGTATCCTGAAGAATACCGATGTGCGCGTAAAGGATTCTGGCATATCGACTCCGCATATTTTAAAGCACGGGTTAAAAAAATGGATGATTTGCTTCAAGATATTATGAATTTGAAATTTACACAATATATAAATAATGAAAATAATGTTTAAAATTTCTAATGTATTTAGCCATCTATATAAAATTAATAAAAAATGAGTTCATTATAAACTAGTACATATTTTTCTTTCACATCAGTCTTTCGTCCTACCGTGACACGTGAGCACCTCAATTCTAATCATGGCGAAATTAATTATATTTATAATTCACACTGCGATACTTCTTCAACTTTTTCCTTCTCTCTTATCTATCAAGACCAATTTGCGAGTGCCTTCTACGCATCCGATGAATAAACGTTCAACAATTAATTATCTTCAATATTACGGCTATATGAACACTAACGATTAAAAATCACAAACTATTGATAATGATAAATTGGCAGATGCAATACGAATTTTTCAACAATATTGGAATCTTAAAGTCGATGGGACTCTAAATGCTGAAACGAAAAAGTTGATGGAGGCAAAGCGTTGCGGAGTAAGTGATCATGTCAGCGATTACACACTTCATTCTTATAAATGGAACAAAAAAACATTGCGTTGGTATTTCCATGTCGGAACAACAGATCAAATTAACATTGCAAAAAAAGCATTTTCTTTGTGGCAAAAGCCATCTCGGTTAACCTTTACTCAAGTACAAAGTAAAACTGAAGCGGATATAATTATACCATTTGAAAATACAATGCATTACAGTGTTAATTCACCGCAACAAGTTTGTTCACCGCCATTCTCTAATCAAACATTAGCACATGCAGATATGCCGAATGAAAGTAAGAATGTAAGAGAAATTCATATATCTAAATCGTGGAAATGGATGATAGGCGAGGGGCCGATAAACGATGAGTCATTCAGTTTATACGAAACATTAACACACGAAATTGGTCACAGTCTAGGTATACTACGTTCGTCAAATATGAATTCAATAATGTCGCCGTTTTATCATTATGAAAATCATACAGATTATATTAAACTTGAGGAAGATGATATATTAGCTATACGAAATTTATATAATGTTAATGCTGAGAATGAGTCTGAGGACGAATTCGGCGAAGATGCAAATGGTAATGCTTCTCCTGATACGTCACCAGATGCACCAACATTAGTTCCACCAAAATTAGTCGATTTATGTTCAGCTCCAGCAGATGATTTAAAATTTTTCATTTTTAAAGCACGATTGTATATATTCTATAAAATTTGGGTATGGCCATTTAATTTAAACGTTAAATATCGAAAGTATGAGGAGCCACAGTTAATAAGATCGTGGTTAAAATTTTTGCCATTTAATTTTTCAGGAATTAATGCAATATATGAAAGAGTAAATGGAGAAGTTGCATTATTTTCTGATAATAATATTTATATATTCAATCCTGATACTTTCCAATTAAAAACTGGTTATCCCATGACATATCAAAAACTATTTGGCAAAGACTTTCAGTATAATGGAGTGCAATCTGCTGTTTTAACAAATACCGGTAGAACATATATTTTTTATAAAGGAGTATATGTAATTGAAATTGACGAGTGTAGATATCAGCCTAGAAAGTATATTTTAATTAACGATTTATTTAAGGGAATTGGCCTATCCATATCTCCACAAAATCCATTTTCAGTATTTAAATATGTAAATGGTAAACTTTATATATTACAAAACGGTAATTTTTATGAATATGACGAATTTAATTTCAATGTTGTAAGATCAGGGCCGTTCGATCTCTCCATTTTCAGTATTCAATGTATTACTGATAGTAACATTATAGCCAATTTGAGAGATATGGTAGAAAAATTAGTTCAATTTTATGGTGAATACAATAAAAATGTAAATTCAAGATTATCTTATGACGCAAATAAACGTGATATAAACGAATTTAACACACAAGCAGAGATAAGATATCATATGATTTCATATCTATGATAAAAGCGGTGCGGTGGTAAATCAGAGAGAGGGGATAGTCGTAGCAGGACAAATATATGCAGGAAATTGTGCGTCCGTTGTATTCTAAACCGCGACCGTAAGCGGAGGCGGAGGAAGCTAACGAAGTGAAGTGCAGTGAAAGTTACAAAACGGTAGTGTGATTAAAGAGGTGTAAAATGAAATCTATTAATAGATTATCGGCGAAAATAGATAAAATGTATTAAATCAAATGCCGTTTTTGAAGAAAGAAGAGGATTTTAAAGAGTGGAAAAAGCAATATACTACATATGTAAAAAAAACGAAAATACTCCTAAATAATGAAAATATGAAAAAAGAATATAAAGTGAAACTGATGGAACAATTAAAGCGGCTGTGGAATTTAAAGTATTTCGTAAACGAACGATTACGAAGAAAAAAAGAAAATGCAGTGAATAAAAAACAACTAATCCAAAAAGAATAAAATTTATTAAACCGAGCGTATTTAATTGAATCAGAAGCAGATAAAACCCAATGAATAAAAGATTGTGAACAGCATTTAAAATATTTGCATTCATATTTAATTAATAAAAAAGAAAAAATAAGTGTCGGTAGGAAACAACATTTACTTGCGCAAATAGCTAAACTAACTTGTACGTGTGAACAATTAAGTTTTAATTTCAATCTACATTCTGGATCTGGATTAAATGAAGAAAAACAGAAGGATAAGAATGTTACACTGAAATGGAAAGAAATTGAAAGCGGACATGCCTTCCAAAGTCGTATAATCACTGGAATTATTATAAATTTACATCATATTGATCCATCTATATTTTTAAACGATGCTAAAGATATAGTGATAGAAAAAGTACTATCGTATGTTAAACAGCACAAATGTGTTAAAGTAAACACAATCTTCAATGGTGAATTTACGTTAAAAGACAGTTTGACCGACGAAAGTAAGAAGGAAATTAAAACCTTTGCAACAAAAAATGAGGTACTACTAAATGACAATGATTCCACCATAAAGCTTGATAATTGGTATACAAACAATGTGTGTGGGCAGATTCTTACATCGCTTGAGGAATTTCAAGAACGTGACAGTGGATGGGCATTGAGCAAAATTATCAGTTTGATTATAAATATCAATAAATGTGATTTATTGAGCGCCGGTAAAGGTAACTGTAGACTTCCATTAGCTATACGAAATAGAAAAGCAACTGTTTCTATTGATTTGGCCGATAATGAAAATGATTGCTTTGCTTGGGCAGTAACGTCAGCATTATACCCAGCATCGCATCATAGTAACCGTAAACAATCATATCCGCATTATGAAAATGTACTAAATTTAACGGGAATTACATTTCCCGTTACAACTAAACATATACCTACATTTGAAAAAAATAATAATTTGTCCATAAATTTATACCAATTAACGAATAAAGATAAATCTGGACATGAAAAATATGAAGTATTACCATTACGATTAAGTGATAAAATATCTGAAAATAAACATATAAACTTACTAATATATCAAAATGAGCAAGAAAAAGATAATATGTGCCATTATGTATGGATCAAAAATTTATCAAGGCTGATATCGACGCAAATTCATCAACATCAACATAAATCACACATTTGCGACAGGTAATTCATCACGTTTCTATTTACAGTTGTAATAATTTAATAGTTTAATAATATGATTCTTATAATTTACAGATGTCTAAATTTTTTCCATACAACAAGGAAACTTCAAGATCATTATGAAAGATGTGTGGATCAAACTGCGTGCAAAATTGAATTGGTCAATGAAGATCAGAAATGGATTAAGTTTAAAAATTATAGAAGAGGAATCCCGCTTCCATTTATAATATATGCTGATTTTGAATGCGCTCTAATTAGTAACGAAACACATAATTTAGAAAATCATAATACTTATGCATATCAAACTCATGTTCCACACAGTATTGGCTATTACATACACTATAATTTTGATGAATCGATGTGCAAATACGTTTCACACCGTGCGAAGGATAAGGTGGTATCTTATTTTATATCAGATTTGGAAGGTATCATTTCATCAATTTTTGCTTTTATAAAAAATAATCATACCATAATGGCTCCTTTAACTTCTGAACAATTACTAGAATTTAATACTGCTACACATTGTTTTATCTGTAAAAGTGAATTTAAAGAAGCTGATATTAGAGGCGGTAATAAAGTACATGATCATTGTCACTGGTCAGGTTACTACATAGGGGCAGCACATGGAGCATGTAACCTAAATTATAAAGCTACGTATATGCTACCCATAATATTTCATAACTTAAGTAATTACGATTCACATTTTCTCATAGAAGAAATTGTTTCAATGAAATGTTTTAGCTCTCAATTTCATGTAATAGCCTCTACAATGGAAAAATATGTTTCATTCGCATGTCGGATGAAAAATAATATATTTTCTCTTGAAGTAAGATTTATCGATTCATTTAAATTTCTTAATAGCAGTTTAGAACAATTAGTATCAACACTAGATATAAATGATATGAGAATTTTACGCAAAAACTTTCCGTCGATCGATGAAAATTTGTTTAATTTACTGACGTGCAAAGGTGTTTTTCCTTATGAATATGTTGACAGCTATGAAAGACTAAATGATAATAGTCTACCTAATTACGACGAATTTCACAGCACATTGTACGGGCACAATATTGAAAGGAGCGAGTATAAACATGCACAAAACGTATGGAATAAATTTAATATCTCATCACTAGGCGAATATAGCGATTTATATTTGAAAACAGATGTTCTACTATTAGCAGATATTTTTGAAAATTTTCGAAGCAAATGTATCGAATATTATGGTCTCGACCCTGCCTATTACTGTACCCTACCATCATATGCGTGGGACGTTATGCTAAAAATTACAAACATAACATTAGAATTATTAACAGATATTGATATGGTGTTATTTATTGAAAGCGGTATACGCGGAGGATTCAGTCAATGTTCGCATCGGGATGCAAAAGCTAATAATCCTTACATGGGAGCGACGTATGATTCTAATAAAGAATCTTCGTATTTAATGTATTACGATTGTTGTATCCGTTCTCCTTATAGGACTACGCTTGGGTCAGGTATAGTAATACTCGCCTGGCACTTAACCTCTCCGCCGTTTTATTCCGCCACGTGTTCTCTCGCTCGAGGCCTCACACGCAGTGTCCTGCTCGTGCCTCTCGCGCCGCCTGTCGTCACGCGCCGACGACATCGATACTCGATCGCTCGTTCGAGTCGACGCCCATACTATACCTATACTACAACGATGTTAACAATTTATACGGTTTTGCCATGTGCGATTCGTTGCCGTACGGTAAATTTGAATGGATGGATAATGTTCAATAACCGCACCAACAAACGCGATTTAGCTAAGTTCGGACTGGGGGCAGTCCAGGAAAAAATGCAACCGATAGAGACGGGCGTAACTCCGTCTCACGGAGAAGGAGCCGTCGTTTATTAAAAAACAAGAGGATTACATTTACAAACCCGCACTTAAACTATCCGCACTAAAACTACACGCACTAAAAGTCTACAATTCACGTCTCTAAAGTTACCGCGTCACAATGATGAACAAAAGAAAAATCTAACACTTCGCTTCGCCACTAAAGAGCGGGAAGGAAGGAGGAGGCGTGTACCTCCGGCAGTAAGGAAAAGCCGTAGCGGAGAATTATCCTGCTACGCACTTTAGGACAAAGTCAGGGACCGAGTACGGCCGTATCAGGCGCACGCGGGGATACGTCGCCACCGTCGTAGGAAGGTAGGTAACTCGCCAGAGACTGCTCTGACGAGGGGAAAGTAAATCAAAGTAGTATGAACAAAATACGCGAAGCAATGTGGCACATACCGCACTTGTGCTTTACATTAGCAGCGAACAAACGTGCCAAGGGCACTCGCGGCTAAACGGCCAACAATATGGCGGAAAGGTAGGCACCAAACGTGATCTACCTCGTCGAAAATTACGCACGACAATCTCGTACGGCTGACGGAAACGAACAGAACGAGACTCGGAAACGCACGAGTCGCGGAGACGACGGAAGTGGGAACTCCCACTCTCGTCGTATTACAATAACCAATCAATCTTTCTCACAGTCAAAGTACCTATGAGAGGCATATTAGCGTAACGCATGAGCCTATAAGAGGACACCACGGAACGTGTAAACAAAGAGTGTACACATAATTACTCTAGGCGCAGTAAACCCGGGGCAAATCATAGTTGTTGAGACGAGCGGCATGTTAGAGCGCATTCACTGGGACAAATCCCAAACATACCGCCCGCCTTCAACGATTGTGTTGAACGAAACTGCAAAACCATGCACGCATACAAACCAGCAAGAAGCCGACGTGATGATTGCATCGCAATACTAACAGTAGTAAAGCTACCCCTAATCTAGCGCATACAATAATAAAGTTGTAACTACGACTTAATCTAATCTTAACGCTAAGCCGTAAAACAAAATCAAAGCTAGGCACAAAGCCGAAAACAAAAGCCGATATCAAAAGTCGGAGCAAACCGCAATGAAAGAACGTACAAACCAAATTAAGGTAAACAAGAAGCGTCGATCGGCAGACGACACAGCTGCGTGATCGGACGCTTGTACTCCGAGGCGGCGGTACGCACGGAAACAACCCGCACCAAAGAATCGTCGCCAGGAAAACACGCCGACACTCTACCAAGCTCCCATTTTGCGGGAGGGAGGTGGCTACTTTTCAACAGTACCAAATCGCCCACCTTTAAATTATCTTGACGGGTGCGCCACTTACTACGCTGCATGACCGAGTTTAGAAAGTCCGTTGACCATACCTTCCAAAAGGATTCGGTTACACGACATACAAATTGCCAACGGCTCAAGCGGTTCTCTGCAACGTCCAATAATGACGGCTGCGGGGGCAATAACAAATGCGCACCAGTCAGAAAATGTCCGGGTGTCAAAACCTCGAGACTTTCAGTGTCGTCATGCAAGGGACCAATCGGACGTGAGTTGAGAATGCACTCAATCTTGCACAGCAACGTGCTAAACTCCTCATAAGTCGGAGTAAAATTCCCCATTAAACGTTTCAAGTGAAACTTGGTGCTCTTCACCCCCGCCTCCCACAACCCACCGAAGTGAGGTGCGGAAGGGGGAATGAAGTGCCACGTTATTCCGTCCCCAGCAAGACGAGCAGCCAAAACAGGATCGCGCAGAACGTCAGCCAAACGCCTCGCGAGCTCGCGATCCGCACCAACAAAATTCGTACCGTTGTCACTGTACACGTCCGAAGGAATTCCCCTACGAGACGTAAAACGCCCAAGCGCGGCGAGGAGCCCCTCCGTCGTGTAATCATCGGCGACTTCCAAGTGCACAGCGCGTAATGATAAACAAACAAAAATAGCAATGTAAGCCTTGTGAGTCTTAATTCCCCTCCCCTTCGACGAACGAACCGCAAAAGGACCTGCATAATCAACACCAGTGTGTGAGAACGGTCTAGATGGCATCACTCTCTCCTTTGGCAAGTTACCGAGCAACTGCGAGGAGCATTGCGCGCGGGCACGTGCACAAATTACGCATCTGTGGATATGATGTTTGACCAAAGAGCGACTGTTTACCACCCAATATCGTTGGCGGAGGAAGTGCAAGGTAACGCGTAAGCCCCCATGCCCGGTACACGAGTGAGCATGCGCTATCAATAGTACAGCTACGCGCCCGTTAGGAAGCAAGAGTGGATGCTTGGACTCGAAAGGCAGCGCGGAATTTCGCAAACGACCACCCACGCGTATAAAGCCCTTGTCATCGACAAATGGTGACAACGAACTAAACTTACGGAGTGTCGGGGGTAGACTAGGCTTACCGTCAATAAATAAAACAGCACCAAATTCGTGCACTTGGGTGTGCTTCAACCAAAAGACGCGAGCTGTCTCAATTTCCGACGCAGTGAGGAGACAGTCGTTATACTTAATTCTACGCTTAAAACTAGTTACAGCACGTAATATAAAACTAGTTACACGCAAAAGTTTTCCCCACGAGGATAAACGCTGCGGGAGATCCCATCCGTCACCAGTGTCCCTGACAGCCAGACTAATACTAGCCACAACGCGAGATTCCAAATCGGTATGAATACCGATAGCGTTGGGGTTAGGAGGCCACGACGCCGAAGACGCGCGCAACCACTCCGGGCCAGACCACCACAGTGGATGTACAATCAACGAATCTGCAGGAATACCCCGGGAAGCGCAGTCCGCAGGATTATCTCCGGTAGGGACATAGCGCCAGGTGGCGGTAGGGAGCGAGTGTTGAATTCTAGCAACTCGATGAGCAACGAACACCTTCCAATTAGCAGCGGGGGAACGAATCCAAGACAAGACGGTCATGGAATCCGACCAACAAAAAACAGGATTGGACGTCAGGTCCATTGAACGCTGCACAAATTCTATCGCTCGAACCAACAATACCGCGGCACACAGTTCTAGCCTGGGGATGCTCAGCAACTTGAGAGGAGCCACCTTGGACTTTGCGTACAGCAATGAAACATACACCAGACCGGAGCCTCCACACGCAAGTAAACTACCGACGAGTATGCGGAGTTTGAGGCATCCGCATACCCGTGGATCTCCAAGCGGGAAGACGAGCCGGCCTGATGAGTCCAGCGCGGAACGACAACTTTATTCAAGGTGGTCAATTGCTGAGTGAACAACGAAAAGGAACTGGTAAGATCGGAACTCAAAGTGTCATCCCAGCCCACCTTATGGAGCCAAAGCCTCTGCATAAGGATTTTCCCTACAATAAGAAACGGGGTCAGCCAACCAAGAGGATCAAAAATGCGTGAAATTAACGAAAGAAAAGCACGTTTGGTAACGGGAGCCGACTGCGGTTCCACACGAAACAAAAAGGCATCTTGGGAAGGATCCCAGTAAACTCCCAAGACCTTGTGTGGCAAATCATCACCAAGCACTTTGTCCGAGCTACTACTCAAATCTTCACGCGGCACATCGGCCAACAAAAATTCATGGTTGGAGATCCATTTATACGGCCGAAACCCGCCCGCCCTGAGAAGCCCAGTCAACTGAATTCGCGTCTCAACTAAGGTGGACAAATCATCGCCTCCGAACATTATGTCGTCGACATAGATGTCGCGCTCAAGAATGGAAGACGCGAGTGGGAAGTTCTTGCCCTCATCGGAAACGAGCTGCTTTATTACGCGGTTCGCAAGGAAAGGCGCCGGAGCAGTACCATACGTAACAGTAGTGAGACGAAACTGCTGAACTTCTTGGTCTGGGTGGGGACGCCAAAAAATCCGCTGATAATCTGTATCAACCGGATGCATCGGCATTTGCCTGAACATTTTCTCCAGGTCCGCGGCGTATACAAATTTATACGTCCGCCAACGAAGGATAATACCAAAAAGATTGGCCTGCAATTTAGGTCCAACAAACAAAAATTCATTAAAAGGTAGTACCGTTAGACGAGACAGCCGAGGCATTAAAAACAACGCGCACTTTTGTGGTAGAGCTAGACTCCTTAACCACAGGATGATGCGGAAAATAAAGAGCGGAGGCACTATTACATTCACTCTCCGGAACTCGAGTCATATGACCTAACGTCTCGTACTCCTTCAAAAAGGCATTATAAGCTAACGATAACTCCGGATTTTTCGACAAACGCGCCGCATTCGACAAACAGATGCGCAGCGCAGAGCGAGAAGTATCACCTATTGGAATAGGAGGTTCAATGCGTAACGGGAGACGCACCATATAACGCCCGTCGGGCAATCTAGAATGTGTTTTCACGAAGTGTGCCTCACAAGCACGATCATCTTCCGTCTGCGGAACAATCGCAGGTACCTCTTCAACCTGCCAGAAGGCCTGAAGGAGTTCTGGTAAGGGATCAGGATCCGAGATGGACAGATGACAAGAAGCAGTCAGTTCAGTCGTTTGCGATGGGGAAGCCAGTTGGCCAGACAAGACCCATCCGAAAACGGTGTTCTGCGCCGACGGGGAATTTACGGGTCCCGTAATTAAGCCCTCGCGCAAAAACGTACAATAATAATCCGCCCCGATTATCAAGTCAATCGCGGTCTTTGAAAACGGTGCACGGTCTGCTAACGGTAAATTAAACAAATGTGACAGATCTGCAGAAACCGGCACAGGCGGAGGGACATACGACGTAAGCCTCGGCAAAACCAGAGCAGAAATGGAAACCTCATTATCTGAACCCACACGAGACTTTAACGTAACAGTAGCAGTATGGCGAACCGAACACACAGAAGAGGCGCCAATACCTGAAACACCGACAGACACGGGTTTAAGAGAAGGTTTCAGTGCATTGACTGCAGTCTGAGACACAAAAGAGGACTGCGAACCCTGATCTAACAGGGCTCGAACCTCGACAGAATGCCCGTTACCCCCCTTCAAAATTACCGACGCGGTAGGCAAAACCGTAGAACACAGCGCGATTTGCGATAGACTACTCACGACCGGTGGTGCCGTCTCCTCGACAGGAACAACAGGAGTAGAGGAGGACGGTGAAGAAGTAGTAGGGCTATTTACAGCTTCTTTCGGAGCTCGCTCAGGAAGATGTAACAATGAATGATGGGAACCCTGGCAGAGGCGACAACGGAGCTTACCAGGGCAATTTCTTCCCATGTGACCCGACGCAAAACCATTTACGCAGCGGTGTTGCCGCTGTATCAACGCAATTCGTTGCGGCACCACCATTGACAGAAAGCGGGTACACTGGTAAACGGGGTGTGATCCCCCGCAGCAAACGCACGCGGTCCCATCAGGAGAACGTCGCGTCAAACGCACCTTGGGCGGCGTCTCCTGAGTAGGCGTCGAACTTTGGTGAGAGCGAGTCACCTCCATTCTCGGTTTAGCTCCCTTTGCAGCGTGTTCGGAAGCTAGTGGCTCTGAAGTCTCCCAAGCGCCAATGCGCGTCTTAAGAAAATCGCTCAACCTTAAAAGGGTAGGCATCAAATTGATGTCGTCCAATGAAAGCTCCCATTCCCGCCGCGTAACTCTATCCAATTTCGTAACCAACAAAAACACGAACGTATCTTCCCCCAGTTCCGTCAACCGAGCCTCAGCAAGGAAGGCTGCACGCACTTCCCGGCTGACATCTAGCAAACTCTTAAGATCGCGAAGGGAACCGGCACCAAATTTTCGGATAGTCGACCACACGCTGCAAATGTGAATAGAGGATGGCTCGCTTCCTCTCATATCGCTCCGTTAGCATCGACCATGCCTCCTTAAAATTAGCCTCAATAATAGGCGTGTTGGCCAGCAAACGACTTGCCTCTCCAACTAAGCTGGCCTTCAGGTAATGTAAGCGTTGCAAATCGGACAAATCTTTGCGCGCCGTGACTAGAGAAACAAAAATATCTCTGAAACTGGCCCATGCTGTTATCTCCCCACTAAATTTAGGAAGTGAAATCGTAGGCAACGCAATTGTCAATGAGCGCGAATCACCCTCGGAGCCAGCGGTGCCCGAGGGAGACGGTGGTGCACTGTTGGCTGGCGTCAATGCGGAGAGGTGGTCGTGCAACGTATCACGCACATCATTAAACGTGTCGGTCATTGCCCTGAACACATGTTCTTGGAAGTACTCGTGTGTCTTCCTGAAGGAGTCGTCTGCGAGAACGATGATCTCCTGGTGGCGGGAACGGCACATTTCCCAGATACGGGCAGCGTCAGCAAGGCGATTCTCGAGAGCCATCTTGGTCCTCCTGGGTTTCGACAGCTTTATGAAGCTGGCGAGGCAATACGCCACCTGCTCCAGCCCATCCTGCTGCGCCGCTATCAATTCCTCAACCTTGGACATCTCGGCGTTAAACTAAACGTAAAGCGAAAGGCGAGAAAACCACCGGAACAAATTGTCAAATCAAAACACAGAAAGTAACAAATAAAGGAGTCAACCGACAGGGGCGCTGCGTGTTGCTCGTCAGTTCACGGCACGCAACGCTTCGTGGCAGGACCGTCGGTGGACAGCAATATGGCGGCAACTGAAGAAATGCGTGCGGACCGGAGAGCTCGTGCGGCGGCAGAATTCCAAGATGGCGGCTTCCTTCGTCAGCACGTGGCGAGCGATGCGTAGTCGACGTCCGACGTACAATGGCGAGACGACGAAACGGCACAAAATCACTCGCACTCGATTGCACTTTCCCTATCCGGCTCGAAGGACCATGTTCAATAACCGCACCAACAAACGCGATTTAGCTAAGTTCGGACTGGGGGCAGTCCAGGAAAAAATGCAACCGATAGAGACGGGCGTAACTCCGTCTCACGGAGAAGGAGCCGTCGTTTATTATAAAACAAGAGGATTACATTTACAAACCCGCACTTAAACTATCCGCACTAAAACTACACGCACTAAAAGTCTACAATTCACGTCTCTAAAGTTACCGCGTCACAATGATGAACAAAAGAAAAATCTAACACTTCGCTTCGCCACTAAAGAGCGGGAAGGAAGGAGGAGGCGTGTACCTCCGGCAGTAAGGAAAAGCCGTAGCGGAGAATTATCCTGCTACGCACTTTAGGACAAAGTCAGGGACCGAGTACGGCCGTATCAGGCGCACGCGGGGATACGTCGCCACGGTCGTAGGAAGGTAGGTAACTCGCCAGAGACTGCTCTGACGAGGGGAAAATAAATCAAAGTAGTATGAACAAAATACGCGAAGCAATGTGGCACATACCGCACTTGTGCTTTACATTAGCAGCGAACAAACGTGCCAAGGGCACTCGCGGCTAAACGGCCAACAATATGGCGGAAAGGTAGGCACCAAACGTGATCTACCTCGTCGAAAATTACGCACGACAATCTCGTACGGCTGACGGAAACGAACAGAACGAGACTCGGAAACGCACGAGTCGCGGAGACGACGGAAGTGGGAACTCCCACTCTCGTCGTATTACAATAACCAATCAATCTTTCTCACAGTCAAAGTACCTATGAGAGGCATATTAGCGTAACGCATGAGCCTATAAGAGGACACCACGGAACGTGTAAACAAAGAGTGTACACATAATTACTCTAGGCGCAGTAAACCCGGGGCAAATCATAGTTGTTGAGACGAGCGGCATGTTAGAGCGCATTGACTGGGACAAATCCCAAACAGATAATGATATGATAAGTCAATTTAACATTAATTCAGCTAAAGCCGATTCTGAGATTGGATACATATTAGAGGTAGATTTAGACTATCCCTATGAAATACATGATTCGCATTCAGATTTGCCGTTCTGTCCCACTCGCGAAGTACCGCCAAATGCTAAATATGAAAAATTGTTAGCAACTTTAAATTGTAAAACCAACTATGTTATTCATTATCGAACCCTACAGCAATGCCTGCAACATGGACTTAAATTAAAGAACATTCATCGTATCTTACAGTTCAATCAATCTCCATGGATGTGTATATATATACAATTAAATGCAAAATTTCGAGCTCAATCTGAATCGGACTTTGAAAAAGATTTATTTAAGTTAATGAATAACGCAGTATTTGGAAAAACAATGGAAAATGTGCGTAATCGAGTTGATGTAAGATTATTAACATCGTGGGAAGGACGTGCCGGTATTAAGCCATTGATAGGAAGACCTAATTTTCACGGAAGAGTAATATTCAATGAAAATTTTGTCGGTGTGGAAATGAAAAAGATGAAAGTTAAAATAGATAAACCCATTTATATCGGCATGTCCATTCTAGATATTTCAAAAATATATCTCTATAAATTTCATTACGACTATATGAAGGTTTAATTTCAAGATATGTGTAAGGTATTATATACTGATACGGACAGTTTAATTTATAAATTACAATGTGATGACATATATAGCATTATGGGGCGAGATATAGCTTATTTCGATACTAGTAATTATCCAATTGACAACGTATACAATATACCTTTAGCAAATAAAAAAGTTCTAGGCCTAATGAAAGATGAAAATGGAGGAAAAATTATGTGTGAATTTGTAGGATTAAGATCGAAAATGTATGCTATAAAAGTTATTGGCGAGCGCGACACGAAGAAGGCTAAAGGGATCAAAAAAGATTTTATTAAGCGAGAAATTAAATTTGATGATTATATAAATTGCCTATTTAATGATGAAATTAAAATGGCTAGACAAAACCGTATTGCGTCGAAGCTGCATCAAATTCACACAATTTCCGAAGGAAAAGTTGCATTGCATCCGTACGATGATAAAATATATATCACCGGTGATTGTATACAAACACTTGCTTGGGGACACTGTTCGATTAAAAAATAAAAAATGCTTGCAATATTTGAATACATGTATTATTTATCAATAATCTGTACCCGTTTACAATTTATTATATACAGTGCGTATCTGAGAAATTCATTACATCTCACTGTTCTTAACAAAAATAGCTTAGCATTGAAAATAAGCGAGCATGGGTTAAAATTGTGATTCAGTTTTTGCTGAAAAATGCCGTATTCAAATAGTCTTCCATCCGTCAAGCTATCCAAGGGTAATGATGCTTTAACGATTCTTTAAAACACAGCAAGTCTGTCAGTCCTAGTCTAAAAATTTAAAAAATGTATAACATTCACGATTACACTCGTTTTACCAGTTTTCTACAACTTACCGTGACATCTTATGGATCAGACGAGATACCCGCACCTCTTTATTTTCCGTATCCAAAATGTACTGTATTGCACCAGCGCGCAACACCTTGTCTCGTCTTAACTTTTGTATAACGGCATTACGTACATCAACTTCGCGTAATTGTTCGCGAAATACTTCATAAAATTGTTTCACATGTGCGCGCAGCTCACTTTGATTTTCTATCCATTGTATCATGCATACGGCAAGCCAGGGGTTATAAGATTTTAGTATTTCTGTGAATAGAATGAAATACAATAGCGGCAATCTGCAAAGGTTAAAATTCAAATTTAAATACTTTCAATTGTACTATCATTCTACATTGATTTATAAATTTGTTTGTATTACTTACCTTTCTAGCTTCGTAATCAAACAACGCACCTGTGCTGTTCGTTCCTTCAAAGTTAAAATATCGAAAATATCAGACTCGTTCAATAACCCTTCCTCTCCTAATTCGTCTAATATTCCACTTTCAGGATCTATTTGAGCAACCAGTTTGTCATAAAAAAATCTGTACAATTGTCAAATATGTCCGTCAGCCGCCATCGTTACAACACTTTCAGTAATTCGCTTTCAGAAAAAATCGCGAACACTTCTCTGCTTCCTAGTCTGCTGATGCTACGAAGAGTATTAACCGATGTGCTACGTTTAACGTGCAAATATTAGCTAGCGCCTAGCGCCCTTTCCCCGGGACCCTCCCCGCTCCCTCCCTTCCCCCGACCAGCAACGCGTCCGCTGCTCCAAGATGACGCCGGACCCCCTCCTCACTGCCCGTACACCTTGTTCCCAAACAACCTCCTCCTCCGTAGTACAATCGTCCTCCGCTCTCGATATCGTTGTTGCCCACACACGCTCGAGTACCGCGTAATCGCTTATCGTATCATTCCTCTGCAACCTTCTCCTACCGGTCTACTTCCAACCCCCCGCACGGCATTTCGTAGTACAACGCCTACTACTACCTCTGTCTACATTTCGTAGTACAACGCCGCGTGTCGATGGCGCTTATCGTCCTCCGCTCCGTAACCCCTTCTCCTCCTACTCTCTAACTTCCGTGTAAACCACAAACTTTCGACCTAACAGAAAAAATAAGGCAAGGCCCCCCGATATCAGCAGCGACCGACTCGATATCGCCCAACCGCCGACTTTTAACCTTGACCGCTACCGCTGTGGAATCGAACGGCTCGCCTTCTTCACCTTCCAACGTTCTTCCGATTTTAACCGCCGACCGCGCAAACTTCTACCTGATTAAGACAAACCGCAAACTTCCCCTCATTAAAAGACAAACCGCAAACTTCACCTCTCCGATAAGACAAACCGCAAACTTCAACCTGTGATTAAGACACTAACCGCAAACTTCGATAAAAAAATAAAAAATACACGCAAACACGCAAGACCGAATGACTGCGGGCCAGCAGAATCGACTACACTGGTCCAGAATCGGCTACTGGTCCAGAATCGGGGCTACTGATTCTGGTCCAGAATCGGCTACTGGTTCACAATTACTGGTCCAGAATCGGCTTACTCTCGCCTCGGGTCCAGAAGCGGCTTACTCTTACTACTGCCGCGATATCGGGTCGCTCAATTTGCAATCAGCTGATAAGAAATGCGCTATGTTTCCGCGTCGTGCTGTCAAATTATCGCGGGAATAACGTACAGATTTCGGCTGAAATTCTTGCACATGAGGCTGGAGTTCCGGTGAAAAAGGGATATAGGTGCCCATCGGCACGTCTTCGGTGACAGGGATTCCGACTGTCGGTATCGAAGGGGGTCTATCATTATGTAGATGTTCCGGTAATATTACGCATGGTCCCGCGGGTACAGTTAGGGGCATCGGTGTCGATAGCGCGACCGGTCTCGACGTTGGTGAAGGTGTAGGTAAATGCGAGCAATCCGCAGGTCCGGCGAGTAATGCGCTGCCCCCCCCCCCCACCCCCCCAGACGCCACTGTTTCAGAGACCAACGTTAAAGGGCCTCCTGGTGGGCGCGCCGCGTCACCTTCAGTACAGGCGGGACGGGTAGGGCCTCCCGTAGCGACATTTTCGCTAACCGCCCCGTCTGTCTCCAGATCAGCTGTTATTCCCGTCTGTTCTCCGTCTCGTATGTCGTCGGATGTGTTCGGGTCAGTTTCGGTAATTACGTTTTCCGTCGGTTCTCGCGTATTTTCCGTGCTCGTTTGTTGTTCACCTCTAGTAATTGAGTCGCCAAGTTCTTCGAAAGATCTCGATAATACGTCCCAAGTGAGTAGGTCCTCAGATTGCTCGTCATCGCTAGTGCAGTGCGGTCGGGTAGGAAGTTCCGTAGCGACATTTTCGCTGTCCGACGGCCCTGCAGTACCGCGCTCACTATCACGCGACTCCGCGTCATGGGATCGTGTTTTAGGCGGCGATTTCGACTTGCGCGGTGGTCGTGGCTTTACACTGAGCATCCGCATCTGCTCTCTACGAATATTGGCGTGTCTGAGTAGTCGGATGACGATTCGCTATTATCTCCTACTGTCATCGGTATGTCGGGTTCTGGCAGGTACGGTATTCGCCTGCGCGTTCTCGTCGCTACCGCGCTTGCATCTAATGGCTCCGGTGCTCGTGGGTTTTTTCGGGGCGCGCTCGGTCCGGCTTCGGAGGCTTCCCGGTTTACTGGCAATACTTTTGACGAAACCCGGTTGCGTTCCTCGTTGTCGGATTCCGACGTGACGGTGTCAGTCTTTACCGGATTCCGCGATAATGCATCCGCGTTAGTGTTGAGTCGGCCCGGTTTATGTACAAATTCATATTCGTAGTCCTGTAATTTAAGTCGCCAACGCACCAAGCGTTTTCCCGGATCTTTAACTGAGTCTATCCATCTCAACGGCTCGTGATCGCTAACTAGCGTAATTATATGGCGAATTTGAGGGTGCGATAATGTTGCACTCTAATTTATTAGAGACTTGTCTCGCGATTTCGGCTTGATGAACAGGTGGAAATCTATACTGCCGCGTGTTAATAGGTAAATCGTCTGTGGTAGGGATTGTATGCCTAATACAGGGTGTCGACTGCAGCTTATCGCCCGGTAGATGAAACCTCTCTGGATATTCTTCTACTAAATCTATTACGTGATTTCTTTCCTCGTCGTTAAGGTGGTTTAAACGCAAACGGGAGACTATTTCACCTACTCGGTCGTTAACTATCGGCGCGTGTGCTGTTTCTGACTCGGAATTGAAGTATTCCTGCTCTTCAGGGAAATTGTGGTATTCAAACGGTACTATATTTTGCGGTGGTATCGTTATTTCTACGTCATTTTCCAAGGTATTAATCGCAAGTACATGGCACGCGCCTCGACAAACTGAGACAGCGGCTTCCCCGATGAATACTCCGTCCGTCGTGTTTAATTTCGGCAAATAACCCTCGGTCAGTTCTCTCCGTTCCTTTACATCTATTCTGATTGCTTGACGCGTTCTAGCTCGTAGGTTGTGAACGCGCGTAATGGGCAAAGGTAATTTTTCGTTATGTCGTTCGGCCTCTCCTATGAACCGCATCGGGCGTATAGGATCACTTTGTGTGACTAAAGTATTGTGCGCGAATGATATCTCTGCCTGTTCCTGCCTCAGGTATTGTTTTCCCAAAATTCCGTCGCTCCTGATGGGAAACGAGGATTGTACCACGTGGAATTTAACCGGTTGTCCGAGTAGGTGCACGATCGTGGTGCCCAATGTTTCTATTTGTTCCGTGGTAATACCCGTAACGACTATAGATTCGTGTAACACGACAGATATATCTTCTCGCAATATTTTTAGTTTGATTACGTTGATATCAGCGCCCGTGTCAATAAAAAACGAAGCCGAATCATGGTGCAGTTCTTTAGCACACATTCGCACCTGCGGCGAATCTCGATTAGTTTCTAGGCGGCGAACTACTAGTTTCTCTCTAGAAATCTGTCTGTCCTGTTGTCGTGATAGCGCGAATCAATGAGACGACATAAAATAAAATATAATAATGAATACTTTATTAAGAATGAATATAGTTACTGGCAGAGATTCGGTGTTAAAATGTAGACCAAGACTAAACTCGCAGCGTAGAACAGGCTTCTTATATCTACGGTTTGTGAGAAGAGGGGGTTGCGTCGGTAGCCCAGAGAAGGGCGAAAACGTCCTCCACGAAGTCTCTCTTCTTGGTAAGGGCGTCTCTAGGAATTTAGGCTATCTGGACATCTGTGTACACTCAGATGTCGCCTCAACTGCAAGTACTTCGCTATCTGTCAGTTTCTGGTTACCCGGACGTCGTAAAGTATCCCTCGGTACGATATGGGTGGTCAAAAAGGGAAAGCGGCGAAGGGCTCGGTACCTGAGCCCGCTTACACCTCCCCGGGTAGTTTAAGATTTTAGTTGGGGTACTGATCTAAACTAAAATCCATAAGCAGCATTCGTCGGTCTCGTTCTAGGTCGTTGAGCGATGAAGCGTACCTCGTCAGGTTCGTTGATTGAAAATGTTGCTTGCGTTGCAGCTGGTGCAATGTGCTGCGTGGGTGCTTTGTTGCCAAAGCTACAATTGTTATATGTACACGATACACAGCACGATCGGATGGTTCTTATAATTAGCTTAAATAGTCGTATTTTACCTAGGAAAACGATTGTCAAACCAGCAATTGCTACGTATCCTGCATATTCCAGATATTTGTAAAATCGTTCCTTCCACGTGATAACCCGTTTCTCAGATGCTAAGGTCTCAATCTGGTCGTCTATTTCCTCTAAGGTTCTACCCAAATTTTTCGAATTGTCAGGATTGATACTAACTTCGTGAATGAGTTCAAAAGGTAAGTCTTGGGATCTGAGTTTCCCGAAAGTCACGTTAAAATCCTCTTCCTTGCTCGTCAAAAGAACATTTAACTCTAAAGTTCTGGTTACGTGTGTAGCTGGTTTGAGGAAGACCTTATTAGTTGTACCGGTACAGTCTTTATCTAAGTGCAGTATGAAGCTACCTAATAATTCTATACTACGTGGCTTATTGTCGCAACATAAGATATACAAGGTTTCCTGGTTTGGAGCGGCTCCTATCCAGTCGGAATTAGTATCTAATTGAATCCACAGTGTGTTCGCTAGCTGCATGTAATGCGTTCGGCATTTTCGTGTATCTCGGCGTGTTAAGATTTCTATTAAACAAGAGTCTCTGGTGTCCGTCGAATAGTCCGGATGGTTTCTTTTTACAATCTTATATTTATTTAACGTTTTGCTCTGTGCTAATTCTAAATAATCGAAAGGCGAGAATACCATTTTCGCGGTGTCCATCAGTATTAGCACAGACGAGGTATAGAATAGACTGGACAAACAATGCATATTTTTGTCACACGGCCGAGGGACCGCCGTATAGTTAGCAGACAACTATCACCGATTTCGCTTATTTTGGTCTCAATTGTTTACGAATAGTTTACGCAAGTTTACGCAATCGATTTCAGAGTTTACGAAATCGTAGTTTGCCCGTAATTAACCATTTTTAGGTGGGTGTATAGTTAGCAGACGACTATCACCGATTTCGCTTATTTTGGTCTCAATCGTTTACGAATAGTTTACGCAAGTTTACGCAATCGATTTCAGAGTTTACGAAATCGTAGTTTGCCCGTAATTAACAATTTCGAGAATGGGGTAATGTAAATCTTGCAAGCGCCTCCAGTGGCCAAAAGCAGAAGCTGACCAGATGCAGAACCTGGCGAAATAACTTTTACGTATCTCGTGTGCAACGGTCTCAATCGTTTACGAGTAGTTTTCGCAAGCTGCTGTATCGATTTCGGAGTTTACGAAATCGTATTTTGGCCGTAATTAACAATTTCGAGAATCGGGTAATGTAGGTTGTTACGTCCTCGTTTTTCGGCACCCTGCGTTCACCGGGTATACCGGGGATCGAGGACAGACGGAAGGAGTGATCGCACCGAAAAGAGGGTGGTTGATCCGTCGGTGGAGCGGCTCACTGACGAATCGAGGAAAGTAAGGAGAAGGTGTCCGAATGGCTACGGCTCTGGATGTGTGGGAGTGTGTGTGTGGTTGTGGATTGCGGATCCCGAAGGTTTTCCCATAACCGGGAGAGCGGTCGACTGGGGCAGTAAGCGCGGGGTGCAGGAAGCCAGAGAGGGCTTCTGGGCTACCTCGCTGCTAGTCGCTCCTATGAGAGGGCTCGTGTCCGGTGCGGTGCGTGAGTCCACCACGGTGGATGCCGGGGAGGGCGTCCACGCTTGTAGGTGGCTCGACGATCACCGGGAGTTCTACCACGGTGGATGCCGGGGAGGGCGTCCACGCTTGTAGGTAGCTCGCTGGGGCCCTGGGTTAGAGGTAGAGGTGGTGGTGTTTAGTGTTGACGTGCAGGAAGGACACGCTCGTGTGGATTAAATAATGTTCAGATGGTGGAAGTGGACTGGATGTTTTATCTCGAGGTACACTTAGCTGGTTTACAGTTGCCGAATTTACATGGATCGTGGCCGAACTTGGTTGACTGAAGAGCTTGATAACTTAGATTAACGAGTTGCCGAAAGTAAACTGACGTGACTTAGTGCCCAACTTGAGCGTGACGTTAACTATGGAGCGGAGTATTGTGACTGACTGACTGAACGACTGTGACTGACTGTGCGGCCCATTTAAGTAGTGGATTTTGCTGAGGGTCGCCAGGTCCTTCGTGGAACAGGCACCCTAGCTTCCGTTTGGAAGTTGGCGTTCTCGGAACTATGTGTTGCCGCGGATCGCTAGTCGATCGTTGGGGTTAGCCTGTGAGCTGATTCGGCGTCAGCATTCTTATGTCTCTACTTACATCGCTATTGTCGTCGTTATGTCATTCCTTCGCGTGGCACGGAATACGTCCCGGATGGGCGTCAGCGTTACGTGAAGGAATTTCGGTGGCGCGGTGCGCCAGCTCTTGTTTCGTTTATATACGACTTACATCTAATTAAATAGATACGCGGTGCGATGAGCTCGTTGCGAGAATATAGTCGTTGAAAAAGCGGGTGGAGGACGTAGGACGTAACAAGGTCTTGCAAGCGCCTCCAGTGGCCGAAAGCACAAGCTGACCAGATGCAGAACCTGGCGAAATAACTTTTACGTATCTCGTGTGTAACGGTCTCAGATGTTTACGAATAGTTTTCGCAAGCTGCTGTATCGATTTCGGAGTTTACGAAATCGTATTTTGCTCGTAATTAACAATTTCAGAATAGACTAACGTGGAGCTCGCAAGCGCCGCCGTTGGCCGAGGCGAGAATCGCTCTTCGGACATAGAGTAACGAAATAATTTTGACGTATCTCATCTCTGACGGTCTCAATCATTTACGAATGGTTTTCGCAAGCCACTGCATCGATTTCGGAGTTTACGACATCGTAGTTTGCCTGTAATTAACAATTTCATAATCGGCTATCGTGCAGCGTTGATTTGCTCGCAAGCGCCGCCGTTGGCGAAAGGAGATGCAGAAAGTGGCGAAATAACTTTGACGTATCTCGTTGTTGGGGAAATGAGTGGGAAAACGAGTGGGAAGGAAAATTTAGGAGCGGAGAGGGGAAGGGTGCGGAAATGAGTGGATCATCTGGTGGTGAGGTTAGAAAATTACACGTGTTCGCGTGTTGCGTTCGCTAGTGCCGATTTATTGTAGGTAAATCGGTGCAGCTCGTCAGCGTTATACAAAGTCTTTGAGTGTTGATTCGGACACAATTGCTATAATTAATGCCCCCCAGTGTCTTGTGTAATTGCGCGGTCGCGGATGCACGTGGTAAAAGTACGGCCACGTGCAGTGCCTGATTAGAACTTGGTGATGTACCTTAATTATTGACGTTACGGTTGTCGGCGCATCGCTTACTGTACACGGCAGCGTATCTCGTGTGATCGGTCGGAAATGCAATAAAGATGAGAAGCTGGGATGCGGTGGAAACTGATAATACGGTGATCGAACTGGAAATCTGACTCGCGCTACAAGAGACGTGGTAGAAGTGATCACTTTTGGCGGGACGGCGCATGGCGCCGGCCGCGTTTCGCGCATTCCACGCATTTCCGCTTCTCACCTGTACGCGAACCGGCGCTCGCGAATCGAGCTCGGGAAGTGCTGCCGCCAGGTGGTCTTCGGCGACAGGAAGCGCTGTCGAGCGGGTTTCTCAAACACTCGTGTATAACGGTCTCAATCGTTTACGAATAGTTTTCGCAAGTTACTGTATCGATTTCGGAGTTTACGAAATCGTAATTTGCTTGTAATTAATAATTTCAGAATCGGCTATCGATCAGCGTTGATTGGCTCGCAAGCGCCGCCGTTGGCCGAGGCGAGAATCGCTCTTCGGACATAGAGTAACGAAATAATTTTGACACATCTCATCTCTAACGGTCTCAATCGTTTACGAATAGTTTTCGCAAGCAGCTGTATCGATTTCGGAGTTTACGAAATCATAGTTTGCCTGTAATTAACAATTTCATAATCGGCTATTGTGCAACGTTGATTTGCTCGCAAGCGCCGCCGTTGGCGAAAGGAGATGCAGAAAGTGGCGAAATAACTTTGACGTATCTCGTGTATAACGGTCTCAATCGTTTACGAATAGTTTTCGCAAGCTACTGTATCGATTTCGGAGTTTACGAAATCGTAATTTGCCTGTAATTAATGATTTCAGAATCGGCTATCGTTCAGCGTTGATTGGATCGCAACCGCCGCCGTTGGCCGAGGCGAGAATCGCACTTCGGACATAGATTAACGAAATAATTTTGACATATCTCATCTCTAACGGTCTCAATCGTTTACTAATAGTTTTCGCAAGCAGCTGTATCGATTTCGCAGTTTGCGAAATCGTAGTTTGGCCGTAATTAACAATTTCGGTTTCGGCTATCGTGCAGCACGCAAACGCCGCCATTGGCCAAAGGGAGAAGCTGCATGATAGCCGATTCTGAGGCCCGTATTCAAATACTGCGCTTTGGCCTTGGCTTGAGTCGGGATTACGTAAACCTGGCTCAGATGCGTAATCCGGGTTCAGATTTTTCGTGTATTCACAAACGCGGTTTAGACGTCGCGTGGAAGGGAGAACCTGGCAGTCATTGGATAATGGGCGCGGCCAAGGCGTGCCATGCGGCCAGTGCCAGCATATCGAGCTCTAAACACCATGCGTGTTGCAGTGTACGTGCTCGCCTGTGTGCGATGCTAAGGCCCTGATTGGGCCTAAGCTGCGCGCATCGCACACCGACACGCACATACCTGCGACACGAATGGTGTTCAGAGTCGATATGCTGACACTGCATGCGGCTTGCTTCGCTTCCGGGAAACTTCGGAATTATCCGATTTAGGACCACGAATGAGAGAAGAGTGTTGTATTATCATCAGACATGAGCCACAGGAACTTACTTATATAATATTCCGCATGCTGCGTAACAGTCTTGTATCAACACCATCGGCCAAATCACCCATGGGCCGCACGGAGCGCTGAGGTGTAATGCCACCAAAAAGGCGGAACATTAGAGATAGTTTTCACGGCCACCCAATTCCAATTTGAACAAGATGAGCGTTGAAATCGATGCCTTGCCGATTGATTAATTATACCAATTATGGCGAACAATCCGTCTCGGAAATGCAAGTTTCAAATTTTCCTCCTCAAAATTTACTTCTTGCTGGTTGTCCATGACTGAACGTTACCTGAACACTACTGAACAGTCGTGTGGACGCTTTTGGTAGTTTTTACAGATTTTGCATTACAACTAATGAAAAGCAGCATTTATTCACTCGCTCATGTACCGTTCTTCTTGTCTGAATCTCGGCTACCCAGACAGCAAGGAATATTGTTGGAATGTTGTATAAATATTACTTTACAATGCGAAACCTTGCAGGTGACTTCGCAGGATTATTGCAAGAATGTTGCAGCGATATTACTATGTCCGCCTCTTCGTAACTTGTGGGAATATTGCATGAATATGACACGGAATATTGCCTCAAAGTTCCAAGAATATTTATTCAATATTACACTCTCCATATGATTCTGTTTAACATTGTAAATAATTCAAGCCAATTTATGTTATAGAATATATTATTTTGATTAATCCTCAATTACCAAGTTCTACTATAAATGTAATAATAAATAATAAAAAACCTTAACTTATAAGTCTGTATTGTAATTACTATTATATTTTTGAGACTGCGACGTAACTATTGATCGAAAGGTCATTTTTGTTGTATGTTTTACACGAAAGATGTTATTAAAAAAATTACCGATTTTTGTAAAAATGCAGAAGTTTTAAATTTTCTTTCATAAATTTGCAAATCCTCTACACTTTGTACTACTGCAACACCCTGAATGAGCTCATCATCGCGAACAATCTGTCTATTTCGAAACTGCAGTTCTCTATTCTTCTCCTCAATTTACTTCTTGCTGATTGTCCATGGGTGAACATTACCTTAACCAACCTTAACACTGCTGAACTGCTAAACAGTCGTGTAAACGTTTGGTTATATTTTTACAGATTTGGCGCGAAAAACGGCCGTAATCCCGGCTCAAGAGGCCTTTCCAAGGCCTCTCAGGCCAGGCTTACATTTCTCGACCCCCACTCCGACCGACCTCTACACTTTTATGCGAGAAGCCTGTGTACCCGTGTAACAACACGGTGGGCAGAGCTTAATCGGAGTGGGGGCACGCAAATGGCATCCTGGTTTGAGAATCTGATCCAAGCCAGGTTTCTGAACCCGGATTACGCGTCTGCGCCAGGTTTACGTAATCCCGACTCAAGCCGAGGCCTAAGCGCAGTATTTGAATACGGGCCTATGACTTCTGCCGTTCGCATACGCAGAGGGCGCTCCAACTTGCCTCGTTTTCTGCTCCGTCGGTATGTCTAGACGTGTGACACGAAGGTCCATAAGATGCGGTGTCTATTCTATACCTCGTCTGTGTCAGAAGTCAGAACGGTTGAGAATGGTCGAGATAAACTGACGTTGTATAGGATAAAGTCGGATAGAGATTAACCCGGTTCACAGGAGGCTGGCGACGCAACTTTGTCGCGCCGACCGATTGCCGCCACGTGTTGCGTACATGGACATAGGAATAAGGGGACGAAGCACTGATCTCTATACAATGGATGCGAGATCAGGATCTGGGGAATGAAGCCAATATGAACGGTGGAGTCGCAAGCGGTCTTGCAGGGTACTACGTATAGTGAAGGGCCTATTATTCGGCAAAGTAGGTACCTTATAGGGTGCCGCGCTCTGAAAATTGTTCTGCAACATTTTTTTTTCTTCGGTGCGCCCCCGTTTCCTTAAGAAAAATTGCTATCTGTGGGGTTGAAACGTTTAATGCCGGCCCTTCACTGTGCTAAAGGTAAACATACCGACACCACAAACACTTCTTGGGAGACATCGAATCATATACTTTAACATAAATATATTCATCCGTAAGTATGTGTTGTATTAGAAAGCATCCAAAATATTGTTCAAACGTGAAACGAAACGATCCTAATCCAATCAGTGATTGGCGAAGACAGGTGAGATTAGTTAATATTACAAAATTAAAATGCAGAAATGTGTCAAATCTTGGAGAGTTAAAATTTTACAATGTGAGAAATGTTGAAAATTATGTAAGCTTTGCATATTTCTGGCCATGGTTTCTTCAACGCACTGATTTGCTTTCAGACACTGTGCAATGTGAAAAAATTGAATGAATCACATAGGAAAAATTGGCTAAATTTTCAAACATACCATCTCAATACTGCATCCTATATCAGTTTACGTGAGTACCACCACAATAGGATACATCCGCTAGATCTACAACTAAAATGTAATAGACATTTACATTAGTTCACTTTTGTATGTTATAGACTCCTGATGAGGAAACTAATTGTTTTGAAACATGTACGGGTTGAAATATATTGATTCATTCCATTCTCAACCCAGAAGAGGGCAATCCTACATTATACATTATGTATACGATTCTTTTCCTGATTCCGCTGTTCAACTTGGTGTTGGAAACAAATGTAAAATTTTGTTGCTGCTATGGTGGGTTGGTCCCTGTTCAGGGCATTGGATTTGGTATGAAGTTTCAATGTAATAAATGTCTTCATTTTACAGGTTCATTGCCTATATTATATTATCAAGAATGACCTGAGCACTAAATTGTTCTGGCCCCATATTGGTGACTGGAAGTAACATGGACTGCAAAAGTTGTTACGTCCTCGTTTCCGGCACCCTGCGTTCACCGGGTATACCAGGGATCGAGGATAGACGGAAGGAGTGATCGAACCGAAAAGAGGGTGGTTTAATCCGTCAGTGGAGCGGCTCACTGACGTATCGAGGAATGTAAGAAGGAGGTGTCCGAATGGCTACGGCTCTGGATGTGTGGGAGTGTGTGTGGTTGTGGATTGCCGATCCCGAAGGTTTTCCCACAACCGTGAGTTCACCACGGTGGATGCCGGGGAGGGCGTCCACGCTTGTAGATGGCTCGACGATTACCGGGAGTCGACCACGGTGGATGCCTGGGAGGGCGTCCACGGCTGTAGGTGACGATCACCGGGAGTTCTACCACGGTGGATGCCTGGGAGGGCGTCCACGGCTGTAGGTAGCTCTCTGGGGCCCTGGGTAGAGGTAGAGGTGGTGGTGTTTGGTGTTGACGTGCAGGAAGGACACGGTCGTGTGAATTAAATAATGTTCAGATGGTGGAAGTGGACTGGATGTTTTATCCCGAAGTACATTTAGCTGGTTTACAGTTGCCGAATTTACATGGGTCGTAGCCGAACTTGGTTGGTTGAAGAGCTTGATAACTTAGATTAACGAGTTGCCGAATGTAAACTGAAGTGACTTGGTGCCCGACTTGAGCGTGACGTTAACTATGGAGCGGAGAATTGTGACTGTCGACTGACTGACTCGTGGCCCATTTAAGTAGTGGGTTTTGCTGAGGGTCGCCAGGTCCTTCGTGGAACTGGCACCCTAGCTTCCGTTTGGAAATTGGCGTTCTCGGAACGATGTGTTGCCGCGGATCGCTAGTCGATCGTTGGGGTTAGCCTGTGAGCTGATTCGGCGTCAGCATTCTTATGTCTCTACCTACATCGCTATTGTCGTCATTATGTCATTCCTTCGCGTGGCGCGAATTACGTCCCGGATGGACGTCAGCGTTACGTGAAGGAATTTCGGTGGCGCGGTGCGCCGGCTCTTGTTTCGTTTATGTACGACTTACATCTAATTAAATAGATACGCGGTGCGATGAGCTCGTTGCGAGAATATAGTCGTTAAAAAAGCGGGTGGAGGACGTAGGACGTAACAAGTCATGTACATTATGAGACAATTGATCTGAGGTACGTGTACATTTATATTTTTAGCTATTGACTGTCAATATAAATTTCATCAGTTCTTCACATCATTAAAACAATTTTGTGTGAACCCACTTAGCATGATGACATCTTCGGAAAATCGTAAGGACAATCAATACCGACATAACGAATATCCGGGGGAAATACACATATGCTATTCCGACATGTGGCCTGGATATCGTGAGGAAGAGGAATTCAGAGGTGAATACTACTTCGCCATACACACAGGCGAGATCATGTTAGGCAGCTTTGAATGTCTGTCAGTTTATATGGATAGGATACGTTTTATTGATTTGACGACGCGAATAAATACCATTGTTTGTAAACCAAAATGTACTTCACATATGTCACTGATATTTGATGTATATTTAGATGAATTATAATAGGATTAATAAATTGATTACAGTGTTATTATGAATTTACTTTAATGTAACCCTTCAAATATAATAAAAATATTGTATTACATATACTATTACTTATATATATATATACACACTATGTTATGTTACACTATTACTTTTATTTCATATAAATAATTCATTTTAAACCTGCGTTATTGTGTATAATGGCACGTAAATATAATAAAAATTACCGTATTATATATACTATTACTTGTATATATATACACACTATTTTATGTTACACTATTACTTCAATTTCATATAAATAATTTATTTGAAACGTGCGTTATTGTGTATAATGTGCACGTCGCGAGTCCAATGATTTGGAAACCAACGTATATATATTCCTAGTAACTTTTGTAGTTCCCTGCAAGACCGCTTGCGACTCCACCATTCAATTGGCTACATTGAACTATAGAATACCTGGAATGTGCGCGGGTGCAGGAACAGCCGCGCCTCGCTGTTAGAGAGAGAAGAAAGATATTTTGGTATTCTGTCTCACTCTTACCACTGGACCTTTGGGACATACAGTCGATTTGCGCCGTTCGACGTAAGTTCCACAGAGATTTGACTAGATATGACCGGTTCGAAAAAGTTGCTCTCTTCTATTTAGATATTTCAGTAGGTGATGTCAGTATGTCACAGAAATTAATGTATATGATTGTCACGTCCCGATCGGCGCTTTCGCGGATTTGAGGGATTTCCACGAAACGATTGCAGTCGGGAAGCGACTTTTAAATTCCTCCTTTAGTCGAGAGGCCACGGAGCGCGATCTCAGCGACTTGGGGATCCTGGCGGTGCGGTTTTATTGGTCGAGCACTATGAGTTCCGGATAGAGGCGTTCGCGCCTCTTTCGAATGTACGTTTCGAAACGCGGATCGAATCTCTGCACGGTCGCGGAATATATCGGCGCTTCTAAATTGAGCGGAATGAGTTCCCACTTCGAGGATTTATCTGTTTTTACCGAGCTCGCGGATGATTTTATAATCAACGTGGTTTTAGCGGACGGCTGTACCTTCTTTACACTGCTTACAGACGGTTGATTTTCCCTTACGTTACTCGCTGAAGACTGTACTACCCGTATATTGGGTCTAACGGCACGACACTCGACTATACGCGGTTTTGGGGTTGGTGGCGGAGGCCTGTTAGTTTCTGAAGGAATAGCGTAGAAGTTCCTGATCAATTTACGTAGTTGGTTCTTCCGGCCGGCTCTCTTTTGTTTAGGCATTCAGGATAGTGGTGACTTTTGGTCTTATGGTGGATGTATATGCCGTCAAGCGGATCGTCCTCTTGTTGGCGGGTAAATGGACAGTATGAGGTATGGGTAAGTATGGGGTTAGGGAAATATTTGTCGTCGAGCTATCGCCCTCTCGTTGACGGAATAAAGGTAAGTATGGAGTTGAAGGAATATTTGTCGTCGAGCTATCGTCCTCTCGTTGCCGGAATAATGGAAACGTAAGGTAAAGGTATATGTGAGATTGTAGGCTTTTATGTCGACGAGCTATCGTCCTCTCGTTGACTGCCTGGATATGTGTGGTAAGGATAAGTGTGAAGTTGTAGGCATTTATGTCGTCGAGCTAACGTCCTCTCGTTGACTGCCTAGATATATGTGGTGAGGGAATGCTTAGACGTAGAGCGTTATGGAAGGCTTAATTTACTTTAAGAACGCAAGGATAGAATGATAGAAGTAATTTGTATAACAAAGGTCTATATATAGACTTTGACTATATGATTCTTACAATATTGACTATACGATTGAACAATTTAAGGAACTAGATTCTACCTTAATAATTAGTACAGTGTTATGCGAGTGTCGAACCGGCAAGTCAGTTTGCTTACCGTGAGTTGGTTTTTGTCGAGTCTTCAGTTGTTGCTTCAGCACTTATTCTTTGATAAAATGATTTGAGCTTTTGAGTTTGTGATTTAGATTTATGAATTTGGGATTTGATTGGATTGAAATGAACTGAGCTTTCACTATAGATTTCGAACAAAGGATTTTAGTACACTGTTCTTCAATTTGATGTAACTGCTTGTCTTCAAGACGACTTAATTAATCTTCAAGAAGGAATTAAGTAGACGATTGTAAGTAGAATGCACTCAAGAAAAGTAATGAACTGCTTGTCAAGTATAATAGCACTGTGATATTATGTATAATGCATAATGCACTGATTTTCGGTTCGACCCGGCCTTAAATCTAATTACTAGCGCCCGCCGCTAAGGAAGGGGTACGGCCCTTAGAGTGGGGCTCGGCGCTCGACGCAGGCGCGTTGGTGGTGAAGCGCAGTCCACTTGGAGCGCCGCGTGCGCTTTTACTTAGAACTAATGCCCTAACGCTCGATGGGTATAGACGCAAAGATATATCTACTTATGATTCGATTCTATGTTATCATGGCTTAAACTAGGTGAGTGTGAACGAGTGAGGGAGAAGTTCCGTCGCTCGTCCACTTAGGCGACCTCTGGGAGTGCCCTCAAGATACTAGCCGGCTTATGGTTAAAGGCGGGTCGAGAATGGTGTCGGTAACGGCTGGCCGTCACAATGATCACAAAATAAAGCACCGACGAGATATTCCTAAAGACTGCCAGCCTTATGGGACTTTGTGTCTCCAGCAAAATTTGTTGTTCTCGGGCGCCCTCTAGAATATATTGCGGCCAGAGTAAGAAACTGATGTCGAATCACCACCGTACTGAACTATTATCATGAGATGTCACCTGTGTGTGTGCAAGTGAAGCTCTCTTTACAGACGATTTCAAGTGGAATTTTAAGTTTCAAAATAATAGAAGCAAAATTACTATTAACGGCAGAAAAGGGTGTACGAAACATAAAATGAAAGATAAAAAGTTCACAAAATTTTAATAAATGTTTAACTATTCAACGTTAACCGTAAAAATATATGTACAACATTGGACGCGGAAATTTTGATATACAAACCAGACCATGTCTTGTTGGTCTGAATTTTGGATATATATTATTGTATGTTCAAGTGAAGTTCACGTATAGTTTCAATGCAATTTGCTCATTTGTTCCACCATTCGAAGCTGTGTGAGATACATGAAACTGACAATTGGAGAACAGGTGCCCGGAAAAATCTGCCGTATAGGTCATGATCGCTATAGGTGAGATTGAAAATAAGTAAGGCTGCCGTTACAATGGTCGCGGTTTTGGTCGATCTTCTGTAGTCCGAAACAATTTGTCAGTAGTTGCACTCAGGTACATCGACAAATACGTCGCATAGCAACAACGGTATCGCTGCGAGAGTAGGCATAGTCCATGCGTGCATCTACACATGCATATCCACTCTCAAGGTCATGCTTTCGTTTGTTCAGCGATCGACGAAAACGCACGCAACGCAACCACGCCGAAGACAGCTACAATGAGTTTTACAAAATCAGCACTAGAATCACCGAGAGAATCAACTTCCCTCGTTTGGCTTTTATTTATATATAGTGATCAAATCTTTTCAAGACGTTTTATTTATTAGCGCAGCTGCGAATTTTGACCAATGACACGGGCTAATTGAAGAGTGCCATGCGTTGACGCATTGCTATGCGACTTGTTTGAGAGGTATCAAGGGGCTGACGGCTGATGAGCATATGCTCACCTCGGGGCATTGACCCGTATAGAAAGAGTGGACATAAAAACAAATGCGAGAATGGATCTGGCGGAAAATCGGAGCAAGAGTTACCTGTCGGGAAAAGGACGGAGATTGACCCATCCGCGCTTACCCCAGAACTGTCATGAAAGTTCATTTCATATAGACATATACCGTTCTTTTCTAAGATCTAAGATATTATTTTAAAGAACATTTTGTGTTTCATTAATATATAATGACTCTATTACAAAGTGCCAGAGAAGAGATTTTCACCCCCTTGATACTTCTAGTGTTTAGTCTTCCAAATTTAATATAGTTGTTGGACGAAAAAGCGAAACATGTTTGAAACACCAGCTCTTGACCACATCGTAACTGCTCTCACCGTGCCACTGTTGCTCGTTTGTGTGCGTTTTCGTCGGTTGGCAAACAAATGAAGCATCGTCTTGTGAGTGAGTATGCATGTGTAGGTGCACGCATGGACTATGGCCACTCTCAAAACGATGCTGCTGTTAACGATGAGTGAACCCGATGTACGAGCTGTCTATGAATATTTAATTCAGACTATACAAGGATACTCTACTTGTCGCCAATTTGGTGCTAACCGTGTTTCTAAACCACCAGAGTGTACGAGTAAATCTCTACCGCAATTAAATAATAATATAAAATACCCTTTCAAACTTTACAAAATCATATTTGGCCTATGGCCCCTAACAGTCACAGTGGCTACTCGATTCGTTGCCAAAGATGTGTCAAGGAGCTTCGTTGCGAATTGTCCCGTCGCGTCGTCCTCCCGACTCGACCCAATGTCGTGACGGACAAGGAGAACCGCGACTGTCTGTCTGAGCGGGTGAACGAGAAGTCATTGGTGTGTTGGGGATTCATTCTAGTATGGGAGAATCGGTGTAGCTTGCTTGGCCCGATCCGCGACTGTCCAGAAGTGGCTCTTTTACACCATCGGTGCCCGCGGGAGTGGGGATACGTGCAAGTGTGCGTGGCCTATCTGTGAGAGCTGCGCGCACCGTTTCTCGCCGAATCGCGCTCGGCGTGGAGAGAAGGACGGAACTATGTTCCGCACAAGGGCCCGTGACAGTGGTGCCAGATTTCGCATAAGGCATCGCACGTACCATTGCGGTCTTTCAGCCGGAAGGCAAATCGGGCACCACCGCCCTGAGCAGAGCGCGATCCAGAGGAAAGTCAATCGAGGACAGTTTGGGTTTGGGATTGATTCGTCGTACTCATCGTCGCTCGTCAACACGTTGGTTTTTTTCGTAGGTTTGCGCCCAGTCATGGTTCAATTTTTGTTCACAGAATAATTTTCTTCTTAATAATTTATCACACGGCGACAAACGACATTCATTTACAAATATTTTAGTACTTACTACGGATAGTTTTTAATATTTTGTCAGCGGAATAGATGTGTCGCATTGATTTATAATAGATATGGGCAAAATATATATTTCATAAAGCTTCTGGCACGAGACGTTCTGAGGGATCGTACGTAACACGCGATTTGAACACACGACAGCGTACGTCAGGAAGAATTTGCTTGACACGACTGCATGTCGAACAAAGACGCAACGCGCGATATTGGTTGAAAGGGGACGGAGCATAGTTCTGTCCTTATGTGTCGTCACGATATCTGACGTCACATACGACGTTGGTGGAAGGGAGACGCAGCATAGTTCCGTCCTTCTCTCCACGCCGAGCGCGATTCGGCGAGAAACGGTGTGCCCAGCTCTCACAGACAGGGCACGCACACTTGCGCGTATCCCCACTCCCGCAGTCACCGATGGTGTAAAAGAGCCACATCTGGCCACACTGGGTGAACGAGAAATCATTGGTGTGTTGGAGATTCATTCTAGTATTGGAGAATCGGTGTTGCTTGCTCGGGCCGATCCGAGACTGTCGGATCGGGCTGTTAGCAAATGTCGGCATCGGAAGAGTGGCAATATTTTAATGAATTATAATCGTTTTTATACTTTTTAAATATCACAAAGTTAGAGATGTTTTTCCTCAGTCTGATTTGCTTTTGAAAAAGAGCAAGCTACACCGATTCTCCAAGTCTAGAATGAATCTCGAACCACCAATGATTTCTCGTTCACCCGTTCAGACAGACAGTCGCGGATCGGCCCGAGCAAGCTACACTGATTCTCCAACATTAGAATAAATCTCCGACACACTACATTTTTTTTCGTACGGCGGCGAACCGATCAATCGATGAGGGCAATGTGAAACCATTGAATCGGTTTGCCCCGGCTTGCCTACGTGCCCTTGATGACGTAATGCTGAGGCCGAACATGTATTTTATTACATAAGAGCATCTGTTGGTTAATTTTCAGACTTTGAGGCGCTGAAAACAAATCTAAAATCCGTTTATCTCCGTAATCCTCAGTTTTTAGAAAGGAAAAAATTAATATTTTTTGTACGTTGAATAACATTCTGTGGGAAGTGACACACACGCCACACCAGTCCCTTGCCGTGTATCGCCGGCCCGGGCCCGAGCCTCGGCGCGCGTCCGGCGAAAAACATAAGCGTCGCGATGAGTGAAGGGGGGAGAGAGGTGACGACGCACGACTCACGAGGCCGTTAGCCACGGATGTATGTACATTGTACAAATGTATATGATTGTAGGACACACGTGCGTAAAAATAAAAAAGCGAATTTGATTTCCGATTACAAGCTTTACCCGATACCCACACATTCAGATCGTCAATTTAAAATTTAGACTATAAAAAAGAATCTAGCAACTTTTCTGAATAACATCATTGCGCACACCTATTTTTCCGAATCCTTTCCAATTTTTAGTAAAAATGACTAATCTGCCATAAATTCTAGTGTCTAATTTTACTGCATCATACAACAGGTATATTTCTTCTGAAACGATAAATAAAATAGTTGTGGAAGTCACGCACTGACAGCAGAAATTCTCCGACCGTTTTAATATATAGCGTCCTGCGCTGCGGATGTAAACTTTATTTTATATTCTTATAAAAACGACTAATTAGCAATTACATAAAAAAATCGGGTAGGCTCAAGTTCGATTGAGTTGTCAGTTGAGTAGGAGTGTAGGACTAAGACTTGCAGATTGGCGAGTAAAGTTGAGCTAGTCAAGTATGGTTTCTAAGCGTTTATTTCATGCGGGTGTGCTGCCGTGTTTAACTCATTGTCAGTCTATCTCGGCAACTGTGAGTGCAACACAACGAATTTGGTAAAGAATGTTTAAAATGTTTAGCTTAAAACAACGCAAAATGTTCTTCGTATATTCGAACAGATCTTGTCGAGAGCTTCACAGCGATACCTTGCACGGTTGTGTTCTATTGACCGTTTCCGAGACAAGCCAAGATAAACGAAGTCAAACGTGACCGAACATCCATAAATATTGCACCGTTTCCCCGGGCACTCGATATTTTCCGCAATACACTAATCGATTCTTACGCTTTCATTGGTCTATTTAAACAAGTTTTTCGTTTTGTTGCAAAACATGGAGCCGCGTACCAATTTGAACTCGAATGCACATGAGGGCAGCCCGAGGCCGCATGAAAAGTTGATCCGAGGCGCAACGAACTGTTTTGATATATTAAACAGATATTGCAAAGTAGCGAAAGAAATTGATGTTATTTTTAAATCACGTGCTAATTACTCTTTAATTATGTATGCATCTGTGAAGTGTCGATTACAAAGGTGAGGGTGAAATAAAATTATAAAATAAAATCTCATTACGTTTTAAGCAGTTACACAATGGGTAATGTCAACGTTCTATGTTTGTCTATTACCTACGGTACTAGCTCCAATTACCGATGCCAACCGACGCCGCCAAGAGACCTCAGCGCCCCCTCAGACCCCATCCAGCCCCCATTTGCGGGCCGCTGTTTAACACAGGCGCTGGCAGTCTTTAAGAATATCTCGTCGGTGAATAAAGTAAAAAATATTATCAAACGCATTCAAATTACACATGATTTTTTGTTTTAGAGGTAGTGAAGGTTAATTGTTAATACATATCGAAATTGCTTTCCTTTGGGAATTGTTCATGCTGGATGTAAAAATATAATACTTGCTCATTTTTTGTTTTTTTTTTCCAAATAGACATAGGCCGGTTGTTCCACCTCTCGGTAAATATCAGGATATCTGTCCGGTAGCTACCTAGAGGATAAGCCCTACCCAGCACTTACCGGCTACTTTTATACATGGGTTGTTCCTTCATATTTTATCCTCTCGGTAAAGTTATCCATACTTATGACGATTTACCCAGCCACCAGATGGCACATATACACTATTCTGCGTTAACGCGCATGATTTGAAAACGAAAACTTGAACCAGTGTACGATATATGTAAAAGGAGACCGTCTTATATGATTGATTGATTGCCCATTGATTTATTATAATAAAAGAAATAATAAAATAAGGGAATTAGTTGCTAAGACGATAGTTGTTACGCTTCTTCCTTCTCCATCTTCTTCTTTGCGACTCCAACGACTACCGACGTGCTTTCTCGCTTAAAAAATAAAGTTTTTCTTACATTTTTTCTTAAACTATACTTTATTTATTGTGTTATTCCGAGTTAAATTATTTCGTTGTTTATTTTTGTTTATTTGACTTTTAAATTTGCTATCACAAACAGCCTGAACATTTATGGTAAATATTCCTTTTCTGTTTCTGAACGTTTCAGCTTCGTCTCCGCCTATCAATAAAAGCAATATGACAATAATGTACATACACTTGTAAGATTAGGCAGATTCGACGTTGCCGGGGAAGGAGGATGTGAGGTTATGTAGATGACCACGTGGATGCAGTTTGGAACTGTAATAAATCTGTATTTACAACCTTATACTACAACAAAACACTAACAATAACAAACCTATAACTATAACAAAACAATGAACCGACCTGAATCAACACAATAGTCTATTTAACGAACTAAAGACAGTCCACTAATTCCCTCGTGCGAGACATGCGGTCACAATCCCCGCTTTTCTCCTCTCAGCCCTCTGACCCCCGCGTGTACCAAGTTTGGCGCCAGCATTCAAACTTACATCCCCCCTTCCCTGGGAGGCGCCATCGTCATGACGATAGGGGACCAATTTGCTGGCATGAAATATATTTGATTCTTTCCTTCCTGGTCCACCGTTGATGATATATATTACATTAGATAGTTTCTTTTTTATTTTGTGAGGGCCTGATCTGATTGTTTCTAGTTTACCTCTATTTAAGCTATTACCATTTTGAATGTATACCAAATCATTTTCATTATATTCAATTTTCTTTACTTTTTTATCATAGTACTTTTTGTTTTGTTCATGTATTTTTTTTTGAGTTTTTATGAGCTATTGATCTATTTTCCTCTAAGTTTTCTCTATTATTTTTTTCCAATTCTTTTGGTAGGATCGAGTTGTCAATTCCTGTTAGTAAATAGTTTGGTGTAAATCCTGTTGAACTATGGATTGTATTATTGTATTCCTTGACGCACTCCTCTGCTATCGTGGTCCATGGACGTTGTTTGTTTTCGTATATCTTACACCGTATTCTATTAACTAGCGTTTGATTTGTTCTTTCATTTAATCCATTTGAGAATGCGCAGTCTACTGCCGTGAATATTAAGGTTATCCCTTTCGATTTTACGTATTGTTTAAATTGTGTGGAGTTGATTCCCGGGTATTGGTCTGTTAATAGGGTTTTTATTTTCCCTCTATCTTCCACTGTTTTTAGTAGTTTTATAAAGTCCTTAGCCATCTGTGTTTTAGACGTGGCAATGAAGGCATATCTTGTGAAATGATCCGTAATTAGGTGTAGATATTTTTTTGTACTTCTGTTTCCGGTGAAACCGCCGATTGTATCCAGAGATATGATTTCGAATGGTTCTTCTGCGGGTCCCAACTGTGACAAAGGTGCCTTGGAACAACCGATTCTTGTTTTGTTCTTGATGCAGGTTTCACAAGACCGGCATGTCTGTTTCATATATTTGTACATATTTTTAAAGTAAAATTTTTGCCCTATTGTCAACATTAGTTGTTTCATTCCAATGTGTCCTTGTCTTCTATGTACATCTTTTATCAAGTTTTTTCCAAATTCTTTTGTAAGCCAAATCTTTCTTTTCCTATTCAAATTTTTATACATGACGTCATTTTCCCAGAAACTATTTTCGTCCTGTTTCAGTTGTTTTTGATCGTTTATTATCTCTTCCAGTTTTATAAAGTTTGTTATTTTGATCGCTGAATCTATTTGATTGTTTTCTTCATTTGCTTCTAAAGCCGGGTTTCGAGAAATGCAGTCTGCTTCTACGTTTTCTTTTCCTGGATTATAAACTATGTCAAATTCAAACTGTGAAATGTAATTTAATATTTGCACTAATTCTGGGTCTTTGCAGTTTTTCACGTTGAAATTTTCCAGCGGCTTATGATCTGTGAAAATGATAAATCTTTTTCCTAATAGATAATATTGCCAATATAATATTGCCTCTTTTATGGCTAGGCTTTCTAAATATATGGCCTTTTTTCTCTTTTGGGCTTCCGTCAGTTTTCTGGAAAAGTTAAATACCGGCTTCAGAGATTTGTCCTGTTGTGGTTGCTTTAAGATTGCACCTACTCCATTTTGTGATGCATCAGTATATATATATATCGGTGCTTCTGGGTTAAAGATTGCTAGTACTGGGTCCGAACATAAACATTTTTTTACTTCTCTAAAGCTTTCTTCACATTCTTCTGTCCAATTGTAATCTACGTTTTTCCTCAGTAGGTTATATAGTGGTTCTAATAGTATGGTGTATTTTGGTATATATTCGAGGTAAAAACTAATTTTTCCTAAAAATTGCCTAATTTGCTTTTTTGTTTGTGGTCTTGGAAATTTATTTATGGCTACCAGGTTATCATTCAATGGTCTTATTGAGTTATCACCAATTTCGTGTCCTAAATATGTGGTTTTTCGTTGTGCAAATTTACATTTTGCTCTATTTAGTTTAAAACCTTCGCTTTTCAATGCTTGCAGTGTTAGTTCTATATGTTTTATATGGTCTACATAATTCCCGGAATAAATTAAAATGTCATCAATATAATTTACTGCAAACGCATCCAAACCGTTTTTCCTTAAGACACTAGATAATACTCTTTGGAAAATCGCTGGTGATGATTTCAG
The DNA here is from genome assembly GCA_963942575.1 of Priocnemis perturbator. Lineage (NCBI taxonomy): Eukaryota > Metazoa > Arthropoda > Insecta > Hymenoptera > Pompilidae > Priocnemis > Priocnemis perturbator. The sequence continues at coordinate 146,318 of CAWWDK010000459.1, forward strand.
GCCAAACGGTAGTCGTGTCCATTCCCAGTGTCCGTGATGTGTCACAAAAGCCGTTTTATATCTGTCTTTTTCTCGTACCGGTATCGTCCAAAACGCTGAATTTATGTCCAGTTTTGTGTAGTATTTGCAGCCTCTGGCCCGTACTGTCAAATCTTCAATTCTGGGGAATGGTTGGCTTTCTGGTACAATTATTTTGTTTAATTCTCTGAAGTCTATGCATAAACGAGATTTTCTTTCTTCTTCTTTTTTATAGACTAATGTTACTGGGGCGGCATACGGGCTACACGACTCTTGAATTAGTCTTGCTTTTAATAATTCCTTGATTTGACTTTCGATTTCTATTTTATCCTCTATTGTGCATCTGTAAGGTTTCTTTGCTGTATATTTATTTATTGTTAATCTTAGAGACGCTTCATAGTTTCTTGTTTTACCGATATCAAATTTATCTTTTGCAAATACTTCTTCGTATTTTACTAGTTTATCTTCTATCTTGTTTATTGTGTCTTTATCCTTTTCTTCTTGAATAACATTTGTATTAACTTTTTTCTCTTCAGGCTTTTTATTGTTTTGCGTAATTTTTAATTCCTCATCCTGTCGTAATTTGAAAGCTTTAATTAAATCTAAACCTAATAACAGGTCATCTTTAAATCTTTTGCTTTTGACTATGAAGAATGGGAAATGTTCTTCCATATCGAAAATTTTAATTAATACGGACACTATTCCCTCTGATTTTGCAACGCCTGATACGCCTTCTATATTTTCGTCCCCACTTATTCCTTTCTTGATTCCTTCTCTTTTATAAAATTCATAGTTCATTAAGGAGATATTAGATCCTGAGTCGTACAACGCAATTGCCGGTTTTTCCTCAACTAATATCCTCAGTTTTATAATTGGGGTCACTATTCGTTTTTTGCTTCCTCAGCCTGGGTAATAGCATCTTGAATTTCTGAATTATTTACTAATCTGATTTTTTCATTTTTGATAGTCCTACTCCGGCATACGTTTTCCGGATGGAATCTGTTTTTGTACCCTAATTTTTCGCAATGCGTGCACGCTTTCTTCTCCTTCATGTTTTGTTTTGATCCTATTACTGTATTTACCTGCCCATATAGTCGTAGTTTTGCCATTAACTTTTCGATGGTCACTAATTCTTTTATGTCTAATCTATTTTTTATAAACTGTGGTAATGATATTATTATTAGATTTATTTGTGACCTTAAGGTGAGATCTGGGTCGACTTCCAGCAGCAGGCTTCTTTTCTTTAACGCATAGTCTAGGAAAGATCCATTCAAGTATTTGAAGTTGTACGCATATCCAATCTGATCCCAAGACTTTTCCCCAAAGGTATTCAGGAAAGAGTCGTGCCACCGTTCCCATGCCTGTGCTAATGAATTCGTATGCATAAATGTTGTGTACCACATCAGTGCAGATCCTTCCAAACATAATCGTAGGGCTTCTGCATATTTGTTTTCCCTTAACCCTAATCTATTGCATTCCTGGACAAATAAATTCATCCATGTTGTAGCGTTTGTATTGTTGCCATCAAATTTTTCTAACACAATGTCCTTGGTTATGGAGTGCATAGACCTTTCGGGGGTGATCCTTGGTGCTCTGGTCTCAGACTCTGGTTCAACTTCCTCTAGGTATAAGCCATTGAAAGCGACATTGCCTTCTTCGTCCATATAAATAGACTGCATTTCTTCCGTTAGGGATATTACCACTTTCCTGTATTTATCCCGCACATTCAGACTTTTTACCACATTCTTAACAACCGTGGTGGCAAACAGTTGCTTATGTGCCTCACTTGTCTGTTGTCCCGTTGGGAATGAAAAAGTTTCTTCCTGTTCCACCGGTTGTATGGTCTTCACCTTGACCACGGTGCTCTTTGGGTTTGTTCCGGCTTCAGCCACAAACAAGAATCTTGCCTTAATCTTTGCCATTGTGTTTAACGAACTAAAGACAGTCCACTAATTCCCTCGTGCGAGACATGCGGTCACAATCCCCGCTTTTCTCCTCTCAGCCCTCTGACCCCCGCGTGTACCAAGTTTGGCGCCAGCATTCAAACTTACACACTTATAATTCGTAAATATAATCAATACCTGGTGATTGTATTTTAATGTGAGTGCAATCTATAGCACCAGCCACTCGAGGAAAGCGAGCGCTCTCACAAAATTGTGTTTGTATTAGCATTAAGTCGTCATTTGTAACCGGTAGCTCAATTATAATGAATTAGGGCCGCAATGCAGCTAATGCTTCGGTAACTTGGATGATTATGCGGCACACTGTCGAATTGTGGATGCTGCCAAAATCACCAATTGCCATCTGGAACGTTCCGGAGGCATAAAAACGCAATGTCAAGAGCAATTTCAGCAATGGCGACACAGCATGATTTCTGAAAGAAAAATATATACATATATTAATCACGATTATCTTTGCATATATAGATATCGTGACCTTAATTAGCAAATCTCTTAATCCGATTTTTATCGTAATATCGGATATTTGCACAATCTTTTAATAGGCTTTAAAATGTAAATTGTCAGCTAATACAGTACACAATTGTTAATTTCGGCATGCATTTTATAAAATAACCTTATAAAAGAAAGATACATTCAATATTTACCTGTCCGTCCTGCTCCTTATATTATTTTCCACAAGTGCCATAATGTTCAAGGTAGTTTGTTTGCGGAACCGAAAACGCCTTGCGAACTCGGAGTCATTATATAATTCAACAAAATTTGGACGCCGACGAACGGTATATGATACAGTTTCCGAATAACCAATACAATTTCTTGTATGCATTCCTCCTCATCGTCGTCGCCATACAACACTCGGTCATCTTGGAGATTCATTTCCATTTTTTAAACTCTAAATATTTTATTAGCGTACTTTGCGAAAACGATCTGACTCAACGAAAGCAAACTATATACTCCATATACGAATGAGATATGACTTCTACCTACCACCTCCCACCCCTCACACAGCGTGCACTTTCTACCCCCACCACATATTTATCTGTTAGTTAGCGGCTTACACGGTTCATTCGCGACCGGATAGTTTATCCTGTCGGTAGCTACATTTACCAGGAGGATAAATTTTACCCAAAGGTGGAACAACGCAAGATAACTTTTGTCTAGTTTTTATTTGGTAACTTTGCTACCTGACAGTTTACCGAGAGGTGGAACAACCCGGCCTTAAACATGGGTTGTTCCATCATATTTTATCCTCTTGGTAGTTATCCAGACCTTTTGACGACTTGTCTAGTCACCAGATGGCACATATACACTATTCTGCGTTAACCCGCATGATATGAAAACAAAAACTTAAACCAGTGTACGATAAACGTAATGGCCCGGACAGCAAAAAATATTGCAGGAATATTGCATGAATATTATTTCGCATTGCCTAAACCTTGCAGTGAGATTGCCGGAGTATTGCAGGAAAATTGCAGGAATATTCCTATATCCGCTTCTTTGCAACGTTGCGGAATATTACAGAAATCTTGCGTGAAATATTGCAGGAATCTTACCTGCAATATTGAGTCAAGGTCCCTATAATATTCCTTCAACATTGCATGCTGCATATGATTATGGTTTCACTTTATGGAAATAATTGAGGGAAATTTTATATATTTTAGAATACAAATACTATTTTTATTATACTATGAATTAAAACATACAACAAGAAATAATAATAAAACCCTAACCTATCCTTAAATTACATTTTGTTTCTATTTTCACTTTACGCGGTGTATTCTTGTTTTCGCTTGCGTCAACCACTTCGCAATTCCGTCCTCGATATCAGCTTCCCTCCATTTATTTTGGCCGACGCGACCATAGAGACTTCTATAAAATAATGAATGATTATTAGGGAAAAGATTATTAATAATGTATTTATATAATATTTCAGCAATATTTGTCGGGTTCCGGGTATATATGTAAGAAACGTACTTGGAGCAAATTCGCCGTCCTTAATTTATGAAAGCATTGCTTCTGCAGGCGTCCCTTCCAGCTAAAATCGACAGCGACTTCGCCTGCAATCAGTCGGACCGTGATTGCGGATATACATGTGGACAACTTGCACGGTCCCGTGACATTTACAAGTCGACGAGTCTGAAAAATGTCATTTAATAAGTTACAATGTACATATGTCACTGCAACATTATTGCAATATTGCGTATTTTACCCTGACATTGCAATATTACTGCAATATTGGTGCAACGTTAGCAATATTGCGCAAGGTTGTAATTTTCAGGCAATATTCCCGCAATATTCCTTGCTGTCTGGGGGGGGGGGGGGGCCGTCTTATTGATGGTATTCGTTATAATTCTGCCTAATAAAATATTTTTGTTAAATAAAGAAATTATTTAAAATTATTTTATTTCCTATTGTTAACCTAATCCTAACCCAGACCGTTGCTATTTCATAATTATGTCAATATTGTAAAAATATGCTTGTGTATGCATAGATTGCTTACTGTTACACAAATAAATGTTACAAATCTTCTAAGTAAATCGTCACATAGTCTTACATGAAATTGTCAATTAATTATTTGTAATTAATTGATTTGTAAAATATTTGATATGTAGGTATAACTGCCTTGCAAACTCGGAGTCGGTATATTGGTTAACAAAGTTTGGACGCGGACGAACAGTATACGGTTTCCGAATAACCACTATAATTTCTTCTATGCATTCATCCTCATCGTCGTCTCCATATAACACCCGGTTATGTTGAAGATTTACTTCTACTTTTGAAAACTGAAATATTTTTAATATGTAGTTTGCGAAAACGACCTAACCCAACCAAAGCAAACTACTTACTATACGAACGAGAGATATAAGACTTCTACCTCCCACTGCATGCACTTTCTACCCCCACCATATATTTATCTGTTAGGTAGTGGCTTACACGGTGGATTCGGCACCGTGTAATTTATCCGTCAGGTAGCTTCATTTACCAGGAGGATAAATTTTACCGAAAGGTGTTACAACGCAAGATTTACTTTTGTCTAGTTTTATCTGGTAACTTCGCTACGTGACACTTTACCCAGAGGTGGAACAGCCCGGTCTAACGGTTTCAATCGTTTACGAATAGTTTTTGCAAGCTGCTGTATCGATTTCGGAGTTTACGAAATCGTATTTTGGCCGTAATTAACAATTTCGAGAATCGGGTAATGTAGGTCTTGCAAGCGCCGCCAGTGGCCGAAAGCAGAAGCTGACCAGATGCGGAACCTGGCGAAATAATTTTGACGTATCTCGTGTGTAATGGTCTCAATCGTTTACGAATAGTTTTCGCAAGCTGCTGTATCGATTTCGGAGTTTACGAAATCGTATTTTGGCCGTAATTAACAATTTCGAGAATCGGGTAATGTAGGTCTTGCAAGCGCCGCCAGTGGCCGAAAGCAGAAGCTGACCAGATGCGGAACCTGGCGAAATAATTTTGACGTATCTCGTGTGTAATTGTCTCAATCGTTTACGAATTGTTTTCGGAAGCTGCTGTATCGATTTCGGAGTTTACGAAATCGTTTTTGGCCGTAATTAACAATTTCAGACTCGGCTATCGTGCAGCGTCGATTGGCTCCCAAGCGCCGCAGTTGGCCGAAGGGAGAAGCTGCATGATAGCCGATTCTGAAATTGTAAATTTCACGACAGCAAGGAATTTTGTTGGCATGTAGCACAAATATTACTTTGCAATGCTGACCCTTGCAGGTCACATTGTCGGAGTATTGTAGGAATATTGCTGCAATATTCCTATGTCAGCCCCCTTGAAATTTGCGGGAATATTGCAGGAAGATGACACAGAATATTGCATTAAGGTCCTAAGAATATTCATTCAATATTATATCCTACATACGATTCTGTTTTACATTATGAATAATTCAAGAAAATTTGTTTCACAATATATTATTTTTATTAATGAAATATTAAATTACACTAAATATAAAAGTACATATAAAATATTTACATTAAATATAACAGTAAATATAAAAACTACACTAAATATAATAGTAAATATAACAAAATCTTAACCTAGTCTCAATTCTATTTATTAAGATTTCATTTTTCGCTCAATTCTCGTTTTTGCTTGAGTGAACCACTTGCCAATGACGTCATTTACTTCCGCCTTTTTCAACTTATTATTGCCAACGGCCATACAGGCTACTATAAAATAATAAAAGAATATTAGTGATTATTAAAAGATTATTAATAATGTATATCTGTAGGAAAATTCTTTGGAATAAGTTCGCAGTCCGCAATTTTGGAAAGCTTTGCTTTTGCAAGCGGCCCTGCCAAATGAAATTTACTGCGATTCCGTCTGCAAGTACTCGGGATATTACAGCTGCTACGCACATAGTCAGCTTACCTGGGCCAACAATATTTAAGTCGACGAATCTGAAAAATTTCATGATGTTATCATGTGTACATAAAAGGCAGATCAAAACAGCAACTAATTAATATAAGTTATAATAGAAATATTGTGAAAGCAAAAGAGTATTGCAGATCAATATGAACCAATAAAATTGATAGTTATAGCGAGAAAGAGATGTGAATTCAATACAAAAAAACACGATATATTGATTCCTTCATAGGCGAGAAAGAGTATTGTGGAATTAACGCAAAAACATAAAATAATGATTCTCTCGCGGACATGCACCAAACCTATCCTTATATATCCTTTACCTTTACCCATGCCCATGCCCACGCCTACGCCCATAGAAACTGTAATAGTACATTCATCTGAATAGGCATTATACTCAAATGAGCAGTGACGTGACTTCAATACTTTTGATGCTGACAACTACATGTTCAGGAAACCTCAGCTGTTGGGAGGAAATGTATTGGATGGTCATTATTATATTTTATTCCACGAAAGATATTACTTTTTACGTTGTAGAACAATAATGGTACTTTAGAAGCACATGTGATTAAAAAATAATTACCAATTTTTTCTAAAATTCAGTCTGTTCAAGTTTGGGCTCAAACGAGGCCAAATCATCCATACTTTGCACTATGGGAACCCGCTGCAATTCATTTTCGGATGTTTCGTCCTCATCAATTTCGGCATTTTAATTTTTGGGCTCCAACAAAAAATCGACTTTTGTGTTCAGATCCTTTATTTGTAAAGATATCGTAGACAGCATTTTGTAAACATATTTTGAAATCCTAAAATATGGAAAACAGAAGGTAGAAGCATTGATATGAATGGTTTATTTGTTTTATTTACCAATTTCTGAGGTGTATGGATGATGCTCCCAGTCTCCACAGGCACTGCCTTGAGCTGCAATAGTTTCAGTAGCTAAGGGACATTAGAAAAAGATGAGAAACATTTGCAATAATCATGATTATTATGAATACACTCCGATAATATGAAGCTTACCTCCATGGCTATGTAAACAGTGGTAGGGGGTTCATTCTCATCATATGCAATGAACGTCAAACCGCCCGGTGTTGATGAATCGAATAAGGGTTCAAGCATTACAGGTGTTATTAGTAGATTGGTTAATGTACTCTCCGCTCGTCTGTGAATGTGTCGTCATATGTTGATTTTTTCTTGGGTTTTTAGATATGGACTCCATACTCTCTTTTTCCGAGGATATGACCCTTTTGACCGTAGCCCTCCTTCGGTTTTTTAATGGCCGCAGCTAACTCATATTCCAAAAGCTCATCCGAATAGAAAACATCAGATGCGTCCTGTGCCTCATTTAATTTTTCTTGGGCCCATACTCAATCATCTACAAAGTTTATAATTGTTTATTATTATGACATCAACAGGTCTTCTAGGTATAAAAAATATAGACATCTATATTATATATAAACACATACACACATTATTAATAATATCCACTATACATACCTGTCGACCCAAAGCAACGCTAATAACTGCACAATCCTCTCACGAGGTTTGAGATAAAGCCTCGGAAATTATTAATTTCTCTAATTTGTTCAGCGACTTGACGTGGCCTGGCCATTTGCTTACACTTTTGTTAGCATTTAACCAACAGGTTGGAATCACTTGCAACCCATTGCTCAATTCCACGATACAATATTTTTCTTGTACTACTTGTCGATGGAAGACGTGAGATACGTCAAAAGTCAAAACTACTTGGTCAGGGTATACATCTGATCAGCTTCTCCCTTCGGCCAACGGAGGCGCTTGCGAGCAAATCAACACTGCACGATAGCCGATTCTGAAAATGTTAATTACGGGCAAATTATGATTTCGTAAACTCCGAAATCAATACAGCAGCTTGCGAAAACTATTCGTAAACGATTGAGACCGTTACACACGAGATACGTCAAAATTATTTTGCCAAGTTCCGCATCTGGTCAGCTTCTGCTTTCGGCCACTGGAGGCGCTCGCATGATCTACATTACCCCATTCCCGAAATTGTTAATTACGGCCAAAATACGATTTCGTAAACTCTGAAATCGATTGCGTAAACTTGCGTAAACTATCGTAAACGATTGGGACCAAAATAACCGAAATCGGTGATAGTTGTCTGCTAACTATACGGCGGTGTTCATATCCATCTTTCGTTTTTTCAAATGGACCGACACAGTCACAGTGTATCGTGTCGAAGGGGAAAGGCTTCTTTTCAATTGGGTGCAATTTCCCTTGTTTCGCTCCGGTCTGTCGTTTGCATACTACGCAAGTAATGCAGTGATCGATGTACTTACGGACAAATCTTAGCATTTTTGGGAACCAGTATTTTTTCGCGATGCGGTCGTATGTTTTTTCAAAGCCTGCATGACAGTTTTCGTCATGGTACAGACGCAACAAACCAAGGCGGCTTCCCTTCGGGACAAAACTTCGGTAGATCACTCGACCTGTGTCCCGGAGTGTTTTTCGACACAGTATACCGTCTCTTAGCTCGAAATCCGTAATAACAGTTTCGTTCGACTTTACCCGCTCCATCATGTTTTGCGTTTCTTCATCATTTTTCTGCGCGATTTCTAGCCAGGAGCCCTCACAAATTACGTTTACGCGATAGTTTTTACACGGATTTCTACTTAAATAATCCACGTGCTCTACGTATTTGCCTTTCCTATATTCAAGATCAAAGGAAAAGTCTTGTAGAAATATCCACCAACGAGCTACGCGTGGTAATAAATCTTTTTTGTTTTGCGTAGACTTAATGGCATTACAGTCGGTGACAATTTTAAACTGCATACCAAGCAGATATACGCGGAAGTATTTCAGTGCGTTCACAATCGCGAGTGTCTCTAGTTCATACGAATGATAGCGTGATTCCTCTGGACTGGTACGACGACTAAAATATGCGACCACGCGTAGTTCCTTTTCCACTCTTTGGAAGAGTATTGCACCATATCCAAAGGAACTAGCGTCGGTGTGGAGCTCCGTATCTCGCGTTGGGTCCAATATTACGAGCAAAGGGTGTGTACTCAGTTTGTCTATGATGTACGATCGCGCTTCTTCCTGTTCTTTACCCCATACCCACGGCTAATTATGTTTTGTTAATTTGGTCAAGCACGCCGTTCGCACCGCGAATTCAGGTACAAACTTCCGGAAATAACTCGCTAGGCCAATAAATTGTCTTATCTGCTTCACATTGTTCGGAACTGGTGATTCTACTAGGGCTTTAACTTTTTCTTTGCCTGGCTTTATGCCTTCGGATGATATCACTCGACCCAGGTAATTGATCGAAGTTTCAAAAAATTTACATTTTGCGATGTTTAACGTGAATCCTGCCTTGTCCAATACCTCCAACACGCGCTCTAAACTCTGTAGCCCTTCCTCGACCGTTTGCGATGGGATCAAAATATCGTCCATATAGACTAATGCGATGCTATTTCTTAGGTTGCCTAGAGCCGCGTTAATGGCTCTCTGAAAGACAGCGGGCGCATTACAAAGGCCGAAGGGCATACGGATATACTCATAATGCCCGTCGGGGTAACAAAGGCAGTTTTACAAATTGAATCGGCGGCAATGGGTATTTGGTGAAATTCCGCGGCCATGTCTATCGTAGTAAATACCCTACCCTTTCCCAAACGATCTAATTGATCGTCGATTAGTGGTAAAGGGTATCTGTCTTGAACCGTAATTCTATTTAACGCCCCGAAATCCACGCACAGACGGTCCTCTCCATTTTTCTTTTTCACTAAGATAACGGGGCTTGCAAACGGCGAGTTGCTTTCGCGTATTATGCCGTTACTTATGAGGTCATCTATGATCCCCCTTAATTTCTCCCGTTCCGAAAGTGACAGACGGTAAGGGTGGTAATTTATTACCTTGTTCTCCTGAGTAATTATTTTGAGTTCCGCCGTACTTACGGACCGCACGTGATTGCCAGTGGTCAACATTCGCTCGAATTTTCTTAAAAGATCTCTAAGAGAATCGTTCGCAACGTCGAGTGTGAAGCACGGTGCCTTCGTTGTAGCCTCGTTCCTTTCTGCCGTGACAAGTCCGCACCATTGAAGCCTCGTCGTCCCATCAGGTTCCGTCACAATGCGTAGATCGGCATGCACCAGGACATTCTTCCTGTGATGACCTCGTACGGTATTGCAGTATTCGGGACAACAAACAAATCCAACTCAGCGGACACATCCTCCGTCTGAATTAATGCTGATGTGCATCCGACGGTCGTCGTGCTAGACTCACACAGTCCTTGTATTGTCATCGTGTACGCGTTTACTTTGCAGTTTGCCCGGTCGGCAACACTTTCTCTCACGAGTGAACATGTTGCGCCATTGTCGATCAAACAGCGTCGTACGATCATCTGTCTCAATAGTATTGGTGTCAGTTTGTGTTCTACTGAGTAGCACACGTTGGCATCGGGTTTCTTCGAACCTTGATGGTTTTGGGCAGTTCGCTGCTTCGCCCAACATTGCGATTCGGTATGGCCCCTCTTTTTGCAAAAATTGCAGTTAGTTACGCTGGGAGTTTCCCGTTGCGGTAATAATTTTCTCCTTTTCGGGCAATTCACCCGTTAATGTCCCAGCTCATTGCATTGGTAGCATCTGCCGTCTTGTCGGTTCGGAGCGCGTTCTCCGCCATCGCGTGCAAATCTTTCCCTTGGTTTCGTTTCTTTTACGAAATTGGTCGTGCCCGTGATCAGCGCCGATGGCGTCGCGTAATTCGCGGACAGCATGGCCTGTCGCACGTTCTGATCTGTGATTGTGCTTATTGTCAGCTCCACCAATTCATCGGGTCGAAATGCTACACGCGCCTACTCGAGATAGCCCGCTTTTTTCCTTGCATATTCCACGTACGTGGTCGCGTCGTCGCTGTTATATGTCAGCGCCCCTAGCAAGCATTCGTGGAGTTTCTTCTGCGGACCGAAAATGGCGCACAAGTCCTCCTTGAATTTGTCCCACGTTCGGGGTCTCCCTTTCCATTCTTGGTACCATGCTTTAGCCGAACCCGCAAGCGCATGGGTGGCGGCACTCAACCGCTGTTGCGGGGTCGAATCACGAGTGATATGTTCCACTTCGTTGCACCAAGCATTAGCGTCGTCATTAAGTTCGGTACCACGGAATTGCGGCACCATATCCAAAAGAGGAGGTGTCGTTGCATTAATAATCTTCGGGGTAGCCGGCATTACGCCTCTTGCAATTTCGGCTACCACTTGGCGGATGATGTCCTCGAAGGACGGGGGAGCACGCGAGTTCTCCATTTTTTAGTGTCCCGATCACGTGCCGAACAAAACGAAAGGGAAAAAAAATAAAACGAGGAAACCAACAAAAGCACACAAAGAAACACAACACGACACAATCCACAGCACAATAAAATCAACGAAAATGAATCAAGAAATAGCTTTGCAGCTAAGGCGCGTAAAATTCACTATATCCCACTTCTGATGTTAGAAACCCGCAAAATAGCTCGACGAGATGTGTTCGTTTTAGCGATTCTCGGGGAAGTGCAGAGGGGTCAAGCTCCGTCCTCTTTCCAACAGGCAAAGCCTGCTCCGATCTTCGGCGAGATTCACTCTCGCATTTGTTTACAATGCTTACTCTTACTGAGACGCAGGTCAATGCACCGGCCGCCGAGGTAAATATATGATCCGCGACTCTCAGCGCCTCCAAAAACAGGTGACACAGCAACGCACTGTCGTATGCCACTGTCGAATTACCGCGTGTTATGGGCGAAATCAAATGCATCGCTAACAGGCAGCACAGCAAGCACAGGCAGCAAGCACAGGCAGCACAGCAAGCACAGGCAGTACAGCAAGCACAGGCAGCACAGTAAGCACAGGCAGCACAGCAAGCACAGGCAGCAAGCACAGGCAGCACAGCAAACACAGGCAGCAAGCACAGGCAACACAGCAAGCACAGGCAGCAAGCACAGGCAGCACAGCAAGCACAGGCAGCAAGCACAGGCAGCACAGCAAGCACAGGCAGCAAGCACAGGCAGCACAGCAAGCACAGGCAGCAAGCTCAGACAGCACAGCAAGCACAGGCAGCACAGCAAGCACAGGCAGCAAGCACAGGCAGCAAGCACAGGCAGCTCAGGCAGCACAGCAAGCACAGGCAGCAAGTACAGGCAGCACAGCAAGCAGGGGCAGCACAGCAAGCACAGGCAGCAAGCACAGGCAGCACAGCAAGCACAGGCAGCACAGGCAGCAAGCACAGGCAGCACAGCAAGCACAGGCAGCAAGCACAGGCAGCACAGGCAGCACAGGCAGCAAGCACAGGCAGCACAGCAAGCACAGGCAGCAAGCACAGGCAGCACAGCAAGCACAGGCAGCACAGCAAGCACAGGCAGCACAGCAAGTACAGGCAGCAAGCACAGGCAGCACAGCAAGCACAGGCAGCACAGCAAGTACAGGCAGCAAGCACAGGCAGCACAGTAAGCACACGCAGCAAGCACAGGCAACAAGCACAGGCAGCACAGCAAGCAAAGGCAGCACAGCAAGCACAGGCGGCACAACAAGCACAGCAAGCACAGACAGCAAGCACAGGCAGCACAGGCAGCACAGCAAACACAGGCAGCAAGCACAGGCAGCACAGCAAGCACAGGCAGCACAGCAAACACAGGCAGCACAGCAAGCACAGGCAGCAAGCACAGGCAGCACAGTAAGTACAGGCAGCACAGCAAGCACAGGCAGCAAGCACAGGCAGCACAGCAAACACAGGCAGCACAGCAAGCACAGGCAGTACAGCACAGGCAGCAAGCACAGGCAGCACAGCAAGCACAGGCAGCAAGCACAGACAGCACAGCAAGCACAGGCAGCAAGCACAGGCAGCACAGCAAGCACAGGCAGCAAGCACAGGCAGCACAGCAAACATAGGCAGCACAGCAAGCACAGGCAGCACAGCACAGGCAACAAGCACAGGCAGCACAGCAAGCACAGGCAGCACAGCAAGTACAGGCAGCAAGCACAGGCAGCACAGCAAGCACACGCAGCAAGCACAGGCAGCAAGCACAGGCAGCACAGCAAGCACAGGCAGCACAACAAGCACAGGCGGCACAGCAAGCACAGGCAGCTCAGCACAGGCAGCACAGCAAGCACAGGCAGCACAGCAAACACAGGCAGCAAGCACAGGCAGCACAGCAAGCACAGGCAGCAAGCGCAGGCAGCACAGCAGGCACAGGCAGCAAGCACGGCAGCAAGCACAGGCAGCACAGCAAGCACAGGCAGCACAGCAAGCACAGGCAGCACAACAAGCACAGGCGGCACAGCAAGCACAGCAAGCACAGGCAGCAAGCACAGGCAGCACCGCAAGCACAGGCAGCACAGCAAACACAGGCAGCAAGCACAGGCAGCACAGCAGGCACAGGCAGCAAGCACGGCAGCAAGCACAGGCAGCACAGCAAGCACAGGCAGCACAACAAGCACAGGCAGCACAGTAAGCACAGGCAGCAAGCCCAGGCAGCACAGCAAGCACAGGCAGCACAGCAAGTACAGGCAGCAAGCACAGGCAGCACAGCAAGCACACGCAGCAAGCACAGGCAGCGCAGCAAGCACAGGCAGCACAGCAAGCACACGCAGCAAGCACAGGCAGCGCAGCAAGCACAGCAAGCACAGGCAGCACAGCAAGCACAGGCAGCACAGCACAAGCAGCGCAGCAAGCCTAGGCAGCACAGCAAGCACAGGCAGCAAGCACAGGCAGCACAGCAAGCACAGGCAGCAAGCACAGGCAGCAAGCACAGGCAGCACAGCAAGCACAGGCAGCAAGCACATGCAGCACAGCAAGCACAGGCAGCACAGCACAAGCAGCGCAGCAAGCACAGGCAGCACAGCAAGCACAGGCAGCAAGCACAGGCAGCAAGCACAGGCAGCAAGCACAGGCAGCAAGCACATGCAGCACAGCAAGCACAGGCAGCAAGCACAGGCAGCAAGCACAGGCAGCGCAGCAAGCACAGGCAGCACAGCACAAGCAGCACAGCAAGCACAGGCAGCACAGGCAGCAAGCACAGGCAGCACAGCAAGCACAGGCAGCAAGCACAGGCAGCAGAGCAAGCACAGGCAGCAAGCACAGGCAGCAAGCACAGGCAGCACAGCAAGCACAGGCAGCACAGCAAGTACAGGCAGCACAGCAAGCACACGCAGCAAGCACAGGCAACAAGCACAGGCAGCACAGCAAGCACAGGCAGCACAGTAAGCACAGGCAGCAAGCCCAGGCAGCACAGCAAGCACAGGCAGCAAGCACAGGCAGCGCAGCAAGCACAGCAAGCACAGGCAGCACAGCACAAGCAGCGCAGCAAGCACAGGCAGCACAGCAAGCACAGGCAGCAAGCACAGGCAGCACAGCAAGAACAGGCAGCACAGCAAGTACAGGCAGCAAGCACAGGCAGCAAGCACAGGCAGCAAGCACAGGCAGCACAGCAAGTACAGGCAGCACAGCAAGAACAGGCAGCACAACAAGCACAGGCGGCACAGCAAGCACAGCAAGCACAGGCAGCAAGCACAGGCAGCTCAGCAAGCACAGGCAGCACAGCAAACACAGGCAGCAAGCACAGGCAACAAGCACAGGCAGCACAGCAAGCACAGGCAGCACAGGCAGCACAGGCAGCAAGCACAGGCAGCACAGCAAGCACAGGCAGCAAGCACAGGCAGCACAGCAAGCACAGGCAGCAAGCACAGGCAGCAAGCACAGGCAGCACAGCAAGCACAGGCAGCACAGCAAGTACAGGCAGCAAGCACAGGCAGCAAGCACAGGCAGCACAGCAAGCACTGGCAGCACAGCAAGTACAGGCAGCAAGCACAGGCAGCACAGGCAGCACAGCAAGCACACGCAGCAAGCACAGGCAACAAGCACAGGCAGCACAGCAAGCACAGGCAGCACAGTAAGCACAGGCAGCAAGCCCAGGCAGCACAGCAAGCACAGGCAGCAAGCACAGGCAGCGCAGCAAGCACAGCAAGCACAGGCAGCACAGCAAGCACAGGCAGCACAGCACAAGCAGCGCAGCAAGCACAGGCAGCACAGCAAGCACAGGCAGCAAGCACAGGCAGCACAGCAAGAACAGCAAGCACAGCAAGTACAGGCAGCAAGCACAGGCAGCAAGCACAGGCAGCAAGCACAGGCAGCACAGCAAGTACAGGCAGCACAGCAAGCACAGGCAGCACAACAAGCACAGGCGGCACAGCAAGCACAGCAAGCACAGGCAGCAAGCACAGGCAGCACAGCAAACACAGGCAGCAAGCACAGGCAACAAGCACAGGCAGCACAGCAAGCACAGGCAGCACAGTAAGCACAGGCAGCAAGCCCAGGCAGCACAGCAAGCACAGGCAGCACAGCAAGCACAGGCAGCACAGCATGTACAGGCAGCAAGCACAGGCAACAAGCACAGGCAGCACAGTAAGCACAGGCAGCAAGCACGGGCAGCACAGCAAGCACAGGCAGCACAGCAAGCACAGGCAGCAAGCACAGGCAGCACAGCAAGCACAGGCAGCACAGCAAGCACAGGCAGCAAGCGCAGGCAGCACAGCAGGCACAGGCAGCAAGCACAGGCAGCACAGCAAGCACAGGCAGCAAGCACAGGCAGCACAGCAAGCACAGGCAGCAAGCACAGGCAGCACAGCAAGCACAGGCAGCAAGCACAGGCAGCACAGCAAGCACAGGCAGCAAGCACAGGCAGCAAGCTCAGACAGCACAGCAAGCACAGGCAGCACAGCAAGCACAGGCAGCAAGCACAGGCAGCAAGCACAGGCAGCTCAGGCAGCACAGCAAGCACAGGCAGCAAGTACAGGCAGCACAGCAAGCAGGGGCAGCACAGCAAGCACAGGCAGCAAGCACAGGCAGCACAGCAAGCACAGGCAGCACAGGCAGCAAGCACAGGCAGCACAGCAAGCACAGGCAGCAAGCACAGGCAGCACAACAAGCACAGGCAGCACAGGCAGCACAGGCAGCAAGCACAGGCAGCACAGCAAGCACAGGCAGCAAGCACAGGCAGCACAGCAAGCACAGGCAGCACAGCAAGCACAGGCAGCACAGCAAGTACAGGCAGCAAGCACAGGCAGCACAGCAAGCACAGGCAGCACAGCAAGTACAGGCAGCAAGCACAGGCAGCACAGTAAGCACACGCAGCAAGCACAGGCAACAAGCACAGGCAGCACAGCAAGCAAAGGCAGCACAGCAAGCACAGGCAGCACAACAAGCACAGGCGGCACAACAAGCACAGCAAGCACAGACAGCAAGCACAGGCAGCACAGGCAGCACAGCAAACACAGGCAGCACAGCAAGCACAGGCAGCAAGCACAGGCAGCACAGCAAGCACAGGCAGCACAGCAAACACAGGCAGCACAGCAAGCACAGGCAGCAAGCACAGGCAGCACAGTAAGTACAGGCAGCACAGCAAGCACAGGCAGCAAGCACAGGCAGCACAGCAAACACAGGCAGCACAGCAAGCACAGGCAGTACAGCACAGGCAGCAAGCACAGGCAGCACAGCAAGCACAGGCAGCACAGCGAGTACAGGCAGCAAGCACAGGCAGCACAGCAAGCACAGGCAGTACAGCAAGCACAGGCAGCACAGTAAGCACAGGCAGCACAGCAAGCACAGGCAGCAAGCACAGGCAGCACAGCAAGCACAGGCAGCAAGCACAGGCAACACAGCAAGCACAGGCAGCAAGCACAGGCAGCACAGCAAGCACAGGCAGCAAGCACAGGCAGCACAGCAAGCACGGGCAGCAAGCACAGGCAGCACAGCAAGCACAGGCAGCAAGCTGAGACAGCACAGCAAGCACAGGCAGCACAGCAAGTACAGGCAGCAAGCACAGGCAGCAAGCACAGGCAGCTCAGGCAGCACAGCAAGCACAGGCAGCAAGTACAGGCAGCACAGCAAGCAGGGGCAGCACAGCAAGCACAGGCAGCAAGCACAGGCAGCACAGCAAGCACAGGCAGCAAGCACAGGCAGCAAGCACAGGCAGCACAGCAAGCACAGGCAGCAAGCACATGCAGCACAGCAAGCACAGGCAGCACAGCACAAGCAGCGCAGCAAGCCTAGGCAGCACAGCAAGCACAGGCAGCAAGCACAGGCAGCACAGCAAGCACAGGCAGCAAGCACAGGCAGCACAGCAAGCACACGCAGCAAGCACAGGCAGCGCAGCAAGCACAGGCAGCACAGCAAGCACACGCAGCAAGCACAGGCAGCGCAGCAAGCACAGGCAGCACAGCAAGCACACGCAGCAAGCACAGGCAGCGCAGCAAGCACAGGCAGCACAGCAAGCACAGGCAGCACAGCACAAGCAGCGCAGCAAGCCTAGGCAGCACAGCAAGCACAGGCAGCAAGCACAGGCAGCACAGCAAGCACAGGCAGCAAGCACAGGCAGCAAGCACAGGCAGCACAGCAAGCACAGGCAGCAAGCACATGCAGCACAGCAAGCACAGGCAGCACAGCACAAGCAGCGCAGCAAGCACAGGCAGCACAGCAAGCACAGGCAGCAAGCACAGGCAGCACAGGCAGCAAGCACAGGCAGCAAGCACAGGCAGCAAGCACATGCAGCACAGCAAGCACAGGCAGCAAGCACAGGCAGCGCAGCAAGCACAGCAAGCACAGGCAGCACAGCAAGCACAGGCAGCACAGCACAAGCAGCACAGCAAGCACAGGCAGCACAGGCAGCAAGCACAGGCAGCACAGCAAGCACAGGCAGCAAGCACAGGCAGCAGAGCAAGCACAGGCAGCAAGCACAGGCAGCACAGCAAGCACAGGCAGCACAGCAAGTACAGGCAGCAAGCACAGGCAGCACAGCAAGCACACGCAGCAAGCACAGGCAACAAGCACAGGCAGCACAGCAAGCACAGGCAGCACAGTAAGCACAGGCAGCAAGCACAGGCAGCAGAGCAAGCACAGGCAGCAAGCACAGGCAGCACAGCAAGCACAGGCAGCACAGCAAGCACAGGCAGCACAACAAGCACAGGCGGCACAGCAAGCACAGGCAGCAAGCACAGGCAGCACAGCAAGCACAGGCAGCACAACAAGCACAGGCGGCACAGCAAGCACAGGCAGCACAACAAGCACAGGCGGCACAGCAAGCACAGGCAGCACAGCAAGCACAGGCAGCACAACAAGCACAGGCGGCACTGCAAGCACAGCAAGCACAGGCAGCAAGCACAGGCAGCACCGCAAGCACAGGCAGCACAGCAAACACAGGCAGCAAGCACAGGCAACAAGCACAGGCAGCACAGCAAGCACAGGCAGCACAGCAAGTACAGGCAGCAAGCACAGGCAGCACAGCAAGCACAGGCAGCACAGCACAAGCAGCACAGCAAGCACAGGCAGCACAGGCAGCAAGCACAGGCAGCACAGCAAGCACAGGCAGCAAGCACAGGCAGCAGAGCAAGCACAGGCAGCAAGCACAGGCAGCACAGCAAGCACAGGCAGCACAGCAAGCACAGGCAGCACAACAAGCACAGGCGGCACAGCAAGCACAGGCAGCACAGCAAGCACAGGCAGCACAACAAGCACAGGCGGCACAGCAAGCACAGCAAGCACAGGCAGCAAGCACAGGCAGCACCGCAAGCACAGGCAGCACAGCAAACACAGGCAGCAAGCACAGGCAACAAGCACAGGCAGCACAGCAAGCACAGGCAGCACAGTAAGCACAGGAAGCAAGCCCAGGCAGCACAGCAAGCACAGGCAGCACAGCGAGTACAGGCAGCAAGCACAGGCAGCACAGCAAGCACACGCAGCAAGCACAGGCAGCGCAGCAAGCACAGGCAGCACAGCAAGCACACGCAGCAAGCACAGGCAGCGCAGCAAGCACAGGCAGCACAGCAAGCACAGGCAGCACAGCACAAGCAGCGCAGCAAGCCTAGGCAGCACAGCAAGCACAGGCAGCAAGCACAGGCAGCACAGCAAGAACAGGCAGCACAGCAAGTACAGGCAGCAAGCACAGGCAGCAAGCACAGGCAGCACAGCAAGCACAAGCAGCAAGCACAGGCAGCACAGGCAGCAAGCACAGGCAGCACAGCAAGCACAAGCAGCAAGCACAGGCAGCAGAGCAAGCACAGGCAGCAAGCACAGGCAGCACAGCAAGCACAGGCAGCACAGCAAGTACAGGCAGCAAGCACAGGCAGCACAGCAAGCACACGCAGCAAGCACAGGCAACAAGCACAGGCAGCACAGCAAGCACAGGCAGCACAGTAAGCACAGGCAGCAAGCCCAGGCAGCACAGCAAGCACAGGCAGCAAGCACAGGCAGCGCAGCAAGCACAGCAAGCACAGGCAGCACAGCAAGCACAGGCAGCACAGCACAAGCAGCGCAGCAAGCACAGGCAGCACAGCAAGCACAGGCAGCAAGCACAGGCAGCAAGCACAGGCAGCACAGCAAGAACAGGCAGCACAGCAAGTACAGGCAGCAAGCACAGGCAGCAAGCACAGGCAGCACAGCAAGTACAGGCAGCACAGCAAGCACAGGCAGCACAACAAGCACAGGCGGCACAGCAAGCACAGGCAGCAAGCACAGGCAGCTCAGCAAGCACAGGCAGCACAGCAAACACAGGCAGCAAGCACAGGCAACAAGCACAGGCAGCACAGCAAGCACAGGCAGCACAGGCAGCACAGGCAGCAAGCACAGGCAGCACAGCAAGCACAGGCAGCAAGCACAGGCAGCACAGCAAGCACAGGCAGCACAGCAAGTACAGGCAGCACAGCAAGTACAGGCAGCAAGCACAGGCAGCAAGCACAGGCAGCACAGCAAGCACAGGCAGCACAGCAAGTACAGGCAGCAAGCACAGGCAGCACAGCAAGCACAGGCAGCAAGCGCAGGCAGCACAGCAGGCACAGGCAGCAAGCACGGCAGCAAGCACAGGCAGCACAGCAAGCACAGGCAGCACAGCAAGCACAGGCAGCACAACAAGCACAGGCGGCACAGGCGGCACAGCAAGCACAGGCAGCAAGCACAGGCAGCACAGCAAGCACAGGCAGCACAGCAAACACAGGCAGCAAGCACAGGCAACAAGCACAGGCAGCACAGCAAGCACAGGCAGCACAGTAAGCACAGGCAGCAAGCCCAGGCAGCACAGCAAGCACAGGCAGCACAGCAAGTACAGGCAGCAAGCACAGGCAGCACAGCAAGCACACGCAGCAAGCACAGGCAGCGCAGCAAGCACAGCAAGCACAGGCAGCACAGCAAGCACAGGCAGCACAGCACAAGCAGCGCAGCAAGCCTAGGCAGCACAGCAAGCACAGGCAGCAAGCACAGGCTGCACAGCAAGCACAGGCAGCAAGCACAGGCAGCAAGCACAGGCAGCACAGCAAGCACAGGCAGCAAGCACATGCAGCACAGCAAGCACAGGCAGCACAGCACAAGCAGCGCAGCAAGCACAGGCAGCACAGCAAGCACAGGCAGCAAGCACAGGCAGCAAGCACAGGCAGCAAGCACAGGCAGCAAGCACAGGCAGCAAGCACATGCAGCACAGCAAGCACAGGCAGCAAGCACAGGCAGCGCAGCAAGCACAGGCAGCACAGCACAAGCAGCACAGCAAGCACAGGCAGCACAGGCAGCAAGCACAGGCAGCACAGCAAGCACAGGCAGCAAGCACAGGCAGCAGAGCAAGCACAGGCAGCAAGCACAGGCAGCAAGCACAGGCAGCACAGCAAGCACAGGCAGCACAGCAAGCACAGGCAGCACAGCAAGCACAGGCAGCACAGCAAGTACAGGCAGCAAGCACAGGCAACAAGCACAGGCAGCACAGTAAGCACAGGCAGCAAGCACAGGCAGCACAGCAAGCACAGGCAGCAAGCACAGGCAGCACAGCAAGCACAGGCAGCAAGCGCAGGCAGCACAGCAGGCACAGGCAGCAAGCACAGGCAGCAAGCACAGGCAGCAAGCACAGGCAGCACAGCAAGCACAGGCAGCAAGCACAGGCAGCACAGCAAGCACAGGCAGCACAGAAAGCACAGGCATCAAGCACAGGCAGCACAGCAAGCACAGGCAGCAAGCACAGGCAGCAAGCACAGGCAGCAAGCACAGGCAGCACAGAAAGCACAGGCATCAAGCACATGCAGCACAGCAAGCACAGGCAGCAAGCACAGGCAGCAAGCACAGGCTGCACAGCAAGCACAGGCAGCAAGCACAGGCAGCACAGGCAGCACAGCACAGGCAGCACAGCAAGCACAGGCAGCAAGCACAGGCAGCAAGCACAAGCAACACAGCAAGCACAGGCAGCACAGTAAGCACAGGCAGCAAGCCCAGGCAGCACAGCAAGCACAGGCAGCACAGCAAGTACAGGCAGCAAGCACAGGCAGCAAGCACAGGCAGCAAGCACATGCAGCACAGCAAGCACAGGCAGCACAGCAAGCACAGGCAGCAAGCGCAGGCAGCACAGCGGGCACAGGCAGCAAGCACAGGCAGCACAGCAAGTACAGGCAGCAAGCACAGGCAGCACAGCAAGCACATGCAGCAAGCACAGGCAACAAGCACAGGCAGCACAGGCAGCACAGCAAGTACAGGCATAAGTCGTGTTGTTTAACGTGCAGCAACTGGCTTGACGCCTCTAACCACACGGCCCCCTGCTACGAGTGCGCAACGCAAACGTAGACGAAGCACGGATTTGGAATACGTCCAATCAGCGCGCAATAAAACTGCTCCCAGTCTATCGGGTTGCCGGCACCGAATCTTACTGGTGGAAGCGAGGCCTTTCTAAACCTCTCCCAAGACTCTGCCAATTCTTGGTAGGGCGAGCTGATTGAGTGCAACTCCCACACCGGGTTTTCACACCCTCGCCAGCGTAAATTTGGCTATCACCACTGCCACGACGATTGCAACCCCTAAGGGTGCCGTCCCAATGTTGGGGGGACCGACGGTGGCAAAGTGCAACGCAGGTGGGACGTTCCCACACGTTACACCATCCACCGCCGGCGGGCCCACCTCAACCCCGTCTACCGATTATCCTCCGGTGGAGTGACTGCACGGCCCGAGCAAACCGATTGAGCAGTCAGAGCGTCTGTCGGGTACGTGGGTACGCTAAGCCCCAAAGGTCCCCACCACAGGGACCCCCCTGCGGGGAGCAAGTACAGGCAGCAAGCACAAGCAGCACAGCAAGCACAGGCAGCACAGGCAGCAAGCACAGGCAGCACAGCAAGCACAGGCAGCAAGCACAGGCAGCAGAGCAAGCACAGGCAGCAAGCACAGGCAGCAAGCACAGGCAGTACAGCCAGAACAGGCAGCAAGCACAGGCAGCACAGCAAGCACAGGCAGCAAGCACAGGCAGCAAGCACAGGCAGCACAGCCAGCACAGGCAGCAAGCACAGGCAGCACAGCAAGCACAGGCAGCAAGCACAGGCAGCACAGCAAGCACAGGCAGCACAGGCAGCACAGGCAGCAAGCACAGGCAGCACAGCAAGCACAGGCAGCAAGCACAGGCAGCACAGCAAGCACAGGCAGCACAGCAAGCACAGGCAGCAAGCGCAGGCAGCACAGCAGGCACAGGCAGCAAGCACAGGCAGCAAGCACAGGCAGCAAGCACAGGCAGCACAGCAAGCACAGGCAGCAAGCACAGGCAGCACAGCAAGCACAGGCAGCACAGCAAGCACAGGCAGCAAGCACAGGCAGGAAGCACAGGCAGCACAGCAAGCACAGGCAGCACAGCAAGTACAGGCAGCAAGCACAGGCAGCAAGCACAGGCTGCACAGCAAGCACAGGCAGCACAGCAAGCACAGGCAGCAAGCACAAGCAGCACAGCAAGCACAGGCAGCAAGCACAGGCAGGAAGCGCAGGCAGCACAGCAAGCACAGGCAGCACAGCAAGTACAGGCAGCAAGCACAGGCAGCAAGCACAGGCTGCACAGCAAGCACTGGCAGCACAGCAAGTACAGGCAGCAAGCACAGGCAGCACAGCAAGCACACGCAGCAAGCACAGGCAACAAGCACAGGCAGCACAGCAAGCACAGTCAGCACAGTAAGCACAGGCAGCAAGCCCAGGCAGCACAGCAAGCACAGGCAGCACAGCAAGTACAGGCAGCAAGCACAGGCAGCACAGCAAGCACACGCAGCAAGCACAGGCAGCAAGCACAGGCAGCACAGCAAGCACAGGCAGCACAGCAAGCACAGGCGGCACAGCAAGCACAGGCAGCACAGCACAGGCAGCACAGCAAGCACAGGCAGCACAGCAAACACAGGCAGCAAGCACAGGCAGCGCAGCAAGCACAGCAAGCACAGGCAGCACAGCACAAGCAGCGCAGCAAGCACAGGCAGCACAGCAAACACAGGCAGCAAGCACAGGCAGCACAGCAAGCACAGGCAGCAAGCACAGGCAGCAAGCACAGGCAGCACAGCAAGCACAGGCAGCAATCACAGGCAGCACAGGCAGCAAGCACAGGCAGCACAGCAAGCACATGCAGCACAGCAAGCACAGGCAGCACAGCAAGCACACGCAGCAAGCACAGGCAACAAGCACAGGCAGCACAGCAAGCACAGGCAGCACAGTAAGCACAGGCAGCAAGCCCAGGCAGCACAGCAAGCACAGGCAGCAAGCACAGGCAGCGCAGCAAGCACAGCAAGCACAGGCAGCACAGCACAAGCAGCGCAGCAAGCACAGGCAGCACAGCAAGCACAGGCAGCAAGCACAGGCAGCACAGCAAGCACAGGCAGCAAGCACAGGCAGCAAGCACAGGCAGCACAGCAAGCACAGGCAGCAATCACAGGCAGCACAGGCAGCAAGCACAGGCAGCACAGCAAGCACATGCAGCACAGCAAGCACAGGCAGCAAGCACAGGCAGCAGAGCTAGCACAGGCAGCAAGCACAGGCAGCAAGCACAGGCAGCACAGCCAGCACAGGCAGCAAGCACAGGCAGCACAACAAGCACAGGCAGCAAGCACAGGCAGCACAGCAAGCACAGGCAGCACAGGCAGCACAGCAAGCACAGGCAGCAAGCACAGGCAGCAAGCACAGGCAGCACAGCAAGCACAGGCAGCAAGCACAGGCAGGAAGCACAGGCAGCACAGCAAGCACAGGCAGCAAGCACAAGCAGCACAGCAAGCACAGGCAGCAAGCACAGGCAGCACAGCAAGCACAGGCAGCACAGCAAGCACAGGCAGCACAGCATGCAGAGGCAGCACAGCAAGCACCGGCAGCAAGCACAGGCAGCACAGCAAGCACAGGCAGCACAGAAAGCACAGGCATCAAGCACAGGCAGCACAGCAAGCACAGGCAGCAAGCACAGGCAGCAAGCACAGGCAGCACAGAAAGCACAGGCATCAAGCACAGGCAGCAAGCACAGGCAGCAAGCACAGGCAGCACAGAAAGCACAGGCATCAAGCACAGGCAGCACAGGCAGCAAGCACATGCAGCACAGCAAGCACAGGCAGCAAGCACAGGCAGCGCAGCAAGCACAGCAAGCACAGGCAGCACAGCAAGCACAGGCAGCACAGCACAAGCAGCACAGCAAGCACAGGCAGCAAGCACAGGCAGCAGAGCAAGCACAGGCAGCAAGCACAGGCAGCACAGCCAGCACAGGCAGCAAGCACAGGCAGCACAGCAAGCACAGGCAGCAAGCACAGGCAGCACAGCAAGCACAGGCAGCAAGCACAAGCAGCACAGCAAGCACAGGCAGCAAGCACAGGCAGGAAGCACAGGCAGCACAGCAAGCACAGGCAGCACAGCAAGTACAGGCAGCAAGCACAGGCTGCACAGCAAGCACAGGCAGCACAGCAAGTACAGGCAGCACAGGCAGCAAGCACAGGCAGCACAGCAAGCACAGGCAGCAAGCACAGGCAGCTCAGGCAGCACAGCAAGCACAGGCAGCAAGCACAGGCAGCAAGCACAGGCAGCAGAGCAAGCAAAGGCAGCACAGCAAGCACAGGCAGCACAGCAAGCACAGGCAGCAAGCGCAGGCACCACAGCAGGCACAGGCAGCAAGCACAGGCAGCAAGCACAGGCAGCACAGCAAGCACAGGCAGCAAGCACAGGCAGCACAGCAAGCACAGGCAGCATAGCCAGCACAGGCAGCAAGCACAGGCAGCACAGCAAGTACAGCAAGCACAGGCAGCAAGCACAGGCAGCACAGCAAGCACAGGCAGCAAGCACAGGCAGCAAGCA
Source organism: Priocnemis perturbator (assembly GCA_963942575.1). Classification (NCBI taxonomy): domain Eukaryota; kingdom Metazoa; phylum Arthropoda; class Insecta; order Hymenoptera; family Pompilidae; genus Priocnemis; species Priocnemis perturbator. The sequence goes on from CAWWDK010000459.1 coordinate 171,762, forward strand.
CAGGCAGCACAGCAAGCACAGGCAGCAAGCACAGGCTGCACAGCAAGCACAGGCAGCGCAGCAAGTACAGGCAGCAAGCACAGGCTGCACAGCAAGCACAGGCAGCACAGCAAGCACAGGCAGCAAGCGCAGGCACCACAGCAGGCACAGGCAGCAAGCACAGGCAGCAAGCACAGGCAGCACAGCAAGCACAGGCAGCAAGCACAGGCAGCACAGCAAGCACAGGCAGCAAGCACAAGCAGCACAGCAAGCACAGGCAGCAAGCACAGGCAGGAAGCACAGGCAGCACAGCAAGCACAGGCAGCACAGCAAGTACAGGCAGCAAGCACAGGCTGCACAGCAAGCACAGGCAGCACAGCAAGTACAGGCAGCACAGGCAGCAAGCACAGGCAGCACAGCAAGCACAGGCAGCAAGCACAGGCAGCTCAGGCAGCACAGCAAGCACAGGCAGCAAGCACAGGCAGCAAGCACAGGCAGCAGAGCAAGCAAAGGCAGCACAGCAAGCACAGGCAGCACAGCAAGCACAGGCAGCAAGCGCAGGCACCACAGCAGGCACAGGCAGCAAGCACAGGCAGCAAGCACAGGCAGCACAGCAAGCACAGGCAGCAAGCACAGGCAGCACAGCAAGCACAGGCAGCAAGCACAGGCAGCAAGCACAGGCAGCACAGCAAGCACAGGCAGCAAGCACATGCAGCACAGCAAGCACAGGCAGCAAGCACAGGCAGCGCAGCAAGCACAGCAAGCACAGGCAGCACAGCAAGGACAGGCAGCACAGCAAGCACAGGCAGCAAGCACAGGCAGCACAGCAAGGACAGGCAGCACAGCAAGCACAGGCAGCAAGCACAGGCAGCACAGCAAGCACAGGCAGCATAGCAAGCACAGGCAGCACAGCAAGTACAGCAAGCACAGGCAGCAAGCACAGGCAGCACAGGAACCAAGCACAGACAGCACAGCAAGCACAGGCAGCAAGCACAGGCAGCAAGCACAGGCAGCACAGCAAGCACAGGCAGCAAGCACATGCAGCACAGCAAGCACAGGCAGCAAGCACAGGCAGCGCAGCAAGCACAGCAAGCACAGGCAGCACAGCAAGGACAGGCAGCACAGCACAAGCAGCGCAGCACAGCACAGGCAGCACAGCAAGTACAGGCAGCACAGCAAGCACAGGCAGCAAGCACAGGCAGCACAGCAAGCACAGGCAGCAAGCACAGGCAGCAAGCACAGGCAGCACAGCAAGCACAGGCAGCAAGCACATGCAGCACAGCAAGCACAGGCAGCAAGCACAGGCAGCGCAGCAAGCACAGCAAGCACAGGCAGCACAGCAAGGACAGGCAGCACAGCAAGCACAGGCAGCAAGCACAGGCAGCACAGCAAGGACAGGCAGCACAGCAAGCACAGGCAGCAAGCACAGGCAGCACAGCAAGCACAGGCAGCATAGCAAGCACAGGCAGCACAGCAAGTACAGCAAGCACAGGCAGCAAGCACAGGCAGCACAGGAAGCAAGCACAGACAGCACAGCAAGCACAGGCAGCACAACAAGCACAGGCAGCAAGCCCAGGCAGCACAGCAAGCACAGGCAGCACAGCAAGTACAGGCAGCAAGCACAGGCAACAAGCACAGGCAGCACAGTCAGCACAAGCAGCAAGCACAGGCAGCACAGCAAGCACAGGCAGCACAACAAGCACAGGCCGCAAGCCCAGGCAGCACAGCAAGCACAGGCAGCACAGCAAGTACAGGCAGCAAGTACAGGCAGCAAGCACAGGCAGCACAGCAAGCACACGCAGCAAGCACAGGCAACAAGCACAGGCAGCACAGTAAGCACAGGCAGCAAGCACAGGCAGCACAGCAAGCACAGGCAGCAAAGCAAACACAGGCAGCGCAGCAAGCACAGGCAGCAAGCACAGGCAGCACAGCAAGCACAGGCAGCAAGCACAGACAGCACAGCAAGCACAGGCAGCAAGCACAGGCAGCACAGGCACCACAGTAAGCACAGGCAGCAAGCACAGGCAGCACAGCAAGCACAGGCAGCAAGCACATGCAGCACAGCAAGCACAGGCAGCAAGCACAGGCAGCGCAGCAAGCACAGCAAGCACAGGCAGCACAGCAAGGACAGGCAGCAAGCACAGGCAGCACAGCAAGGACAGGCAGCACAGCAAGCACAGGCAGCAAGCACAGGCAGCACAGCAAGCACAGGCAGCATAGCAAGCACAGGCAGCAAGCACAGGCAGCACAGCAAGTACAGCAAGCACAGGCAGCAAGCACAGGCAGCACAGCAAGCACAGGCAGCACAGGAAGCAAGCACAGACAGCACAGCAAGCACAGGCAGCACAGCAAGTACAGGCAGCAAGCACAGGCAACAAGCACAGGCAGCACAGTAAGCACAAGCAGCAAGCACAGGCAGCACAGCAAGCACAGGCAGCACAACAAGCACAGGCCGCAAGCCCAGGCAGCACAGCAAGCACAGGCAGCACAGCAAGTACAGGCAGCAAGTACAGGCAGCACAGCAAGCACAGGCAGCACAGTAAGCACAGGCAGCTTGCACAGGCAGCATAGCAAGCACAGCAAGCACAGGCAGCAAGCACAGGCAGCACAGAAAGCACAGGCAGCAAGCACAGGCAGCGCAGCAAGCACAGGCAGCACAACAAACACAGGCAGCAAGCGCAGGCAGCACAGCAGGCACAGGCAGCAAGCACAGGCAGCTCAGGCAGGACAGCAAGCACAGGCAGCAAGCACAGACAGCACAGCAAGCACAGGTAGCAAGCACAGGCAGCACAGGCAGCACAGTAAGCACAGGCAGCAAGCACATGCAGCACAGGAAGCACAGGTAGCAAGCACAGGCAGCACAGGCAGCACAGTAAGCACAGGCAGCAAGCACATGCAGCACAGGAAGCACAGGCAGCACAGCAAGCACAGGTAGCAAGCACAGGCAGCACAGCAAGCACAGGCAGCAAGCACAGACAGCACAGGCAGCACAGCAAGCACAGGCATGTTAGAAACCCGCAAAATAGCTCGACGAGGTGTGTTCGTTTTAGCGATTCTGGGGGAAGTGCAGAGGGGTCAAGCTCCGTCCTCTTTCCAACAGGCAAAGCCTGCTCCGATCTTCGGCGAGATTCACTCTCGCATTTGTTTACAATGCTTACTCTTACTGAGATGCAGGTCAATGCACCGGCCGCCGAGGTAAACATATGATCCGCGACTCTCGGCGCCTCCAAAAACAGGTGACACAGCAACGCACTGTCGTGTGCCACTGTCGAATTACCGCGTGTTATGGGCGAAATCAAATGCATCGCTAACAGGCAGGACAGCAAGCACAGGCAGCACAGCAAGCACAGGCAGCAAGCACAGGCAGCACAGCAAGCACAGGCAGCAAGCACAGGCAGCACAGCAAGCACAGGCAGCACAGAAAGCACAGGCAGCAAGCACAGGCAGCACAGCAAGCACAGGCAGCACAACAAGCACAGGCGGCACAGGCAGCAAGCACAGGCAGCACAGCAAGCACAGGCAGCACAGCAAACACAGGCAGCAAGCACAGGCAGCACAGCAAGCACAGGCAGCACAGCAAGCACAGGCGGCACAGGCAGCAAGCACAGGCAGCACAGCAAGCACAGGCAGCAAGCACAGGCAGCAAGCACAGGCAGAACAGCAAGCACAGGCAGCAAGCACAGGCAGCACAGCAAGCACAGGCAGCACAGAAAGCACAGGCAGCAAGCACAGGCAGCACAGCAAGCACAGGCAGCACAACAAGCACAGGCGGCACAGGCAGCAAGCACAGGCAGCACAGCAAGCACAGGCAGCACAGCAAACACAGGCAGCAAGCACAGGCAGCACAGCAAGCACAGGCAGCACAGCAAGCACAGGCGGCACAGCAAGCACAGCAAGCACAGGCAGCAAGCACAGGCAGCACATCAAGCACAGGCAGCACAGCAAACACAGGCAGCAAGCACAGGCAGCACAGCAAGCACAGGCAGCACAGGCAGCAAGCACAGGCAGCACGGCAAGCACAGGCAGCAAGCACAGAGAGCACAGCAAGCACAGGCAGCAAGCACAGGCATGTTAGAAACCCGCAAAATAGCTCGACGAGGTGTGTTCGTTTTAGCGATTCTGGGGGAAGTGCAGAGGGGTCAAGCTCCGTCCTCTTTCCAACAGGCAAATCCTGCTTCGATCTTCGGCGAGATTCACTCTCGCATTTGTTTACAATGCTTACTCTTACTGAGACGCAGGTCAATGCACCGGCCGCCGAGGTAAACATATGATCCGCGACTCTCGGCGCCTCCAAAAACAGGTGACACAGCAACGCACTGTCGTGTGCCACTGTCGAATTACCGCGTGTTATGGGCGAAATCAAATGCATCGCTAACAGGCAGCACAGCAAGCACAGGCAGCACAGCAAGCACAGGCAGCACAGGCAGCAAGCACAGGCAGCACGGCAAGCACAGGCAGCAAGCACAGGCAGCACAGCAAGCACAGGCAGCAAGCACAGGCAGCACAGCAAGCACACGCAGCAAGCACAGGCAACAAGAACAGGCAGCACAGCAAGCACAGGCAGCACAGCAAGCACAGGCAGCAAGCACAGGCAGCAGAGCAAGCACAGGCAGCAGAGCAAGCACAGGCAGCAAGCACAGGCAGCATAGCAAGCAGAGGCAGCACAGCAAGCACAGGCAGCAAGCGCAGGCAGCACAGCAGGCACAGGCAGCACAGAAAGCACAGGCAGCACAGCAAGCACAGGCAGCAAGCACAGGCAGCAGAGCAAGCACAGGCAGCAGAGCAAGCACAGGCAGCAAGCACAGGCAGCATAGCAAGCAGAGGCAGCACAGCAAGCACAGGCAGCAAGCGCAGGCAGCACAGCAGGCACAGGCAGCACAGAAAGCACAGGCAGCACAGCAAGCACAGGCAGCACAGCAAGCACAGGCAGCAAGCACAGGCAGCAGAGCAAGCACAGGCAGCAAGCACAGGCAGCATAGCAAGCAGAGGCAGCACAGAAAGCACAGGCAGCACAGCAAGCACAGGCAACACAGCAAGCACAGGCGGCACAGCAAGCACAGCAAGCACAGGCAGCGAGCACAGGCAGCACAGCAAGAACAGGCAGCAAGCACAGGCAGCACAGCAAGCACAGGCATGTTAGAAACCCGCAAAATAGCTCGACGAGGTGTGTTCGTTTTAGCGATTCTGGGGGAAGTGCAGAGGGGTCAAGCTCCGTCCTCTTTCCAACAGGCAAAGCCTGCTCCGATCTTCGGCGAGATTCACTCTCGCATTTGTTTACAATGCTTACTCTTACTGAGACGCAGGTCAATGCACCGGCCGCCGAGGTAAACATATGATCCGCGAATCTCTCGGCGCCTCCAAAAACAGGTGACGCAGCAACACACTGTCGTGTGCCACTGTCGAATTACCGCGTGTTATGGGCGAAATCAAATGCATCGCTAACAGGCAGCACAGCAAGCACAGGCAGCATAGCAAGCACAGGCAGCAAGCACAGGCAGCACAGCAAGCACAGGCAGCAAGCACAGGCAGCACAGCAAGCACAGGCAGCAAGCACAGGCAGCACAGCAAGTACAGCAAGCACAGGCAGCTCAGCAAGCACAGGCAGCACAGCAAGCACAGGCAGCACAGCAAGCACAAACAGCAAGCACAGGCAGCAAGCACAGGCAGCACAGCAAGCACAGGCAGCACAGCAAGCACAGGCATCTTGCACAGGCAGCATAGCAAGCACAGCAAGCACAGGCAGCAAGCACAGGCAGCACAGCAAGCACAGGCAGCACAGCAAGCACAGGCATCTTGCACAGGCAGCATAGCAAGCACAGCAAGCACAGGCAGCAAGCACAGGCAGCACAGCAAGCACAGGCAGCACAGCAAGCACAGGCAGCAAGCACAGGCAGCACAGCAAGCACAGGCAGCAAGCACAGGCAGCAAGCACAGGCAGCAAGCACAGGCAGCACAGCAATCACAGGCAGCAAGCACAGGCAGCACAGCATGCACAGGCAGGAGAGCAAGCACAGGCAGCAAGCACAGGCAGCACAGCAAGCACAGGCAGCACAGGCAGCAAGCAAAGGCAGCAAGCACAGGCAGCGCAGCAAGCACAGGCAGAAAGCAAAGGCAGCACAGCAAGCACAGGCAGCACAGCACAGGCAGCACAGCGAGCACAGGCAGCACAGCAAGCACAGGCAGCAAGCACAGGCAGCAAGCACAGGCAGCACAGCAAGCACAGGCAGCAAGCACAGGCAGCACAGCAAGCACAGGCAGCACAGAAAGCACAGGCAGCAAGCACAGGCAGCACAGCAAGCACAGGCAGCACAACAAGCACAGGCGGCACAGGCAGCAAGCACAGGCAGCACAGCAAGCACAGGCAGCACAGCAAACACAGGCAGCAAGCACAGGCAGCACAGCAAGCACAGGCAGCACAGCAAGCACAGACAGCAAGCACAGACAGCACAGGCAGCAAGCACAGACAGCACAGAAAGCACAGGCATCAAGCACAGGCAGCACAGCAAGCACAGGCAGCAAACACATGCAGCACAGCAAGCACAGGCAGCAAGCACAGGCAGCGCAGCAAGCACAGGCATCAAGCACAGGCAGCAAGCACAGGCAGCAAGCACAGGCAGCACAGAAAGCACAGGCATCAAGCACAGGCAGCACAGCAAGCACAGGCAGCAAGCACATGCAGCACAGCAAGCACAGGCAGCAAGCACAGGCAGCGCAGCAAGCACAGCAAGCACAGGCAGCACAGCAAGCACAGGCAGCACAGCACAAGCAGCACAGCAAGCACAGGCAGCAAGCACAGGCAGCAGAGCAAGCACAGGCAGCAAGCACAGGCAGCACAGCCAGCACAGGCAGGCAGCACAGGCAGCACAGCAAGCACAGGCAGCAAGCACAGGCAGCACAGCAAGCACAGGCAGCACAGGCAGCACAGCCAGCAAGCACAGGCAGCACAGCAGGCACAGGCAGCACAGAAAGCACAGGCAGCACAGCAAGCACAGGCAGCACAGCAAGCACAGGCAGCAAGCACAGGCAGCAGAGCAAGCACAGGCAGCAAGCACAGGCAGCATAGCAAGCAGAGGCAGCACAGAAAGCACAGGCAGCACAGCAAGCACAGGCAACACAGCAAGCACAGGCGGCACAGCAAGCACAGCAAGCACAGGCAGCGAGCACAGGCAGCACAGCAAGAACAGGCAGCAAGCACAGGCAGCACAGCAAGCACAGGCATGTTAGAAACCCGCAAAATAGCTCGACGAGGTGTGTTCGTTTTAGCGATTCTGGGGGAAGTGCAGAGGGGTCAAGCTCCGTCCTCTTTCCAACAGGCAAAGCCTGCTCCGATCTTCGGCGAGATTCACTCTCGCATTTGTTTACAATGCTTACTCTTACTGAGACGCAGGTCAATGCACCGGCCGCCGAGGTAAACATATGATCCGCGAATCTCTCGGCGCCTCCAAAAACAGGTGACGCAGCAACACACTGTCGTGTGCCACTGTCGAATTACCGCGTGTTATGGGCGAAATCAAATGCATCGCTAACAGGCAGCACAGCAAGCACAGGCAGCATAGCAAGCACAGGCAGCAAGCACAGGCAGCACAGCAAGCACAGGCAGCAAGCACAGGCAGCACAGCAAGCACAGGCAGCAAGCACAGGCAGCACAGCAAGTACAGCAAGCACAGGCAGCTCAGCAAGCACAGGCAGCACAGCAAGCACAGGCAGCACAGCAAGCACAAACAGCAAGCACAGGCAGCAAGCACAGGCAGCACAGCAAGCACAGGCAGCACAGCAAGCACAGGCATCTTGCACAGGCAGCATAGCAAGCACAGCAAGCACAGGCAGCAAGCACAGGCAGCACAGCAAGCACAGGCAGCACAGCAAGCACAGGCATCTTGCACAGGCAGCATAGCAAGCACAGCAAGCACAGGCAGCAAGCACAGGCAGCACAGCAAGCACAGGCAGCACAGCAAGCACAGGCAGCAAGCACAGGCAGCACAGCAAGCACAGGCAGCAAGCACAGGCAGCAAGCACAGGCAGCAAGCACAGGCAGCACAGCAATCACAGGCAGCAAGCACAGGCAGCACAGCATGCACAGGCAGGAGAGCAAGCACAGGCAGCAAGCACAGGCAGCACAGCAAGCACAGGCAGCACAGGCAGCAAGCAAAGGCAGCAAGCACAGGCAGCGCAGCAAGCACAGGCAGAAAGCAAAGGCAGCACAGCAAGCACAGGCAGCACAGCACAGGCAGCACAGCGAGCACAGGCAGCACAGCAAGCACAGGCAGCAAGCACAGGCAGCAAGCACAGGCAGCACAGCAAGCACAGGCAGCAAGCACAGGCAGCACAGCAAGCACAGGCAGCACAGAAAGCACAGGCAGCAAGCACAGGCAGCACAGCAAGCACAGGCAGCACAACAAGCACAGGCGGCACAGGCAGCAAGCACAGGCAGCACAGCAAGCACAGGCAGCACAGCAAACACAGGCAGCAAGCACAGGCAGCACAGCAAGCACAGGCAGCACAGCAAGCACAGACAGCAAGCACAGACAGCACAGGCAGCAAGCACAGACAGCACAGAAAGCACAGGCATCAAGCACAGGCAGCACAGCAAGCACAGGCAGCAAACACATGCAGCACAGCAAGCACAGGCAGCAAGCACAGGCAGCGCAGCAAGCACAGGCATCAAGCACAGGCAGCAAGCACAGGCAGCAAGCACAGGCAGCACAGAAAGCACAGGCATCAAGCACAGGCAGCACAGCAAGCACAGGCAGCAAGCACATGCAGCACAGCAAGCACAGGCAGCAAGCACAGGCAGCGCAGCAAGCACAGCAAGCACAGGCAGCACAGCAAGCACAGGCAGCACAGCACAAGCAGCACAGCAAGCACAGGCAGCAAGCACAGGCAGCAGAGCAAGCACAGGCAGCAAGCACAGGCAGCACAGCCAGCACAGGCAGGCAGCACAGGCAGCACAGCAAGCACAGGCAGCAAGCACAGGCAGCACAGCAAGCACAGGCAGCACAGGCAGCACAGCCAGCAAGCACAGGCAGCACAGCAAGCACATGCAGCACAGCAAGCACAGGCAGCAAGCACAGGCAGCACAGCCAGCACAGGCAGGAAGCACAGGCAGCACAGCAAGCACAGGCAGCAAGCACAAGCAGCACAGCAAGCACAGGCAGCAAGCACAGGCAGGAAGCACAGGCAGCACAGCAAGCACAGGCAGCACAGCAAGTACAGGCAGCAAGCACAGGCTGCACAGCAAGCACAGGCAGCACAGCAAGTACAGGCAGCACAGGCAGCAAGCACAGGCAGCACAGCAAGCACAGGCAGCAAGCACAGGCAGCTCAGGCAGCACAGCAAGCACAGGCAGCAAGCACAGGCAGCAAGCACAGGCAGCAGAGCAAGCAAAGGCAGCACAGCAAGCACAGGCAGCACAGCAAGCACAGGCAGCAAGCGCAGGCACCACAGCAGGCACAGGCAGCAAGCACAGGCAGCAAGCACAGGCAGCACAGCAAGCACAGGCAGCAAGCACAGGCAGCACAGCAAGCACAGGCAGCAAGCACAGGCAGCACAGCAAGGACAGGCAGCACAGCAAGCACAGGCAGCAAGCACAGGCAGCACAGCAAGCACAGGCAGCATAGCCAGCACAGACAGCAAGCACAGGCAGCACAGCAAGTACAGGCAGCAAGCACAGGCAACAAGCACAGGCAGCACAGTAAGCACAAGCAGCAAGCACAGGCAGCACAGCAAGCACAGGCAGCACAACAAGCACAGGCCGCAAGCCCAGGCAGCACAGCAAGCACAGGCAGCACAGCAAGTACAGGTAGCAAGTACAGGCAGCAAGCACAGGCAGCACAGCAAGCACACGCAGCAAGCACAGGCAACAAGCACAGGCAGCACAGTAAGCACAGGCAGCAAGCACAGGCAGCACAGCAAGCACAGGCAGCAAAGCAAACACAGGCAGCGCAGCAAGCACAGGCAGCAAGCACAGGCAGCACAGCAAGCACAGGCAGCAAGCACAGACAGCACAGCAAGCACAGGCAGCAAGCACAGGCAGCACAGGCACCACAGTAAGCACAGGCAGCAAGCACAGGCAGCACAGCAAGCACAGGCAGCAAGCACATGCAGCACAGCAAGCACAGGCAGCAAGCACAGGCAGCGCAGCAAGCACAGCAAGCACAGGCAGCACAGCAAGGACAGGCAGCACAGCAAGCACAGGCAGCAAGCACAGGCAGCACAGCAAGGACAGGCAGCACAGCAAGCACAGGCAGCAAGCACAGGCAGCACAGCAAGCACAGGCAGCATAGCAAGCACAGGCAGCAAGCACAGGCAGCACAGCAAGTACAGCAAGCACAGGCAGCAAGCACAGGCAGCACAGCAAGCACAGGCAGCACAGGAAGCAAGCACAGACAGCACAGCAAGCACAGGCAGCACAGCAAGTACAGGCAGCAAGCACAGGCAACAAGCACAGGCAGCACAGTAAGCACAAGCAGCAAGCACAGGCAGCACAGCAAGCACAGGCAGCACAACAAGCACAGGCCGCAAGCCCAGGCAGCACAGCAAGCACAGGCAGCACAGCAAGTACAGGCAGCAAGTACAGGCAGCACAGCAAGCACAGGCAGCACAGTAAGCACAGGCAGCTTGCACAGGCAGCATAGCAAGCACAGCAAGCACAGGCAGCAAGCACAGGCAGCACAGAAAGCACAGGCAGCAAGCACAGGCAGCGCAGCAAGCACAGGCAGCACAACAAACACAGGCAGCAAGCGCAGGCAGCACAGCAGGCACAGGCAGCAAGCACAGGCAGCTCAGGCAGGACAGCAAGCACAGGCAGCAAGCACAGACAGCACAGCAAGCACAGGTAGCAAGCACAGGCAGCACAGGCAGCACAGCAAGCACAGGCAGCAAGCACATGCAGCACAGGAAGCACAGGCAGCACAGCAAGCACAGGTAGCAAGCACAGGCAGCACAGCAAGCACAGGCAGCAAGCACAGACAGCACAGGCATGTTAGAAACCTGCAAAATAGCTCGACGAGGTGTGTTCGTTTTAGCGATTCTGGGGGAAGTGCAGAGGGGTCAAGCTCCGTCCTCTTTCCAACAGGCAAAGGCTGCTCCGATCTTCGGCGAGATTCACTCTCGCATTTGTTTACAATGCTTACTCTTACTGAGATGCAGGTCAATGCACCGGCCGCCGAGGTAAACATATGATCCGCGACTCTCGGCGCCTCCAAAAACAGGTGACACAGCAACGCACTGTCGTGTGCCACTGTCGAATTACCGCGTGTTATGGGCGAAATCAAATGCATCGCTAACAGGCAGGACAGCAAGCACAGGCAGCAAGCACAGACAGCACAGCAAGCACAGGCAGCAAGCACAGGCAGCACAGGCACCACAGTAAGCACAGGCAGCAAGCACAGGCAGCACAGCAAGCACAGGCAGCAAGCACATGCAGCACAGGAAGCACAGGCAGCACAGCAAGCACAGGTAGCAAGCACAGGCAGCACAGCAAGCACAGGCAGCACAGCAAGCACAGGCAGCAAGCACAGACAGCACAGGCAGCAAGCACAGACAGCACAGCAAGCACAGGCAACAAGCACAGGCAGCACAGCAAGCACAGGCAGCACAGTAAGCACAGGCAGCTTGCACAGGCAGCATAGCAAGCACAGCAAGCACAGGCAGCAAGCACAGGCAGCACAGAAAGCACAGGCAGCAAGCACAGGCAGCACAGCAAGCACACGCAGCAAGCACAGGCAACAAGCACAGGCAGCACAGCAAGCACAGGCAGCAAGAACAGGCAGCACAGCAAGCACAGGCGGCACAGCAAGCACAGCACACACAGGCAGCAAGCACAGGCAGCACAGCAAGCACAGGCAGCACAGCAAGCACAGGCAGCACAGCAAGCACAGGCAGCGCAGCAAGCACAGCAAGCACAGGCTGCAAGCACAGGCAGCACAGCAAGTACAGGCAGCAAGCACAGGCAGCACAGCAAGCACAGGCAGCAAGCACAGGCAGCTCAGGCAGCACAGCAAGCACACGCAGCAAGCACAGGCAACAAGCACAGGCAGCAAGCACAGGCAGCACAGCAAGCACAGGCAGCAAGCACACGCAGCAAGCACAGGCAACAAGCACAGGCAGCAAGCACAGGCAGCACAGCAAGCACAGGCAGCAAGCACAGGCAGCAAGCATAGGCAGCACAGCAAGCACAGGCAGCACAGCAAGTACAGGCAGCAAGCACAGGCAGCACAGCAAGCACAGGCAGCAAGCACAGGCAGCTCAGGCAGCACAGCAAGCACAGGCAGCAAGCACAGGCAGCAAGCACAGGCAGCACAACAAGCACAGGCAGCAAGCACAGGCAGCAAGCACAGGCAGCACAGCAAGCACAGGCAGCACAGCAAGCACAGGCAGCAAGCACAGGCAGCACAGCAAGCACAGGCAGCAAGCACAGGCAGCAAGCACAGGCAGCTCAGGCAGCTCAGGCAGCACAGTAAGCACAAGAAGCAAGCACAGGCAGCACAGCAAGCACAGGCAGCACAACAAGCACAGGCAGCACAGGCAGCAAGCCCAGGCAGCACAGCAAGCACAGGCAGCACAGCAAGTACAGGCAGCAAGCACAGGCAGCACAGCAAGCACACGCAGCAAGCACAGGCAACAAGCACAGGCAGCAAGCACAGGCAGCACAGCAAGCACAGGCAGCAAGCACAGGCAGCACAGCAAGCACAGGCAGCACAGCAAGCACAGGCAGCAAGCACAGGCAGCAAGCACAGGCAGCACAGCAAGCACAGGCAGCACAGCAAGTACAGGCAGCAAGCACAGGCAGCACAGCAAGCACACGCAGCAAGCACAGGCAACAAGCACAGGCAGCACAGCAAGCACAGGCAGCAAGCACAGGCAGCACAGCAAGCACAGGCAGCAAGCACAGGCAGCACAGCAAGCACAGGCAGCAAGCACAGGCAGCAAGCACAGGCAGCAAAGCAAGCACAGGCAGCACAGCAAGCACAGGCAGCAAGCACAGGCAGCAAGCACAGGCAGCTCAGGCAGCTCAGGCAGCACAGTAAGCACAAGCAGCAAGCACAGGCAGCACAGCAAGCACAGGCAGCACAACAAGCACCGGCAGCACAGTAAGCACAGGCAGCAAGCACAGGCAGCACAGCAAGCACAGGCAGCAAGCACAGGCAGCACAGCAAGCACAGGCAGCAAGCACAGGCACCAAGCACAGGCAGCAAGCACAGGCAGCACAGCAAGCACAGGCAGCAAGCACAGGCAGCACAGCAAGCACAGGCAGCACAGCCAGCACAGCCAGCAAGCACAGGCAGCACAGCAAGCACATGCAGCACAGCAAGCACAGGCAGCAAGCACAGGCAGCACAGCCAGCACAGGCAGGAAGCACAGGCAGCACAGCAAGCACAGGCAGCAAGCACAAGCAGCACAGCAAGCACAGGCAGCAAGCACAGGCAGGAAGCACAGGCAGCACAGCAAGCACAGGCAGCACAGCAAGTACAGGCAGCAAGCACAGGCTGCACAGCAAGCACAGGCAGCACAGCAAGTACAGGCAGCACAGGCAGCAAGCACAGGCAGCACAGCAAGCACAGGCAGCAAGCACAGGCAGCTCAGGCAGCACAGCAAGCACAGGCAGCAAGCACAGGCAGCAAGCACAGGCAGCAGAGCAAGCAAAGGCAGCACAGCAAGCACAGGCAGCACAGCAAGCACAGGCAGCAAGCGCAGGCACCACAGCAGGCACAGGCAGCAAGCACAGGCAGCAAGCACAGGCAGCACAGCAAGCACAGGCAGCAAGCACAGGCAGCACAGCAAGCACAGGCAGCAAGCACAGGCAGCACAGCAAGGACAGGCAGCACAGCAAGCACAGGCAGCAAGCACAGGCAGCACAGCAAGCACAGGCAGCATAGCCAGCACAGACAGCAAGCACAGGCAGCACAGCAAGTACAGGCAGCAAGCACAGGCAACAAGCACAGGCAGCACAGTAAGCACAAGCAGCAAGCACAGGCAGCACAGCAAGCACAGGCAGCACAACAAGCACAGGCCGCAAGCCCAGGCAGCACAGCAAGCACAGGCAGCACAGCAAGTACAGGTAGCAAGTACAGGCAGCAAGCACAGGCAGCACAGCAAGCACACGCAGCAAGCACAGGCAACAAGCACAGGCAGCACAGTAAGCACAGGCAGCAAGCACAGGCAGCACAGCAAGCACAGGCAGCAAAGCAAACACAGGCAGCGCAGCAAGCACAGGCAGCAAGCACAGGCAGCACAGCAAGCACAGGCAGCAAGCACAGACAGCACAGCAAGCACAGGCAGCAAGCACAGGCAGCACAGGCACCACAGTAAGCACAGGCAGCAAGCACAGGCAGCACAGCAAGCACAGGCAGCAAGCACATGCAGCACAGCAAGCACAGGCAGCAAGCACAGGCAGCGCAGCAAGCACAGCAAGCACAGGCAGCACAGCAAGGACAGGCAGCACAGCAAGCACAGGCAGCAAGCACAGGCAGCACAGCAAGGACAGGCAGCACAGCAAGCACAGGCAGCAAGCACAGGCAGCACAGCAAGCACAGGCAGCATAGCAAGCACAGGCAGCAAGCACAGGCAGCACAGCAAGTACAGCAAGCACAGGCAGCAAGCACAGGCAGCACAGCAAGCACAGGCAGCACAGGAAGCAAGCACAGACAACACAGCAAGCACAGGCAGCACAGCAAGTACAGGCAGCAAGCACAGGCAACAAGCACAGGCAGCACAGTAAGCACAAGCAGCAAGCACAGGCAGCACAGCAAGCACAGGCAGCACAACAAGCACAGGCCGCAAGCCCAGGCAGCACAGCAAGCACAGGCAGCACAGCAAGTACAGGCAGCAAGTACAGGCAGCACAGCAAGCACAGGCAGCACAGTAAGCACAGGCAGCTTGCACAGGCAGCATAGCAAGCACAGCAAGCACAGGCAGCAAGCACAGGCAGCACAGAAAGCACAGGCAGCAAGCACAGGCAGCGCAGCAAGCACAGGCAGCACAACAAACACAGGCAGCAAGCGCAGGCAGCACAGCAGGCACAGGCAGCAAGCACAGGCAGCTCAGGCAGGACAGCAAGCACAGGCAGCAAGCACAGACAGCACAGCAAGCACAGGTAGCAAGCACAGGCAGCACAGGCAGCACAGCAAGCACAGGCAGCAAGCACATGCAGCACAGGAAGCACAGGCAGCACAGCAAGCACAGGTAGCAAGCACAGGCAGCACAGCAAGCACAGGCAGCAAGCACAGACAGCACAGGCAGCACAGCAAGCACAGGCATGTTAGAAACCTGCAAAATAGCTCGACGAGGTGTGTTCGTTTTAGCGATTCTGGGGGAAGTGCAGAGGGGTCAAGCTCCGTCCTCTTTCCAACAGGCAAAGGCTGCTCCGATCTTCGGCGAGATTCACTCTCGCATTTGTTTACAATGCTTACTCTTACTGAGATGCAGGTCAATGCACCGGCCGCCGAGGTAAACATATGATCCGCGACTCTCGGCGCCTCCAAAAACAGGTGACACAGCAACGCACTGTCGTGTGCCACTGTCGAATTACCGCGTGTTATGGGCGAAATCAAATGCATCGCTAACAGGCAGGACAGCAAGCACAGGCAGCAAGCACAGACAGCACAGCAAGCACAGGCAGCAAGCACAGGCAGCACAGGCACCACAGTAAGCACAGGCAGCAAGCACAGGCAGCACAGCAAGCACAGGCAGCAAGCACATGCAGCACAGGAAGCACAGGCAGCACAGCAAGCACAGGTAGCAAGCACAGGCAGCACAGCAAGCACAGGCAGCACAGCAAGCACAGGCAGCAAGCACAGACAGCACAGGCAGCAAGCACAGACAGCACAGCAAGCACAGGCAACAAGCACAGGCAGCACAGCAAGCACAGGCAGCACAGTAAGCACAGGCAGCTTGCACAGGCAGCATAGCAAGCACAGCAAGCACAGGCAGCAAGCACAGGCAGCACAGAAAGCACAGGCAGCAAGCACAGGCAGCGCAGCAAGCACAGGCAGCACAACAAACACAGGCAGCAAGCGCAGGCAGCACAGCAGGCACAGGCAGCACAGCAAGCACAGAAAGCACAGGCAGCACAGGCAGCACAGCAAGCACAGGCAGCACATCAAGCACATGCAGCACAGCAAGTACAGGCAGCAAGCACAGGCAGCACAGCAAGCACACGCAGCAAGCACAGGCAACAAGCACAGGCAGCACAGCAAGCACAGGCAGCAAGAACAGGCAGCACAGCAAGCACAGGCGGCACAGCAAGCACAGCACACACAGGCAGCAAGCACAGGCAGCACAGGCAGCACAGCAAGCACAGGCAGCACAGCAAGCACAGGCAGCGCAGCAAGCACAGCAAGCACAGGCTGCAAGCACAGGCAGCACAGCAAGTACAGGCAGCAAGCACAGGCAGCACAGCAAGCACAGGCAGCAAGCACAGGCAGCTCAGGCAGCACAGCAAGCACACGCAGCAAGCACAGGCAACAAGCACAGGCAGCAAGCACAGGCAGCACAGCAAGCACAGGCAGCAAGCACACGCAGCAAGCACAGGCAACAAGCACAGGCAGCAAGCACAGGCAGCACAGCAAGCACAGGCAGCAAGCACAGGCAGCAAGCATAGGCAGCACAGCAAGCACAGGCAGCACAGCAAGTACAGGCAGCAAGCACAGGCAGCACAGCAAGCACAGGCAGCAAGCACAGGCAGCTCAGGCAGCACAGCAAGCACAGGCAGCAAGCACAGGCAGCAAGCACAGGCAGCACAACAAGCACAGGCAGCAAGCACAGGCAGCAAGCACAGGCAGCACAGCAAGCACAGGCAGCACAGCAAGCACAGGCAGCAAGCACAGGCAGCACAGCAAGCACAGGCAGCAAGCACAGGCAGCAAGCACAGGCAGCTCAGGCAGCTCAGGCAGCACAGTAAGCACAAGAAGCAAGCACAGGCAGCACAGCAAGCACAGGCAGCACAACAAGCACAGGCAGCACAGGCAGCAAGCCCAGGCAGCACAGCAAGCACAGGCAGCACAGCAAGTACAGGCAGCAAGCACAGGCAGCACAGCAAGCACACGCAGCAAGCACAGGCAACAAGCACAGGCAGCAAGCACAGGCAGCACAGCAAGCACAGGCAGCAAGCACAGGCAGCACAGCAAGCACAGGCAGCAAGCACAGGCAGCAAGCACAGGCAGCACAGCAAGCACAGGCAGCACAGCAAGTACAGGCAGCAAGCACAGGCAGCACAGCAAGCACACGCAGCAAGCACAGGCAACAAGCACAGGCAGCACAGCAAGCACAGGCAGCAAGCACAGGCAGCACAGCAAGCACAGGCAGCAAGCACAGGCAGCACAGCAAGCACAGGCAGCAAGCACAGGCAGCAAGCACAGGCAGCAAAGCAAGCACAGGCAGCACAGCAAGCACAGGCAGCAAGCACAGGCAGCAAGCACAGGCAGCTCAGGCAGCTCAGGCAGCACAGTAAGCACAAGCAGCAAGCACAGGCAGCACAGCAAGCACAGGCAGCACAACAAGCACAGGCAGCACAGTAAGCACAGGCAGCAAGCCCAGGCAGCACAGCAAGCACAGGCAGCACAGCAAGTCCAGGCAGCAAGCACAGGCAGCACAGCAAGCACACGCAGCAAGCACAGGCAACAAGCACCGGCAGCACAGTAAGCACAGGCAGCAAGCACAGGCAGCACAGCAAGCACAGGCAGCAAGCACAGGCAGCACAGCAAGCACAGGCAGCAAGCACAGGCACCAAGCACAGGCAGCACAGCAAGCACAGGCATGTTAGAAACCCGCAAAATAGCTCGACGAGATGTGTTCGTTTTAGCGATTCTGGGGGAAGTGCAGAGGTGTCAGGCTCCGTCCTCTTTCCAACAGGCAAAGCCTGCTCCGATCTTCGGCGAAATTCACTCTCGCATTTGTTTACTATGCTTACTCTTACTGAGACGCAGGTCAATGCACCGGCTGCCGAGGTAAACATATGATCCGCGACCCTCGGCGCCTCCAAAAATAGGTGACACAGCAACGCACTGTCATGTGCCACTGTCGAATTACCGCGTGTTATGGGCGAAACCAAATGCATCGCTAACAGGCAGCACAGCAAGCACAGGCAGCACAGCAAGCACAGGCAGCAAGCACAGGCAGCACAGCAAGCACAGGCAGCATAGTAAGCACAGGCAGCAATCACAGGCAGCAAGCACAGGGAGCACAGCAAGCACAGGCAGCACAGCAAGCACAGGCAGCAAGCACAGGCAGCACAGCAAGCACAGGCATCTTGCACAGGCAGCATAGCAAGCACAGCAAGCACAGGCAGCAAGCACAGGCAGCAAGCACAGGCAGCACAGCAAGCACAGGCAGCACTGCAAGCACAGGCAGCAAGCACAGGCAGCACAGCAAGCACAGGCAGCACAGCAAGCACAGGCAGCAAGCACAGGCAGCACAGCAAGCACAGGCATCTTGCACAGGCAGCATAGCAAGCACAGGCAGCAAGCACAGGCAGCAAGCACAGGCAGCACAGCAAGCACAGGCAGCACAGCAAACACAGGCAGCAAGCACAGGCAGCACAGCAAGCACAGGCAGCACAGGCAGCAAGCACAGGCAGCACGGCAAGCACAGGCAGCAAGCACAGAGAGCACAGCAAGCACAGGCAGCAAGCACAGGCAGCACAGGCAGCAAGCACAGGCAGCACGGCAAGCACAGGCAGCAAGCACAGGCAGCACAGGCAGCAAGCACAGGCAGCACAGCAAGCACACGCAGCAAGCACAGGCAACAAGCACAGGCAGCACAGCAAGCACAGGCAGCACAGTAAGCACAGGCAGCTTGCACAGGCAGCATAGCAAGCACAGCAAGCACAGGCAGCACAGCAAGCACAGGCAGCACAGCAAGCACAAACAGCAAGCACAGGCAGCACAGCAAGCACAGGCAGCAAGCACAGGCAGCACAGCATGCACAGGCAGCACAGAAAGCACAGGCAGCAAGCACAGGCAGCACAGCAAGCACAGGCAGCACAACAAGCACAGGCGGCACAGGCAGCAAGCACAGGCAGCACAGCAAGCACAGGCAGCACAGCAAACACAGGCAGCAAGCACAGGCAGCACAGCCAGCACAGGCAGCACAGCAAGCACAGGCGGCACAGGCAGCAAGCACAGGCAGCACAGCAAGCACAGGCAGCACAGCAAACACAGGCAGCAAGCACAGGCAGCACAGCCAGCACAGGCAGCACAGCAAGCACAGGCGGCACAGGCAGCAAGCACAGGCAGCACAGCAAGCACAGGCAGCACAGCAAACACAGGCAGCAAGCACAGGCAGCACAGCCAGCACAGGCAGCAAGCACAGGCAGCACAGGCAGCAAGCACAGGCAGCACAGCAAGCACACGCAGCAAGCACAGGCAACAAGCACAGGCAGCACAGCAAGCACAGGCAGCACAGTAAGCACAGGCAGCAAGCACAGGCAGCACAGCAAGCACAGGCAGCACAGGCAGCAAGCACAGGCAGCACGGCAAGCACAGGCAGCAAGCACAGAGAGCACAGCAAGCACAGGCAGCAAGCACAGGCAGCACAGGCAGCAAGCACAGGCAGCACGGCAAGCACAGGCAGCAAGCACAGGCAGCACAGGCAGCAAGCACAGGCAGCACAGCAAGCACACGCAGCAAGCACAGGCAACAAGCACAGGCAGCACAGCAAGCACAGGCAGCACAGTAAGCACAGGCAGCTTGCACAGGCAGCATAGCAAGCACAGCAAGCACAGGCAGCACAGCAAGCACAGGCAGCACAGCAAGCACAAACAGCAAGCACAGGCAGCACAGCAAGCACAGGCAGCAAGCACAGGCAGCACAGCATGCACAGGCAGCACAGAAAGCACAGGCAGCAAGCACAGGCAGCACAGCAAGCACAGGCAGCACAACAAGCACAGGCGGCACAGGCAGCAAGCACAGGCAGCACAGCAAGCACAGGCAGCACAGCAAACACAGGCAGCAAGCACAGGCAGCACAGCCAGCACAGGCAGCACAGCAAGCACAGGCGGCACAGGCAGCAAGCACAGGCAGCACAGCAAGCACAGGCAGCAAGCACAGGCAGCAAGCACAGGCAGCACAGCAAGCACAGGCAGCAAGCACAGGCAGCACAGCAAGCACAGGCAGCACAGAAAGCACAGGCAGCAAGCACAGGCAGCACAGCAAGCACAGGCAGCACAACAAGCACAGGCGGCACAGGCAGCAAGCACAGGCAGCACAGCAAGCACAGGCAGCACAGCAAACACAGGCAGCAAGCACAGGCAGCACAGCAAGCACAGGCAGCACAGCAAGCACAGGCAGCACAGCAAGTACAGGCAGCAAGCACAGGCAGCACAGCAAGCACAGCAAGCACACGCAGCAAGCACAGGCAACAAGCACAGGCAGCACAGCAAGCACAGGCAGCACAGTAAGCACAGGCAGCAAGCGCAGGCAGCACAGCAGGCACAGGCAGCACAGCAAGCACAGAAAGCACAGCAAGCACAGGCAGCACAGCAAGCACAGGCAGCAAGCACAGGCAGCAGAGCAAGCACAGGCAGCACAGGAAGCACAGGCAGCAAGCACAGGCAGCAGAGCAAGCACAGGCAGCAGAGCAAGCACAGGCAGCAAGCACAGGCAGCACAGCAAGCACAGGCAGCAAGCACAGGCAGCAGAGCAAGCACAGGCAGCAGAGCAAGCACAGGCAGCAAGCACAGGCAGCATAGCAAGCAGAGGCAGCACAGCAAGCACAGGCAGCAAGCGCAGGCAGCACAGCAGGCACAGGCAGCACAGAAAGCACAGGCAGCACAGCAAGCACAGGCAGCACAGCAAGCACAGGCAGCAAGCACAGGCAGCAGAGCAAGCACAGGCAGCAAGCACAGGCAGCATAGCAAGCAGAGGCAGCACAGAAAGCACAGGCAGCACAGCAAGCACAGGCAACACAGCAAGCACAGGCGGCACAGCAAGCACAGCAAGCACAGGCAGCGAGCACAGGCAGCACAGCAAGAACAGGCAGCAAGCACAGGCAGCACAGCAAGCACAGGCATGTTAGAAACCCGCAAAATAGCTCGACGAGGTGTGTTCGTTTTAGCGATTCTGGGGGAAGTGCAGAGGGGTCAAGCTCCGTCCTCTTTCCAACAGGCAAAGCCTGCTCCGATCTTCGGCGAGATTCACTCTCGCATTTGTTTACAATGCTTACTCTTACTGAGACGCAGGTCAATGCACCGGCCGCCGAGGTAAACATATGATCCGCGAATCTCTCGGCGCCTCCAAAAACAGGTGACGCAGCAACATTACTGTCGTGTGCCACTGTCGAATTACCGCGTGTTATGGGCGAAATCAAATGCATCGCTAACAGGCAGCACAGCAAGCACAGGCAGCATAGCAAGCACAGGCAGCAAGCACAGGCAGCACAGCAAGCACAGGCAGCAAGCACAGGCAGCACAGCAAGCACAGGCAGCAAGCACAGGCAGCACAGCAAGTACAGCAAGCACAGGCAGCTCAGCAAGCACAGGCAGCACAGCAAGCACAGGCAGCACAGCAAGCACAAACAGCAAGCACAGGCAGCAAGCACAGGCAGCACAGCAAGCACAGGCAGCACAGCAAGCACAGGCATCTTGCACAGGCAGCATAGCAAGCACAGCAAGCACAGGCAGCAAGCACAGGCAGCACAGCAAGCACAGGCAGCACAGCAAGCACAGGCATCTTGCACAGGCAGCATAGCAAGCACAGCAAGCACAGGCAGCAAGCACAGGCAGCACAGCAAGCACAGGCAGCAAGCACAGGCAGCACAGCAAGCACAGGCAGCAAGCACAGGCAGCACAGCAAGCACAGGCAGCAAGCACAGGCAGCAAGCACAGGCAGCACAGCAATCACAGGCAGCAAGCACAGGCAGCACAGCATGCACAGGCAGGAGAGCAAGCACAGGCAGCAAGCACAGGCAGCACAGCAAGCACAGGCAGCACAGGCAGCAAGCAAAGGCAGCAAGCACAGGCAGCGCAGCAAGCACAGGCAGAAAGCAAAGGCAGCACAGCAAGCACAGGCAGCACAGCACAGGCAGCACAGCGAGCACAGGCAGCACAGCAAGCACAGGCAGCAAGCACAGGCAGCAAGCACAGGCAGCACAGCAAGCACAGGCAGCAAGCACAGGCAGCACAGCAAGCACAGGCAGCACAGAAAGCACAGGCAGCAAGCACAGGCAGCACAGCAAGCACAGGCAGCACAACAAGCACAGGCGGCACAGGCAGCAAGCACAGGCAGCACAGCAAGCACAGGCAGCACAGCAAACACAGGCAGCAAGCACAGGCAGCACAGCAAGCACAGGCAGCAAGCACAGACAGCACAGGCAGCAAGCACAGACAGCACAGCAAGCACAGGCAACAAGCACAGGCAGCACAGCAAGCACAGGCAGCACAACAAACACAGGCAGCAAGCGCAGGCAGCACAGCAGGCACAGGCAGCACAGCATGCACAGAAAGCACAGGCAGCACAGGCAGCACAGCAAGCACAGGCAGCACATCAAGCACATGCAGCACAGCAAGTACAGGCAGCAAGCACAGGCAGCACAGCAAGCACAGCAAGCACACGCAGCAAGCACAGGCAACAAGCACAGGCAGCACAGCAAGCACAGGCAGCAAGAACAGGCAGCACAGCAAGCACAGGCGGCACAGCAAGCACAGCACACACAGGCAGCAAGCACAGGCAGCACAGCAAGCACAGGCAGCACAGCAAGCACAGGCAGCGCAGCAAGCACAGCAAGCACAGGCAGCACAACAAGCACAGGCAGCACAGGCAGCAAGCCCAGGCAGCACAGCAAGCACAGGCAGCACAGCAAGTACAGGCAGCAAGCACAGGCAGCACAGCAAGCACACACAGCAAGCACAGGCAACAAGCACAGGCAGCAAGCACAGGCAGCACAGCAAGCACAGGCAGCACGGGCAGCAAGCACAGGCAGCACAGCAAACACAGGCGGCAAGCACAGGCAGCACAGCAAGCACAGGCAGCACAGGCAGCAAGCACAGGCAGCACGGCAAGCACAGGCAGCAAGCACAGAGAGCACAGCAAGCACAGGCAGCAAGCACAGGCATGTTAGAAACCCGCAAAATAGCTCGACGAGGTGTGTTCGTTTTAGCGATTCTGGGGGAAGTGCAGAGGGGTCAAGCTCCGTCCTCTTTCCAACAGGCAAATCCTGCTCCGATCTTCGGCGAGATTCACTCTCGCATTTGTTTACAATGCTTACTCTTACTGAGACGCAGGTCAATGCACCGGCCGCCGAGCTAAACATATGATCCGCGACTCTCGGCGCCTCCAAAAACAGGTGACACAGCAACGCACTGTCGTGTGCCACTGTCGAATTACCGCGTGTTATGGGCGAAATCAAATGCATCGCTAACAGGCAGCACAGCAAGCACAGGCAGCAAGCACAGACAGCACAGGCAGCAAGCACAGACAGCACAGCAAGCACAGGCAACAAGCACAGGCAGCACAGCAAGCACAGGCAGCACAGTAAGCACAGGCAGCTTGCACAGGCAGCATAGCAAGCACAGCAAGCACAGGCAGCAAGCACAGGCAGCACAGAAAGCACAGGCAGCAAGCACAGGCTGCACAGCAAGCACAGGCAGCACAACAAACACAGGCAGCAAGCGCAGGCAGCACAGCAGGCACAGGCAGCACAGCATGCACAGAAAGCACAGGCAGCACAGGCAGCACAGCAAGCACAGGCAGCACATCAAGCACATGCAGCACAGCAAGTACAGGCAGCAAGCACAGGCAGCACAGCAAGCACAGCAAGCACACGCAGCAAGCACAGGCAACAAGCACAGGCAGCACAGCAAGCACAGGCAGCAAGAACAGGCAGCACAGCAAGCACAGGCGGCACAGCAAGCACAGCACACACAGGCAGCAAGCACAGGCAGCTAAGCAAGCACAGGCAGCACAGCAAGCACAGGCAGCGCAGCAAGCACAGCAAGCACAGGCTGCAAGCACAGGCAGCACAGCAAGTACAGGCAGCAAGCACAGGCAGCACAGCAAGCACAGGGAGCAAGCACAGGCAGCTCAGGCAGCACAGCAAGCACAGGCAGCAAGCACAGGCAGCAAGCACAGGCAGCACAGCAAGCACAGGCAGCACAGCAAGTACAGGCAGCAAGCACAGGCAGCACAGCAAGCACACGCAGCAAGCACAGGCAACAAGCACAGGCAGCAAGCACAGGCAGCACAGTAAGCACAGGCAGCACAGCAAGCACAGGCAGCAAGCACAGGCAGCAAGCATAGGCAGCACAGCAAGCACAGGCAGCACAGCAAGTACAGGCAGCAAGCACAGGCAGCACAGCAAGCACAGGCAGCAAGCACAGGCAGCTCAGGCAGCACAGCAAGCACAGGCAGCAAGCACAGGCAGCACAGCAAGCACAGGCAGCAAGCACAGGCAGCAAGCACAGGCAGCACAACAAGCACAGGCAGCAAGCACAGGCAGCAAGCACAGGCAGCAAGCACAGGCAGCTCAGGCAGCTCAGGCAGCACAGTAAGCACAAGCAGCAAGCACAGGCAGCACAGCAAGCAAAGGCAGCACAACAAGCACAGGCAGCACAGTAAGCACAGGCAGCAATCGCAGGCAGCACAGCATGCACAGGCAGCACAGAAAGCACAGGCAGCAAGCACAGGCAGCACAGCAAGCACAGGCAGCACAACAAGCACAGGCGGCACAGGCAGCAAGCACAGGCAGCACAGCAAGCACAGGCAGCAAGCACAGGCAGCACAGCAAGCACAGGCAGCAAGCACAGGCAGCACAGCAAGCACAGGCAGCACAGAAAGCACAGGCAGCAAGCACAGGCAGCAAGCACAGGCAGCACAGCAAGCACAGGCAGCACAGAAAGCACAGGCAGCAAGCACAGGCAGCACAGCAAGCACAGGCAGCACAACAAGCACAGGCGGCACAGGCAGCAAGCACAGGCAGCACAGCAAGCACAGGCAGCACAGCAAACACAGGCAGCAAGCACAGGCAGCACAGCAAGCACAGGCAGCACAGCAAGTACAGGCAGCAAGCACAGGCAGCACAGCAAGCACAGCAAGCACACGCAGCAAGCACAGGCAACAAGCACAGGCAGCACAGCAAGCACAGGCAGCACAGTAAGCACAGGCAGCTTGCACAGACAGCATAGCAAGCACAGCAAGCACAGGCAGCAAGCACAGGCAGCACAGAAAGCACAGGCAGCAAGCACAGGCTGCACAGCAAGGACAGGCAGCACAGCAAGCACAGGCAGCAAGCGCAGGCAGCACAGCAGGCACAGGCAGCACAGCAAGCACAGAAAGCACAGGCAGCACAGCAAGCACAGGCAGCACAGAAAGCACAGGCAGCAATCACAGGCAGCACAGCAAGCACAGGCAGCACAACAAGCACAGGCAGCAAGCACAGGCAGCACAGCAAGCACAGGCAGCACGGGCAGCAAGCACAGGCAGCACAGCAAACACAGGCAGCAAGCACAGGCAGCACAGCAAGCACAGGCAGCACAGGCAGCAAGCACAGGCAGCACGGCAAGCACAGGCAGCAAGCACAGAGAGCACAGCAAGCACAGGCAGCAAGCACAGGCATGTTAGAAACCCGCAAAATAGCTCGACGAGGTGTGTTCGTTTTAGCGATTCTGGGGGAAGTGCAGAGGGGTCAAGCTCCGTCCTCTTTCCAACAGGCAAATCCTGCTCCGATCTTCGGCGAGATTCACTCTCGCATTTGTTTACAATGCTTACTCTTACTGAGACGCAGGTCAATGCACCGGCCGCCGAGCTAAACATATGATCCGCGACTCTCGGCGCCTCCAAAAACAGGTGACACAGCAACGCACTGTCGTGTGCCACTGTCGAATTACCGCGAGTTATGGGCGAAATCAAATGCATCGCTAACAGGCAGCACAGCAAGCACAGGCAGCATAGCAAGCACAGGCAGCAAGCACAGGCAGCAAGCACAGGCAGCACAGCAAGCACACGCAGCAAGCACAGGCAACAAGCAAAGGCAGCACAGCAAGCACAGGCGGCACAGGTAGCAAGCACAGGCAGCACGGCAAGCACAGGCAGCAAGCACAGGCAGCACAGCAAGCACAGGCAGCAAGCACAGGCAGCACAGCAAGCACACGCAGCAAGCACAGGCAGCACAGCAAGCACACGCAGCAAGCACAGGCAACAAGAACAGGCAGCACAGCAAGCACAGGCAGCACAGCAAGCACAGGCAGCAAGCACAGGCAGGAGAGCAAGCACAGGCAGCAGAGTAAGCACAGGCAGCAAGCAAGCACAGGCAGCAAGCACAGGCAGCATAGCAAGCAGAGGCAGCACAGCAAGCACAGGCAGCAAGCGCAGGCAGCACAGCAGGCACAGGCAGCACAGTAAGCACAGAAAGCACAGGCAGCACAGCAAGCACAGGCAGCAAGCACAGGCAGCAGAGCAAGCACAGGCAGCAGGGCAAGCACAGGCAGCAAGCACAGGCAGCATAGCAAGCAGAGGCAGCACAGCAAGCACAGGCAGCAAGCGCAGGCAGCACAGCAGGCACAGGCAGCACAGAAAGCACAGGCAGCACAGCAAGCACAGGCAGCACAGCAAGCACAGGCAGCAAGCACAGGCAGCAGAGCAAGCACAGGCAGCAAGCACTGGCAGCATAGCAAGCAGAGGCAGCACAGAAAGCACAGGCAGCACAGCAAGCACAGGCAACACAGCAAGCACAGGCGGCACAGCAAGCACAGCAAGCACAGGCAGCGAGCACAGGCAGCACAGCAAGAACAGGCAGCAAGCACAGGCAGCACAGCAAGCACAGGCATGTTAGAAACCCGCAAAATAGCTCGACGAGGTGTGTTCGTTTTAGCGATTCTGGGGGAAGTGCAGAGGGGTCAAGCTCCGTCCTCTTTCCAACAGGCAAAGCCTGCTCCGATCTTCGGCGAGATTCACTCTCGCATTTGTTTACAATGCTTACTGTTTAAGTTGCGATTATAAAATTATAGTAGTCCAGCGTCAATTCATGTTAGTCAGGGCCGTTAATTGTGTTACGACGGTCCTGGCCCTCACGTGACTAATTACACACGAATCAACTCATCAAAACGTCCGTCTAATCCCCGTTCCGCTGCATGCCCTTACCGGATTCGTCAACAAG
Organism: Priocnemis perturbator; assembly: GCA_963942575.1. NCBI lineage: Eukaryota > Metazoa > Arthropoda > Insecta > Hymenoptera > Pompilidae > Priocnemis > Priocnemis perturbator. The sequence goes on from CAWWDK010000459.1 coordinate 198,825, forward strand.
GGCATGACGTAGGTCATGCGGAGGTTTTCGTATTAAAGGTCCGTTATAGACGTCGTGGCGTTTTTGGTCAGTCACAAGCTATACCTCGAGCAAGCAGCAATCAAAGACCGAATTCTCAGAACCATAGTTCTTCTCACGTTTGGACTTATTTGCGCTTACCACTTAATAGCATTGTACAAACCATCATCATAGTCATCTTTGTTATCCATCAACTTTCTTTATTAATAAAGTGTTCGTGCCGTGTACTGTTTATTAAACGTGTCGTGTTGTGGTTTCGAACTCTATTGCCGTACCATCTTCAACCCGCCTTCGGACGAGTGTAGCACTTTTCATCGCGCCCTGCGCTGGGCGATCTGTACGAGAGTCGTATCGTTCATCAAATTCACACATTTTCTTATTAGCGTTAACATTGTTGGTCCTTCGAGCCGGATCGGTGAGAGTGTGAAGAGTCAAGGGCAAACGGCAATTTTGAAATATTGTCTCCATCATGGCCGACCGATTAACGACCCAGTTGCGACTTCAAGCCTCAATCGCAAAAGCAATAGACAATTTAAAAAAGATTGGTAGAAACAACTATACGCCAGCAAAAATTCGGACACGAATAGAATCGCTTAAGGCAATTTGGATGCAATATCAAGAGGGTCACGACTTATTGACGACCGAGACGCCTGTCGACACGCGGCCATCCATGGATTACTTCCACAAAGGATTCTTCGACATCGTGGAGGACATGTACAACACAGCGTTGGATTATATGGCCGACGTTCTGGACGAGCTGGAATCAGCACGGGAATCCAAGTCCTCTTCCTCCAAGGATACGAGTTCCAGCGCTGTCGCTCCTTCTTCAGTACACCTTCCGCCTATCAAATTACCACCGTTTGACGGCAAGTACGAGGATTGGGAGAATTTTAGGTCTCGCTTCACGTCGCTGATCATCCAAAACAAAGATTTGACCGCGTACACGCGCATGCATTTCCTCTCGTCGTGCGTCACCGGACGAGCGCTCGAGTGTATCCGAGATTTCGCGATCACAGGCGAAAACTTTTCTGTCGCGTGGAGCGCTTTAGTCGCGCGCTTTGAAAATCCTCGTCGACTACTTAGCGTACACTTATCGACGTTATTGAATTTACCGACTGTCACACGCGAATCGGCCGCCGAGCTTCAATCTCTGTACGATAAGATCTCGAGCGCTGTCTCATCGTTGTCGAATCTGAAGCGCTCACCTGCCGACCTCTGGAGCGATATACTCGTACATATTGTCAAACAAAGGTTCGATTCGGTCACTCGGAAAGCGTGGACTCTCAAAGTTAATGAGGATGATACGATTCCCTCATTTTCTGAAATAAAATCATTTCTAGCGTCACGAATTCGCGCAATCGAGGAAATATCGCTTACAGGTCCCGGCACCTCGGCGACAAAACCGATCGCATCAAAAGTCCACGTTGCGGTGGCAAATACAGATTCTTTACCTGCGTGTCCGCTGTGCAATGCGCGTCATTACATTAATGTTTGTCCATCGTTTGTAAATAAAACTCCAAATCAGCGCCGTGATATTGTGCGTTCTTGTAAGCGTTGCTTTAACTGTTTAAGCCAACGGCATTCCGCGCAAGAATGTCGTAGTAAATATGCCTGTCGCGTCTGTCAAAAGAAACACCATACAATGTTACACCTCATCTCGGATTCTAATGTCACATCACCACTATCACCTCTTGATACCAAAACGTCAACTCACCTAACAGATTCGCCTACTCCCGTTCATACATTGTGTGCCTCGTCAAATCAATCGACACATAAATCTGTTCTTTTGGCGACTGCGTGGGTGAAAGTTAGTGTCGCTAGTGGGCATTCGGTAATCGCTCGCGCCTTGATTGACCAGGGTTCCGAAGTAACATTCGTTTCGGAAAATCTTGCGCAAATGTTGCGTTCAACTCGAGTCCGCATGCCAACATCTGTATCTGCGGTAGGCGGTGTTACTGTTGGTACAATTCGGTATGCAACTCATATCTCAGTTTCGCCTCGTGATTCATCTCACCCATCGTTGTCAACAACCGCCCTCGTTCTTCCATCGTTAACTACATACACGCCTCATCGTTTCCTAAATTGGAATCTGATCAGCCACCTTTCAAATATTCCTTGGGCTGATCCCGACCCGTCCAGCTCTGATCCTATCAACATCATCCTAGGCGCTGACTTGTATGCCAATGTGATTTTGGACGGAATTAAAAGAGGTGGGGCAGATGAACCTTTTGCTCAAAATTCTATCTTCGGTTGGATAATATCCGGACCTGTTAGACATTCGGCTGTATTGTCCTCAGTTTCTGTACCGTCTTATAATGTCAATCATGTCACTACGCATCATTGTTCCGGGCTTTCTTCTCTAGAGCACCAATTAAAACGGTTTTGGGAACTTGAAGAAATTCCTACCGTACCTATTCCGACTCCTCTCGATGCTCAATGTGAAAATCACTTCGTGAATTCTTTCTCACGCGACGACACCGGTCGATATGTCGTTCGCCTACCATTCCGCGACGGGCCTCCTGTGGACATCGGACTGTCGCGAACCACTGCCGAGAAATGTCTCGATGCCCTTTTTCGTCGCTTCCGCTCACAACCTCATCTGGAGGAAGAATACCGGGCCTTTTTTAACGAGTATTATAATCTCGGCCACATGAGGCCTGCTCCCAATACACAACTTTCCCACAATCAGTGGACGTTGATCCCTCACCATCCGGTATTCAAACCAGGCAGCTCTACCTCACAGTTGCGCATCGTTTTTAACGCTTCTAGTGTCACGTCAAATGGAACTTCTTTAAACGATCACTTATTGCCCGGTCCAAAATTGCAAACAGATATTGTGTCTGTGATTCTCCAGTGGCGTCGTTGGAAGTTCGTGTATACTGCGGATATCGCAAAAATGTATCGGCAAATCAAGGTCGATAATCGAGACGTTGATTTTCAACGGATATTGTGGCAAGAATTACCCCACGAACCATTACGCGAATTCCAGTTACTCACTGTGACATATGGCATGACTTGTGCTCCGTTCCTCGCCTTACGTGTTTTGCAGCAACTTGTAAAGGATGAGGGTAAAGATTACCCGCTCGCCTCCGATATTCTTTGCGACAACATCTATGTCGACGATGTATTGTTCGGTGCTGATGATGTTGAACACCTTCGCGACACTCCCGACCAGCTCGTGTCATTACTAGTACGGGGCGGGTTTCGGCTTCGCAAATGGACTGGAAATTCTTCAGAGCTTCTGTCAGACATAGACGACGCAGATCACGGTCTTGCGTGCGACAAGTCGCTCACCTCAGACGAAAGCGTCAAGATTCTTGGATTGACGTGGAATCCTTGCGGAGATGTTTTTCGTTTTCACGTGTCTCTGGATGGAAACGTTCCCAGCAGCAAGCGAACTGTTTTGTCGACGATTGCAAAATTATATGATCCGTCGGGCTGGGTCACTCCTGTCACTATATCTGCAAAAATATTCATGCAACAATTGTGGCGTTTTAAACTTGAATGGGATGATCCCCTTCCAGTACTTCTCTTGAACAAATGGACTCGTATTTACACGCAACTCACACATCTCAATGATTTCCAACTGACCCGGTGGACGGGGCTCCAAACAGACTCACGCGGTACAGAAATCCACGGATTCGCCGACGCTTCAAATGTAGCCTATGCTGCTGCGGTTTACCTTAGAAGCGTATCGAGTACCGGAATTGTTACGGTCTCTCTTCTCGTCGCCAAATCCAAGGTGGCCCCGTTAACTCCTCTGAGCATTCCTCGGCTCGAACTCTCGGCGGCCGTCTTGCTGGCCCGACTCATTGAGTTCGTTCAGTCATCTCTTAAGGCACCAACGTGGCCTGTGATATGTTGGTCTGACTCGACTGTCGTGCTCGACTGGCTCAGGAATCACCCCTCTCGATGGAAAACGTTCGTTGCTAATCGTGTTGTGGAAGTTTTTCGCCGCATTCCTGCATCTCGCTGGCGTCACGTGCCCACGTCCGACAACCCGGCCGATTGCGCGTCTCGCGGTATGCTAGGTGGGGAGTTTCTCACTCATTCATTATGGTGGCATGGCCCCCCGTGGCTATCTCATTCAAGCGACGCTTGGCCGACTGACGTCATCGCGCGTACTCAAGAGGCACAGGCCGAAGCTAAACAAACCGTGGCATTATTGACGACACCTCAAACGGCGTGGGATCTCGCTGCCCGATTCTCTTCTTGGCCTAAACTTATTCGCGTCACCGCTTATGTGTTGAAATTCGTACACCTTTGTCGACGCATTCCTTCAGCTTCGCCAAAGTCACTTGGCATCTCACTGTCCGCTCGAGATTGCAATTACGCCCGCATTTTCTGGCTTAAAGTCATCCAGATCGATTGCTTTCCTCTTGAGCTAAAGGCCATCACACAGGGCAAATCATTGTCGCCAAAAAGTTCCATCCTATCCTTACGTCCCTTTATTGACAGCGATGGCATTTTGCGCGTGGGTGGGCGACTCAAGAATGCGCCGGCTCATTTCATGAACCGCAACCCTGTGCTGTTAGCGTCTCACTCAATCACAACATTGATTGTCCGCCAAGCACACCTTCGTTCATTGCATGCCGGCACACAGCTTACGTTAAGTGTGCTCCGTCGGGATTTCTGGATACTACGAGGACGGACTATTGTTAAGGAGGTTATTTTTAAGTGCGTACGGTGTGCTCGCGAACGCGCCGCTATTCCGACTCAATTGATGGGCAATCTTCCGGCCGTTAGAGTAACTGCGCCAATTCGCAGCTTTTTGCATTGCGGCATCGACTATGCCGGTCCTGTATCGACTCGTGCCTCAGCCGACCGCGGAATAGTATCACGAAAAGCCTATATCGCCGTCTTTATTTGTATGGCGACCAAGGCAGTTCACCTCGAACTTGTAAGCGATTTCACGACACCCACGTTCATTAATGCATTCTCACGGTTTTGCGCTCGCCGCGGATTACCAACGTCAATGTATTCAGACAATGGCACAAACTTCGTCGGAGCTGACCGCGAAATGTCAAAGGCGTACCGGAGGGCGCTGCGCGACCCGAATTTCTTGAATTCAACTGCCGCGGATAATATCTCTTGGCACTTCATTCCTCCCTCAGCCCCCCACTTCGGCGGGTTGTGGGAGGCTGGTGTGCGCAGCGTTAAGCACCACTTGCGTCGAATCTTGGGAACGCACACGTTGACATTTGAAGAGTTTTCAACTCTTTTGTGCCGCATTGAAGCCTGCTTAAATTCACGTCCTATCGCTGCGCTATCGGATTCACTAGACGATTACGACTGTCTCACGCCCGGGCATTTCTTAATCGGCACTGCGCTAACTGTTAATCCCGAACCTACTCTGCTCGATCTTCAAGAAAATCGCCTCTCTCGTTGGCAATCGGTGATCCATTTGACCGAGCGCTTCTGGAGATTGTGGCAGCAGGATTATGTTAACACGCTCCAGCAGCGGTCCAAATGGAAGACGCAGAAAACTCCTGTCACTGTCGGACAGCTCGTTCTGCTGCGAAACTCAGGACTCCCTCCTTGCAAGTGGGAACTTGGACGCGTCGTCCACTGCCATGCCGGTACCGACGGTCTGGTGCGCGTTGTTACGGTGAAAACGGCCGCCTCCGAATTCAAGCGCCCGATCGCAAAATTGTGTTTGTTGCCAGTTCAACATCCGGCTGATAGTTCCTAAGCTTAGCTTAAGATAAATTCTTGTTCTCGCGTTAGATGTAAGTCATAAACTAGTATAAGTTTAATCTAATTGTGTGTGTCTGCAGGGACTCTAATTCACCACTGTCTCGTCAAGTCGCTATTGTTTTTGTTTCTCACATTGTTATTCGAAACTAATGTTTCGAGGCGGGCGGTATGTTTAAGTTGCGATTATAAAATTATAGTAGTCCAGCGTCAATTCATGTTAGTCAGGGCCGTTAATTGTGTTACGACGGTCCTGGCCCTCACGTGACTAATTACACACGAATCAACTCATCAAAACGTCCGTCTAATCCCCGTTCCGCTGCATGCCCTTACCGGATTCGTCAACAAGGGCATGACGTAGGTCATGCGGAGGTTTTCGTATTAAAGGTCCGTTATAGACGTCGTGGCGTTTTTGGTCAGTCACAAGCTAAACCTCGAGCAAGCAGCAATCAAAGACCGAATTCTCAGAACCATAGTTCTTCTCACGTTTGGACTTATTTGCGCTTACCACTTAATAGCATTGTACAAACCATCATCATAGTCATCTTTGTTATCCATCAACTTTCTTTATTAATAAAGTGTTCGTGCCGTGTACTGTTTATTAAACGTGTCGTGTTGTGGTTTCGAACTCTATTGCCGTACCATCTTCAACCCGCCTTCGGACGAGTGTAGCACTTTTCATCGCGCCCTGCGCTGGGCGATCTGTACGAGAGTCGTATCGTTCATCAAATTCACACATTTTCTTATTAACGTTAACACTTACTCTTACTGAGACGCAGGTCAATGCACCGGCCGCCGAGGTAAACATATGATCCGCGACTCTCGGCGCCTCCAAAAACAGGTGACGCAGCAACACACTGTCGTGTGCCACTGTCGAATTACCGCGTGTTATGGGCGAAATCAAATGCATCGCTAACAGGCAGCACAGCAAGCACAGGCAGCATAGCAAGCACAGGCAGCAAGCACAGGCAGCACAGCAAGAACAGGCAGCACAGGCAGCAAGCACAGGCAGCACAGCAAGCACAGGCAGCAAGCACAGGCAGCACAGCAAGCACAGGCAGCACAGCAAGCACAGGCATCTTGCACAGGCAGCATAGCAAGCACAGCAAGCACAGGCAGCAAGCACAGGCAGCACAGCAAGCACAGGCAGCACAGCAAGCACAGGCATCTTGCACAGGCAGCATAGCAAGCACAGCAAGCACAGGCAGCAAGCACAGGCAGCACAGCAAGCACAGGCAGCACAGCAAGCACAGGCAGCAAGCACAGGCAGCACAGCAAGCACAGGCAGCAAGCACAGGCAGCACAGCAAGCACAGGCAGCAAGCACAGGCAGCAAGCACAGGCAGCACAGCAATCACAGGCAGCAAGCACAGGCAGCACAGCATGCACAGGCAGGAGAGCAAGCACAGGCAGCAAGCACAGGCAGCACAGCAAGCACAGGCAGCACAGGCAGCAAGCACAGGCAGCAAGCACAGGCAGCGCAGCAAGCACAGGCAGAAAGCAAAGGCAGCACAGCAAGCACAGGCAGCACAGCACAGGCAGCACAGCGAGCACAGGCAGCACAGCAAGCACAGGCAGCAAGCACAGGCAGCAAGCACAGGCAGCACAGCAAGCACAGGCAGCAAGCACAGGCAGCACAGAAAGCACAGGCAGCAAGCACAGGCAGCACAGCAAGCACAGGCAGCACAACAAGCACAGGCGGCACAGGCAGCAAGCACAGGCAGCACAGCAAGTACAGGCAGCACAGCAAACACAGGCAGCAAGCACAGGCAGCACAGCAAGCACAGGCAGCACAGGCAGCAAGCACAGGCAGCACAGCAAGCACATCAAGCACACGCAGCAAGCACAGGCAACAAGCACAGGCAGCACAGCAAGCACAGGCAGCAAGCACAGACAGCACAGGCAGCAAGCACAGACAGCACAGCAAGCACAGGCAACAAGCATAGGCAGCACAGCAAGCACAGGCAGCACAGTAAGCACAGGCAGCTTGCACAGGCAGCATAGCAAGCACAGCAAGCACAGGCAGCAAGCACAGGCAGCACAGAAAGCACAGGCAGCAAGCACAGGCTGCACAGCAAGCACAGGCAGCACAACAAACACAGGCAGCAAGCGCAGGCAGCACAGCAGGCACAGGCAGCACAGCAAGCACAGAAAGCACAGGCAGCACATAAGTCGTGTTGTTTAACGTGCAGCAACTGGCATGACGCCTCTAACCACACGGCCCCCTGCTACGAGTGCGCAACGCAAACGTAAACGAAGCACGGATTTGGAATACGTCCAATCAGCGCGCAATAAAACTGCTCCCAGTCTATCGGGTTGCCGGCACCGAATCTTACTGGTGGAAGCGAGGCCTTTCTAAACCTCTCCCAAGACTCTGCCAATTCTTGGTAGGGCGAGCTGATTGAGTGCAACTCCCACACCGGGTTTTCACACCCTCGCCAGCGTAAATTTGGCTATCACCACTGCCACGACGATTGCAACCCCTAAGGGTGCCGTCCAAATGTTGGGGGGACCGACGGTGGCAAAGTGCAACGCAGGTGGGACGTTCCCACACGTTACACCATCCACCGCCGGCGGGCCCACCTCAACCCCGTCTACCGATTATCCTCCGGTGGAGTGACTGCACGGCCCGAGCAAACCGATTGAGCAGTCAGAGCGTCTGTCGGGTACGTGGGTACGCTAAGCCCCAAAGGTCCCCACCACAGGGACCCCCCTGCGGGGGCACAGGCAGCACAGGCAGCACAGCAAGCACAGGCAGCACATCAAGCACATGCAGCACAGCAAGTACAGGCAGCAAGCACAGGCAGCACAGCAAGCACAGCAAGCACACGCAGCAAGCACAGGCAACAAGCACAGGCAGCACAGCAAGCACAGGCAGCAAGCACAGGCAGCAAGCATAGGCAGCACAGCAAGCACAGGCAGCACAGCAAGTACAGGCAGCAAGCACAGGCAGCACAGCAAGCACAGGCAGCTCAGGCAGCACAGCAAGCACAGGCAGCAAGCACAGGCAGCACAGCAAGCACAGGCAGCAAGCACAGGCAGCAAGCACAGGCAGCACAACAAGCACAGGCAGCAAGCACAGGCAGCAAGCACAGGCAGCACAGCAAGCACAGGCAGCACAGCAAGCACAGGCAGCAAGCACAGGCAGCAAGCACAGGCAGCACAGCAAGCACAGGCAGCAAGCACAGGCAGCAAGCACAGGCAGCTCAGGCAGCTCAGGCAGCACAGTAAGCACAAGAAGCAAGCACAGGCAGCACAGCAAGCACAGGCAGCACAACAAGCACAGGCAGCACAGGCAGCAAGCCCAGGCAGCACAGCAAGCACAGGCAGCACAGCAAGTACAGGCAGCAAGCACAGGCAGCACAGCAAGCACACGCAGCAAGCACAGGCGACAAGCACAGGCAGCAAGCACAGGCAGCACAGCAAGCACAGGCAGCAAGCACAGGCAGCACAGCAAGCACAGGCAGCAAGCACAGGCAGCAAGCACAGGCAGCACAGCAAGCACAGGCAGCAAGCACAGGCAGCTCAGGCAGCTCAGGCAGCACAGTAAGCACAAGCAGCAAGCACAGGCAGCACAGCAAGCACAGGCAGCACAACAAGCACAGGCAGCACAGTAAGCACAGGCAGCAAGCCCAGGCAGCACAGCAAGCACAGGCAGCACAGCAAGTCCAGGCAGCAAGCACAGGCAGCACACGCAGCAAGCACAGGCAAGAAGCACCGGCAGCACAGTAAGCACAGGCAGCAAGCACAGGCAGCACAGCAAGCACAGGCAGCATAGCAAGCACAGGTAGCAAGCACAGGCAGCAAGCACAGGCAGCAAGCACAGGCATGTTAGAAACCCGCAAAATAGCTCGACGAGATGTGTTCGTTTTAGCGATTCTGGGGGAAGTGCAGAGGTGTCAGGCTCCGTCCTCTTTCCAACAGGCAAAGCCTGCTCCGATCTTCGGCGAGATTCACTCTCGCATTTGTTTACTATGCTTACTCTTACTGAGACGCAGGTCAATGCACCGGCTGCCGAGGTAAACATATGATCCGCGACCCTCGGCGCCTCCAAAAATAGGTGACACAGCAACGCACTGTCATGTGCCACTGTCGAATTACCGCGTGTTATGCGCGAAACCAAATGCATCGCTAACAGGCAGCACAGCAAGCACAGGCAGCACAGCAAGCACAGGCAGCAAGCACAGGCAGCAAGCACAGGCAGCAAGCACAGGCAGCACAGCAAGCACAGGCAGCAAGCACAGGCAGCACAGCAAGCACAGGCATCTTGCACAGGCAGCATAGCAAGCACAGCAAGCACAGGCAGCAAGCACAGGCAGCACAGCATGCACAGGCAGCACAGAAAGCACAGGCAGCAAGCACAGGCAGCACAGCAAGCACAGGCAGCACAACAAGCACAGGCGGCACAGGCAGCAAGCACAGGCAACACAGCAAGCACAGGCAGCAAGCACAAGCAGCACAGCAAGCACAGGCAGCAAGCACAGGCAGCACAGAAAGCACAGGCAGCAAGCACAGGCAGCACAGCAAGCACAGGCAGCACAACAAGCACAGGCGGCACAGGCAGCAAGCACAGGCAGCACAGCAAGCACAGGCAGCACAGCAAACACAGGCAGCAAGCACAGGCAGCACAGCAAGCACAGGCAGCACAGCAAGTACAGGCAGCAAGCACAGGCAGCACAGCAAGCACAGCAAGCACACGCAGCAAGCACAGGCAACAAGCACAGGCAGCACAGCAAGCACAGGCAGCACAGGCAGCAAGCACAGGCAGCACAGCAAGCACAGGCAGCACAGCAAACACAGGCAGCAAGCACAGGCAGCACAGCAAGCACAGGCAGCACAGCAAGCACAGGCGGCACAGGCAGCAAGCACAGGCAGCACAGCAAGCACAGGCAGCAAGCACAGGCAGCAAGCACAGGCAGCACAGCAAGCACAGGCAGCAAGCACAGGCATGTTAGAAACCCGCAAAATAGCTCGACGAGGTGTGTTCGTTTTAGCGATTCTGGGGGAAGTGCAGAGGGGTCAAGCTCCGTCCTCTTTCCAACAGGCAAATCCTGCTCCGATCTTCGGCGAGATTCACTCTCGCATTTGTTTACAATGCTTACTCTTACTGAGACGCAGGTCAATGCACCGGCCGCCGAGGTAAACATATGATCCGCGACTCTCGGCGCCTCCAAAAACAGGTGACACAGCAACGCACTGTCGTGTGCCACTGTCGAATTACCGCGTGTTATGGGCGAAATCAAATGCATCGCTAACAGGCAGCACAGCAAGCACAGGCAGCACAGCAAGCACAGGCAGCACAGGCAGCAAGCACAGGCAGCACGGCAAGCACAGGCAGCAAGCACAGGCAGCACAGCAAGCACAGGCAGCAAGCACAGGCAGCACAGCAAGCACACGCAGCAAGCACAGGCAACAAGAACAGGCAGCACAGCAAGCACAGGCAGCACAGCAAGCACAGGCAGCAAGCACAGGCAGCAGAGCAAGCACAGGCAGCAGAGCAAGCACAGGCAGCAAGCACAGGCAGCATAGCAAGCAGAGGCAGCACAGCAAGCACAGGCAGCAAGCGCAGGTAGCACAGCAGGCACAGGCAGCACAGCAAGCACAGGCAGCACAGCAAGCACAGGCAGCAAGCACAGGCAGCAGAGCAAGCACAGGCAGCAAGCACAGGCAGCATAGCAAGCAGAGGCAGCACAGCAAGCGCAGGCAGCACAGAAAGCACAGCAAGCACAGGCAGCACAGCAAGCACAGGCAGCAAGCACAGGCAGCAGAGCAAGCACAGGCAGCAAGCACAGGCAGCATAGCAAGCAGAGGCAGCACAGAAAGCACAGGCAGCACAGCAAGCACAGGCAACACAGCAAGCACAGGCGGCACAGCAAGCACAGCAAGCACAGGCAGCGAGCACAGGCAGCACAGCAAGAACAGGCAGCAAGCACAGGCAGCACAGCAAGCACAGGCATGTTAGAAACCCGCAAAATAGCTCGACGAGGTGTGTTCGTTTTAGCGATTCTGGGGGAAGTGCAGAGGGGTCAAGCTCCGTCCTCTTTCCAACAGGCAAAGCCTGCTCCGATCTTCGGCGAGATTCACTCTCGCATTTGTTTACAATGCTTACTCTTACTGAGACGCAGGTCAATGCACCGGCCGCCGAGGTAAACATATGATCCGCGACTCTCGGCGCCTCCAAAAACAGGTGACGCAGCAACACACTGTCGTGTGCCACTGTCGAATTACCGCGTGTTATGGGCGAAATCAAATGCATCGCTAACAGGCAGCACAGCAAGCACAGGCAGCATAGCAAGCACAGGCAGCAAGCACAGGCAGCACAGCAAGCACAGGCAGCAAGCACAGGCAGCACAGCAAGCACAGGCAGCAAGCACAGGCAGCACAGCAAGTACAGCAAGCACAGGCAGCTCAGCAAGCACTGGCAGCACAGCAAGCACAGGCAGCACAGCAAGCACAAACAGCAAGCACAGGCAGCAAGCACAGGCAGCACAGCAAGCACAGGCAGCACAGCAAGCACAGGCATCTTGCACAGGCAGCATAGCAAGCACAGCAAGCACAGCAAGCAAGCACAGGCAGCACAGCAAGCACAGGCATCTTGCACAGGCAGCATAGCAAGCACAGCAAGCACAGGCAGCAAGCACAGGCAGCACAGCAAGCACAGGCAGCAAGCACAGGCAGCACAGCAAGCACAGGCAGCAAGCACAGGCAGCAAGCACAGGCAGCACAGCAATCACAGGCAGCAAGCACAGGCAGCACAGCATGCACAGGCAGGAGAGCAAGCACAGGCAGCAAGCACAGGCAGCACAGCAAGCACAGGCAGCACAGGCAGCAAGCACAGGCAGCAAGCACAGGCAGCGCAGCAAGCACAGGCAGAAAGCAAAGGCAGCACAGCAAGCACAGGCAGCACAGCACAGGCAGCACAGCGAGCACAGGCAGCACAGCAAGCACAGGCAGCAAGCACAGGCAGCAAGCACAGGCAGCACAGCAAGCACAGGCAGCAAGCACAGGCAGCACAGCAAGCACAGGCAGCACAGAAAGCACAGGCAGCAAGCACAGGCAGCACAGCAAGCACAGGCAGCACAACAAGCACAGGCGGCACAGGCAGCAAGCACAGGCAGCACAGCAAGCACAGGCAGCACAGCAAACACAGGCAGCAAGCACAGGCAGCACAGCAAGCACAGGCAGCAAGCACAGACAGCACAGGCAGCAAGCACAGACAGCACAGCAAGCACAGGCAACAAGCACAGGCAGCACAGCAAGCACAGGCAGCACAGTAAGCACAGGCAGCTTGCACAGGCAGCATAGCAAGCACAGCAAGCACAGGCAGCAAGCACAGGCAGCACAGAAAGCACAGGCAGCAAGCACAGGCTGCACAGCAAGCACAGGCAGCACAACAAACACAGGCAGCAAGCGCAGGCAGCACAGCAGGCACAGGCAGCACAGCATGCACAGAAAGCACAGGCAGCACAGGCAGCACAGCAAGCACAGGCAGCACATCAAGCACATGCAGCACAGCAAGTACAGGCAGCAAGCACAGGCAGCACAGCAAGCACAGCAAGCACACGCAGCAAGCACAGGCAACAAGCACAGGCAGCACAGCAAGCACAGGCAGCAAGAACAGGCAGCACAGCAAGCACAGGCGGCACAGCAAGCACAGCACACACAGGCAGCAAGCACAGGCAGCACAGCAAGCACAGGCAGCACAGCAAGCACAGGCAGCGCAGCAAGCACAGCAAGCACAGGCTGCAAGCACAGGCAGCACAGCAAGTACAGGCAGCAAGCACAGGCAGCACAGCAAGCACAGGGAGCAAGCACAGGCAGCTCAGGCAGCACAGCAAGCACAGGCAGCAAGCACAGGCAGCAAGCACAGGCAGCACAGCAAGTACAGGCAGCAAGCACAGGCAGCACAGCAAGCACACGCAGCAAGCACAGGCAACAAGCACAGGCAGCAAGCACAGGCAGCACAGCAAGCACAGGCAGCACAGCAAGCACAGGCAGCAAGCACAGGCAGCAAGCATAGGCAGCACAGCAAGCACAGGCAGCACAGCAAGTACAGGCAGCAAGCACAGGCAGCACAGCAAGCACAGGCAGCAAGCACAGGCAGCTCAGGCAGCACAGCAAGCACAGGCAGCAAGCACAGGCAGCACAGCAAGCACAGGCAGCAAGCACAGGCAGCAAGCACAGGCAGCACAACAAGCACAGGCAGCAAGCACAGGCAGCAAGCACAGGCAGCACAGCAAGCACAGGCAGCACAGCAAGTACAGGCAGCAAGCACAGGCAGCACAGCAAGCACACGCAGCAAGCACAGGCAACAAGCACAGGCAGCAAGCACAGGCAGCACAGCAAGCACAGGCAGCAAGCACAAGCAGCACAGCAAGCACAGGCAGCAAGCACAGGCAGCAAGCACAGGCAGCACAGCAAGCACAGGCAGCACAGCAAGTACAGGCAGCAAGCACGGGCAGCACAGCAAGCACACGCAGCAAGCACAGGCAACAAGCACAGGCAGCACAGTAAGCACAGGCAGCAAGCCCAGGCAGCACAGCAAGCACAGGCAGCACAGCAAGTCCAGGCAGCAAGCACAGGCAGCACAGCAAGCACACGCAGCAAGCACAGGCAACAAGCACCGGCAACACAGTAAGCAGAGGCAGCAAGCACAGGCAGCACAGCAAGCACAGGCAGCAAGCACAGGCAGCACAGCAAGCACAGGCAGCAAGCACAGGCACCAAGCACAGGCAGCACAGCAAGCACAGGCAGCATAGCAAGCACAGGCAGCAAGCACAGGCAGCAAGCACAGGCAGCAAGCACAGGCATGTTAGAAACCCGCAAAATAGCTCGACGAGATGTGTTCGTTTTAGCGATTCTGGGGGAAGTGCAGAGGTGTCAGGCTCCGTCCTCTTTCCAACAGGCAAAGCCTGCTCCGATCTTCGGCGAGATTCACTCTCGCATTTGTTTACTATGCTTACTCTTACTGAGACGCAGGTCAATGCACCGGCTGCCGAGGTAAACATATGATCCGCGACCCTCGGCGCCTCCAAAAATAGGTGACACAGCAACGCACTGTCATGTGCCACTGTCGAATTACCGCGTGTTATGGGCGAAACCAAATGCATCGCTAACAGGCAGCACAGCAAGCACAGGCAGCACAGCAAGCACAGGCAGCAAGCACAGGCAGCACAGCAAGCACAGGCATCTTGCACAGGCAGCATAGCAAGCACAGCAAGCACAGGCAGCAAGCACAGGCAGCAAGCACAGGCAGCACAGCAAGCACAGGCATCTTGCACAGGCAGCATAGCAAGCACAGCAAGCACAGGCAGCAAGCACAGGCAGCAAGCACAGGCAGCACAGCAAGCACAGGCAGCACAGCAAACACAGGCAGCAAGCACAGGCAGCACAGCAAGCACAGGCAGCACAGGCAGCAAGCACAGGCAGCACGGCAAGCACAGGCAGCAAGCACAGAGAGCACAGCAAGCACAGGCAGCAAGCACAGGCAGCACAGGCAGCAAGCACAGGCAGCACGGCAAGCACAGGCAGCAAGCACAGGCAGCAAGCACAGGCAGCACAGGCAGCAAGCACAGGCAGCACAGCAAGCACAGCAAGCACACGCAGCAAGCACAGGCAACAAGCACAGGCAGCACAGCAAGCACAGTAAACACAGGCAGCTTGCACAGGCAGCATAGCAAGCACAGCAAGCACAGGCAGCACAGCAAGCACAGGCAGCACAGCAAGCACAAACAGCAAGCACAGGCAGCAATCACAGGCAGCACAGCATGCACAGGCAGCACAGAAAGCACAGGCAGCAAGCACAGGCAGCACAACAAGCACAGGCGGCACAGGCAGCAAGCACAGGCAGCACAGCAAGCACAGGCAGCAAGCACAGGCAGCACAGCAAGCACAGGCAGCAAGCACAGGCAGCACAGCAAGCACAGGCAGCACAGAAAGCACAGGCAGCAAGCACAGGCAGCACAGCAAGCACAGGCAGCACAACAAGCACAGGCGGCACAGGCAGCAAGCACAGGCAGCACAGCAAGCACAGGCAGCACAGCAAACACAGGCAGCAAGCACAGGCAGCAAGCACAGGCAGCACAGCAAGCACAGGCAGCACAGCAAGCACAGGCAGCAAGCACAGGCAGCTCAGGCAGCACAGCAAGCACAGGCAGCAAGCACAGGCAGCACAGCAAGCACAGGCAGCAAGCACAGGCAGCAAGCACAGGCAGCACAACAAGCACAGGCAGCAAGCACAGGCAGCACAGCAAGTACAGGCAGCAAGCACAGGCAGCACAGCAAGCACACGCAGCAAGCACAGGCAACAAGCACAGGCAGCAAGCACAGGCAGCACAGCAAGCACAGGCAGCACAGCAAGCACAGGCAGCAAGCACAGGCAGCAAGCATAGGCAGCACAGCAAGCACAGGCAGCACAGCAAGTACAGGCAGCAAGCACAGGCAGCACAGCAAGCACAGGCAGCAAGCACAGGCAGCTCAGGCAGCACAGCAAGCACAGGCAGCAAGCACAGGCAGCAAGCACAGGCAGCACAACAAGCACAGGCAGCAAGCACAGGCAGCAAGCACAGGCAGCACAGCAAGCACAGGCAGCACAGCAAGCACAGGCAGCAAGCACAGGCAGCAAGCACAGGCAGCACAACAAGCACAGGCAGCAAGCACAGGCAGCAAGCACAGGCAGCTCAGGCAGCACAGTAAGCACAAGAAGCAAGCACAGGCAGCACAGCAAGCACAGGCAGCACAACAAGCACAGGCAGCACAGGCAGCAAGCCCAGGCAGCACAGCAAGCACAGGCAGCACAGCAAGCACACGCAGCAAGCACAGGCAACAAGCACAGGCAGCAAGCACAGGCAGCACAGCAAGCACAGGCAGCAAGCACAAGCAGCACAGCAAGCACAGGCAGCAAGCACAGGCAGCAAGCACAGGCAGCACAGCAAGCACAGGCAGCACAGCAAGTACAGGCAGCAAGCACGGGCAGCACAGCAAGCACACGCAGCAAGCACAGGCAACAAGCACAGGCAGCACAGCAAGCACAGGCAGCAAGCACAGGCAGCACAGCAAGCACAGGCAGCAAGCACAGGCAGCAAGCACAGGCAGCTCAGGCAGCTCAGGCAGCACAGTAAGCACAAGCAGCAAGCACAGGCAGCACAGCAAGCACAGGCAGCACAACAAGCACAGGCAGCACAGTAAGCACAGGCAGCAAGCCCAGGCAGCACAGCAAGCACAGGCAGCACAGCAAGTCCAGGCAGCAAGCACAGGCAGCACAGCAAGCACACGCAGCAAGCACAGGCAACAAGCACCGGCAACACAGTAAGCAGAGGCAGCAAGCACAGGCAGCACAGCAAGCACAGGCAGCAAGCACAGGCAGCACAGCAAGCACAGGCAGCAAGCACAGGCACCAAGCACAGGCAGCACAGCAAGCACAGGCAGCATAGCAAGCACAGGCAGCAAGCACAGGCAGCAAGCACAGGCAGCAAGCACAGGCATGTTAGAAACCCGCAAAATAGCTCGACGAGGTGTGTTCGTTTTAGCGATTCTGGGGGAAGTGCAGAGGGGTCAAGCTCCGTCCTCTTTCCAACAGGCAAAGCCTGCTCCGATCTTCGGCGAGATTCACTCTCGCATTTGTTTACAATGCTTACTGTTTAAGTTGCGATTATAAAATTATAGTAGTCCAGCGTCAATTCATGTTAGTCAGGGCCGTTAATTGTGTTACGACGGTCCTGGCCCTCACGTGACTAATTACACACGAATCAACTCATCAAAACGTCCGTCTAATCCCCGTTCCGCTGCATGCCCTTACCGGATTCGTCAACAAGGGCATGACGTAGGTCATGCGGAGGTTTTCGTATTAAAGGTCCGTTATAGACGTCGTGGCGTTTTTGGTCAGTCACAAGCTATACCTCGAGCAAGCAGCAATCAAAGACCGAATTCTCAGAACCATAGTTCTTCTCACGTTTGGACTTATTTGCGCTTACCACTTAATAGCATTGTACAAACCATCATCATAGTCATCTTTGTTATCCATCAACTTTCTTTATTAATAAAGTGTTCGTGCCGTGTACTGTTTATTAAACGTGTCGTGTTGTGGTTTCGAACTCTATTGCCGTACCATCTTCAACCCGCCTTCGGACGAGTGTAGCACTTTTCATCGCGCCCTGCGCTGGGCGATCTGTACGAGAGTCGTATCGTTCATCAAATTCACACATTTTCTTATTAGCGTTAACATTGTTGGTCCTTCGAGCCGGATCGGTGAGAGTGTGAAGAGTCAAGGGCAAACGGCAATTTTGAAATATTGTCTCCATCATGGCCGACCGATTAACGACCCAGTTGCGACTTCAAGCCTCAATCGCAAAAGCAATAGACAATTTAAAAAAGATTGGTAGAAACAACTATACGCCAGCAAAAATTCGGACACGAATAGAATCGCTTAAGGCAATTTGGATGCAATATCAAGAGGGTCACGACTTATTGACGACCGAGACGCCTGTCGACACGCGGCCATCCATGGATTACTTCCACAAAGGATTCTTCGACATCGTGGAGGACATGTACAACACAGCGTTGGATTATATGGCCGACGTTCTGGACGAGCTGGAATCAGCACGGGAATCCAAGTCCTCTTCCTCCAAGGATACGAGTTCCAGCGCTGTCGCTCCTTCTTCAGTACACCTTCCGCCTATCAAATTACCACCGTTTGACGGCAAGTACGAGGATTGGGAGAATTTTAGGTCTCGCTTCACGTCGCTGATCATCCAAAACAAAGATTTGACCGCGTACACGCGCATGCATTTCCTCTCGTCGTGCGTCACCGGACGAGCGCTCGAGTGTATCCGAGATTTCGCGATCACAGGCGAAAACTTTTCTGTCGCGTGGAGCGTTTTAGTCGCGCGCTTTGAAAATCCTCGTCGACTACTTAGCGTACACTTATCGACGTTATTGAATTTACCGACTGTCACACGCGAATCGGCCGCCGAGCTTCAATCTCTGTACGATAAGATCTCGAGCGCTGTCTCATCGTTGTCGAATCTGAAGCGCTCACCTGCCGACCTCTGGAGCGATATACTCGTACATATTGTCAAACAAAGGTTCGATTCGGTCACTCGGAAAGCGTGGACTCTCAAAGTTAATGAGGATGATACGATTCCCTCATTTTCTGAAATAAAATCATTTCTAGCGTCACGAATTCGCGCAATCGAGGAAATATCGCTTACAGGTCCCGGCACCTCGGCGACAAAACCGATCGCATCAAAAGTCCACGTTGCGGTGGCAAATACAGATTCTTTACCTGCGTGTCCGCTGTGCAATGCGCGTCATTACATTAATGTTTGTCCATCGTTTGTAAATAAAACTCCAAATCAGCGCCGTGATATTGTGCGTTCTTGTAAGCGTTGCTTTAACTGTTTAAGCCAACGGCATTCCGCGCAAGAATGTCGTAGTAAATATGCCTGTCGCGTCTGTCAAAAGAAACACCATACAATGTTACACCTCATCTCGGATTCTAATGTCACATCACCACTATCACCTCTTGATACCAAAACGTCAACTCACCTAACAGATTCGCCTACTCCCGTTCATACATTGTGTGCCTCGTCAAATCAATCGACACATAAATCTGTTCTTTTGGCGACTGCGTGGGTGAAAGTTAGTGTCGCTAGTGGGCATTCGGTAATCGCTCGCGCCTTGATTGACCAGGGTTCCGAAGTAACATTCGTTTCGGAAAATCTTGCGCAAATGTTGCGTTCAACTCGAGTCCGCATGCCAACATCTGTATCTGCGGTAGGCGGTGTTACTGTTGGTACAATTCGGTATGCAACTCATATCTCAGTTTCGCCTCGTGATTCATCTCACCCATCGTTGTCAACAACCGCCCTCGTTCTTCCATCGTTAACTACATACACGCCTCATCGTTTCCTAAATTGGAATCTGATCAGCCACCTTTCAAATATTCCTTGGGCTGATCCCGACCCGTCCAGCTCTGATCCTATCAACATCATCCTAGGCGCTGACTTGTATGCCAATGTGATTTTGGACGGAATTAAAAGAGGTGGGGCAGATGAACCTTTTGCTCAAAATTCTATCTTCGGTTGGATAATATCCGGACCTGTTAGACATTCGGCTGTATTGTCCTCAGTTTCTGTACCGTCTTATAATGTCAATCATGTCACTACGCATCATTGTTCCGGGCTTTCTTCTCTAGAGCACCAATTAAAACGGTTTTGGGAACTTGAAGAAATTCCTACCGTACCTATTCCGACTCCTCTCGATGCTCAATGTGAAAATCACTTCGTGAATTCTTTCTCACGCGACGACACCGGTCGATATGTCGTTCGCCTACCATTCCGCGACGGGCCTCCTGTGGACATCGGACTGTCGCGAACCACTGCCGAGAAATGTCTCGATGCCCTTTTTCGTCGCTTCCGCTCACAACCTCATCTGGAGGAAGAATACCGGGCCTTTTTTAACGAGTATTATAATCTCGGCCACATGAGGCCTGCTCCCAATACACAACTTTCCCACAATCAGTGGACGTTGATCCCTCACCATCCGGTATTCAAACCAGGCAGCTCTACCTCACAGTTGCGCATCGTTTTTAACGCTTCTAGTGTCACGTCAAATGGAACTTCTTTAAACGATCACTTATTGCCCGGTCCAAAATTGCAAACAGATATTGTGTCTGTGATTCTCCAGTGGCGTCGTTGGAAGTTCGTGTATACTGCGGATATCGCAAAAATGTATCGGCAAATCAAGGTCGATAATCGAGACGTTGATTTTCAACGGATATTGTGGCAAGAATTACCCCACGAACCATTACGCGAATTCCAGTTACTCACTGTGACATATGGCATGACTTGTGCTCCGTTCCTCGCCTTACGTGTTTTGCAGCAACTTGTAAAGGATGAGGGTAAAGATTACCCGCTCGCCTCCGATATTCTTTGCGACAACATCTATGTCGACGATGTATTGTTCGGTGCTGATGATGTTGAACACCTTCGCGACACTCCCGACCAGCTCGTGTCATTACTAGTACGGGGCGGGTTTCGGCTTCGCAAATGGACTGGAAATTCTTCAGAGCTTCTGTCAGACATAGACGACGCAGATCACGGTCTTGCGTGCGACAAGTCGCTCACCTCAGACGAAAGCGTCAAGATTCTTGGATTGACGTGGAATCCTTGCGGAGATGTTTTTCGTTTTCACGTGTCTCTGGATGGAAACGTTCCCAGCAGCAAGCGAACTGTTTTGTCGACGATTGCAAAATTATATGATCCGTCGGGCTGGGTCACTCCTGTCACTATATCTGCAAAAATATTCATGCAACAATTGTGGCGTTTTAAACTTGAATGGGATGATCCCCTTCCAGTACTTCTCTTGAACAAATGGACTCGTATTTACACGCAACTCACACATCTCAATGATTTCCAACTGACCCGGTGGACGGGGCTCCAAACAGACTCACGCGGTACAGAAATCCACGGATTCGCCGACGCTTCAAATGTAGCCTATGCTGCTGCGGTTTACCTTAGAAGCGTATCGAGTACCGGAATTGTTACGGTCTCTCTTCTCGTCGCCAAATCCAAGGTGGCCCCGTTAACTCCTCTGAGCATTCCTCGGCTCGAACTCTCGGCGGCCGTCTTGCTGGCCCGACTCATTGAGTTCGTTCAGTCATCTCTTAAGGCACCAACGTGGCCTGTGATATGTTGGTCTGACTCGACTGTCGTGCTCGACTGGCTCAGGAATCACCCCTCTCGATGGAAAACGTTCGTTGCTAATCGTGTTGTGGAAGTTTTTCGCCGCATTCCTGCATCTCGCTGGCGTCACGTGCCCACGTCCGACAACCCGGCCGATTGCGCGTCTCGCGGTATGCTAGGTGGGGAGTTTCTCACTCATTCATTATGGTGGCATGGCCCCCCGTGGCTATCTCATTCAAGCGACGCTTGGCCGACTGACGTCATCGCGCGTACTCAAGAGGCACAGGCCGAAGCTAAACAAACCGTGGCATTATTGACGACACCTCAAACGGCGTGGGATCTCGCTGCCCGATTCTCTTCTTGGCCTAAACTTATTCGCGTCACCGCTTATGTGTTGAAATTCGTACACCTTTGTCGACGCATTCCTTCAGCTTCGCCAAAGTCACTTGGCATCTCACTGTCCGCTCGAGATTGCAATTACGCCCGCATTTTCTGGCTTAAAGTCATCCAGATCGATTGCTTTCCTCTTGAGCTAAAGGCCATCACACAGGGCAAATCATTGTCGCCAAAAAGTTCCATCCTATCCTTACGTCCCTTTATTGACAGCGATGGCATTTTGCGCGTGGGTGGGCGACTCAAGAATGCGCCGGCTCATTTCATGAACCGCAACCCTGTGCTGTTAGCGTCTCACTCAATCACAACATTGATTGTCCGCCAAGCACACCTTCGTTCATTGCATGCCGGCACACAGCTTACGTTAAGTGTGCTCCGTCGGGATTTCTGGATACTACGAGGACGGACTATTGTTAAGGAGGTTATTTTTAAGTGCGTACGGTGTGCTCGCGAACGCGCCGCTATTCCGACTCAATTGATGGGCAATCTTCCGGCCGTTAGAGTAACTGCGCCAATTCGCAGCTTTTTGCATTGCGGCATCGACTATGCCGGTCCTGTATCGACTCGTGCCTCAGCCGGCCGCGGAATAGTATCACGAAAAGCCTATATCGCCGTCTTTATTTGTATGGCGACCAAGGCAGTTCACCTCGAACTTGTAAGCGATTTCACGACACCCACGTTCATTAATGCATTCTCACGGTTTTGCGCTCGCCGCGGATTACCAACGTCAATGTATTCAGACAATGGCACAAACTTCGTCGGAGCTGACCGCGAAATGTCAAAGGCGTACCGGAGGGCGCTGCGCGACCCGAATTTCTTGAATTCAACTGCCGCGGATAATATCTCTTGGCACTTCATTCCTCCCTCAGCCCCCCACTTCGGCGGGTTGTGGGAGGCTGGTGTGCGCAGCGTTAAGCACCACTTGCGTCGAATCTTGGGAACGCACACGTTGACATTTGAAGAGTTTTCAACTCTTTTGTGCCGCATTGAAGCCTGCTTAAATTCACGTCCTATCGCTGCGCTATCGGATTCACTAGACGATTACGACTGTCTCACGCCCGGGCATTTCTTAATCGGCACTGCGCTAACTGTTAATCCCGAACCTACTCTGCTCGATCTTCAAGAAAATCGCCTCTCTCGTTGGCAATCGGTGATCCATTTGACCGAGCGCTTCTGGAGATTGTGGCAGCAGGATTATGTTAACACGCTCCAGCAGCGGTCCAAATGGAAGACGCAGAAAACTCCTGTCACTGTCGGACAGCTCGTTCTGCTGCGAAACTCAGGACTCCCTCCTTGCAAGTGGGAACTTGGACGCGTCGTCCACTGCCATGCCGGTACCGACGGTCTGGTGCGCGTTGTTACGGTGAAAACGGCCGCCTCCGAATTCAAGCGCCCGATCGCAAAATTGTGTTTGTTGCCAGTTCAACATCCGGCTGATAGTTCCTAAGCTTAGCTTAAGATAAATTCTTGTTCTCGCGTTAGATGTAAGTCATAAACTAGTATAAGTTTAATCTAATTGTGTGTGTCTGCAGGGACTCTAATTCACCACTGTCTCGTCAAGTCGCTATTGTTTTTGTTTCTCACATTGTTATTCGAAACTAATGTTTCGAGGCGGGCGGTATGTTTAAGTTGCGATTATAAAATTATAGTAGTCCAGCGTCAATTCATGTTAGTCAGGGCCGTTAATTGTGTTACGACGGTCCTGGCCCTCACGTGACTAATTACACACGAATCAACTCATCAAAACGTCCGTCTAATCCCCGTTCCGCTGCATGCCCTTACCGGATTCGTCAACAAGGGCATGACGTAGGTCATGCGGAGGTTTTCGTATTAAAGGTCCGTTATAGACGTCGTGGCGTTTTTGGTCAGTCACAAGCTAAACCTCGAGCAAGCAGCAATCAAAGACCGAATTCTCAGAACCATAGTTCTTCTCACGTTTGGACTTATTTGCGCTTACCACTTAATAGCATTGTACAAACCATCATCATAGTCATCTTTGTTATCCATCAACTTTCTTTATTAATAAAGTGTTCGTGCCGTGTACTGTTTATTAAACGTGTCGTGTTGTGGTTTCGAACTCTATTGCCGTACCATCTTCAACCCGCCTTCGGACGAGTGTAGCACTTTTCATCGCGCCCTGCGCTGGGCGATCTGTACGAGAGTCGTATCGTTCATCAAATTCACACATTTTCTTATTAACGTTAACACTTACTCTTACTGAGACGCAGGTCAATGCACCGGCCGCCGAGGTAAACATATGATCCGCGACTCTCGGCGCCTCCAAAAACAGGTGACGCAGCAACACACTGTCGTGTGCCACTGTCGAATTACCGCGTGTTATGGGCGAAATCAAATGCATCGCTAACAGGCAGCACAGCAAGCACAGGCAGCATAGCAAGCACAGGCAGCAAGCACAGGCAGCACAGCAAGAACAGGCAGCACAGGCAGCAAGCACAGGCAGCACAGCAAGCACAGGCAGCAAGCACAGGCAGCACAGCAAGCACAGGCAGCACAGCAAGCACAGGCATCTTGCACAGGCAGCATAGCAAGCACAGCAAGCACAGGCAGCAAGCACAGGCAGCACAGCAAGCACAGGCAGCACAGCAAGCACAGGCATCTTGCACAGGCAGCATAGCAAGCACAGCAAGCACAGGCAGCAAGCACAGGCAGCACAGCAAGCACAGGCAGCACAGCAAGCACAGGCAGCAAGCACAGGCAGCACAGCAAGCACAGGCAGCAAGCACAGGCAGCACAGCAAGCACAGGCAGCAAGCACAGGCAGCAAGCACAGGCAGCACAGCAATCACAGGCAGCAAGCACAGGCAGCACAGCATGCACAGGCAGGAGAGCAAGCACAGGCAGCAAGCACAGGCAGCACAGCAAGCACAGGCAGCACAGGCAGCAAGCACAGGCAGCAAGCACAGGCAGCGCAGCAAGCACAGGCAGAAAGCAAAGGCAGCACAGCAAGCACAGGCAGCACAGCACAGGCAGCACAGCGAGCACAGGCAGCACAGCAAGCACAGGCAGCAAGCACAGGCAGCAAGCACAGGCAGCACAGCAAGCACAGGCAGCAAGCACAGGCAGCACAGAAAGCACAGGCAGCAAGCACAGGCAGCACAGCAAGCACAGGCAGCACAACAAGCACAGGCGGCACAGGCAGCAAGCACAGGCAGCACAGCAAGTACAGGCAGCACAGCAAACACAGGCAGCAAGCACAGGCAGCACAGCAAGCACAGGCAGCACAGGCAGCAAGCACAGGCAGCACAGCAAGCACATCAAGCACACGCAGCAAGCACAGGCAACAAGCACAGGCAGCACAGCAAGCACAGGCAGCAAGCACAGACAGCACAGGCAGCAAGCACAGACAGCACAGCAAGCACAGGCAACAAGCATAGGCAGCACAGCAAGCACAGGCAGCACAGTAAGCACAGGCAGCTTGCACAGGCAGCATAGCAAGCACAGCAAGCACAGGCAGCAAGCACAGGCAGCACAGAAAGCACAGGCAGCAAGCACAGGCTGCACAGCAAGCACAGGCAGCACAACAAACACAGGCAGCAAGCGCAGGCAGCACAGCAGGCACAGGCAGCACAGCAAGCACAGAAAGCACAGGCAGCACATAAGTCGTGTTGTTTAACGTGCAGCAACTGGCATGACGCCTCTAACCACACGGCCCCCTGCTACGAGTGCGCAACGCAAACGTAAACGAAGCACGGATTTGGAATACGTCCAATCAGCGCGCAATAAAACTGCTCCCAGTCTATCGGGTTGCCGGCACCGAATCTTACTGGTGGAAGCGAGGCCTTTCTAAACCTCTCCCAAGACTCTGCCAATTCTTGGTAGGGCGAGCTGATTGAGTGCAACTCCCACACCGGGTTTTCACACCCTCGCCAGCGTAAATTTGGCTATCACCACTGCCACGACGATTGCAACCCCTAAGGGTGCCGTCCCAATGTTGGGGGGACCGACGGTGGCAAAGTGCAACGCAGGTGGGACGTTCCCACACGTTACACCATCCACCGCCGGCGGGCCCACCTCAACCCCGTCTACCGATTATCCTCCGGTGGAGTGACTGCACGGCCCGAGCAAACCGATTGAGCAGTCAGAGCGTCTGTCGGGTACGTGGGTACGCTAAGCCCCAAAGGTCCCCACCACAGGGACCCCCCTGCGGGGGCACAGGCAGCACAGGCAGCACAGCAAGCACAGGCAGCACATCAAGCACATGCAGCACAGCAAGTACAGGCAGCAAGCACAGGCAGCACAGCAAGCACAGCAAGCACACGCAGCAAGCACAGGCAACAAGCACAGGCAGCACAGCAAGCACAGGCAGCAAGCACAGGCAGCAAGCATAGGCAGCACAGCAAGCACAGGCAGCACAGCAAGTACAGGCAGCAAGCACAGGCAGCACAGCAAGCACAGGCAGCAAGCACAGGCAGCTCAGGCAGCACAGCAAGCACAGGCAGCAAGCACAGGCAGCACAGCAAGCACAGGCAGCAAGCACAGGCAGCAAGCACAGGCAGCACAACAAGCACAGGCAGCAAGCACAGGCAGCAAGCACAGGCAGCACAGCAAGCACAGGCAGCACAGCAAGCACAGGCAGCAAGCACAGGCAGCAAGCACAGGCAGCACAGCAAGCACAGGCAGCAAGCACAGGCAGCAAGCACAGGCAGCTCAGGCAGCTCAGGCAGCACAGTAAGCACAAGAAGCAAGCACAGGCAGCACAGCAAGCACAGGCAGCACAACAAGCACAGGCAGCACAGGCAGCAAGCCCAGGCAGCACAGCAAGCACAGGCAGCACAGCAAGTACAGGCAGCAAGCACAGGCAGCACAGCAAGCACACGCAGCAAGCACAGGCGACAAGCACAGGCAGCAAGCACAGGCAGCACAGCAAGCACAGGCAGCAAGCACAGGCAGCACAGCAAGCACAGGCAGCAAGCACAGGCAGCAAGCACAGGCAGCACAGCAAGCACAGGCAGCAAGCACAGGCAGCTCAGGCAGCTCAGGCAGCACAGTAAGCACAAGCAGCAAGCACAGGCAGCACAGCAAGCACAGGCAGCACAACAAGCACAGGCAGCACAGTAAGCACAGGCAGCAAGCCCAGGCAGCACAGCAAGCACAGGCAGCACAGCAAGCACAGGCAGCACAGCAAGTCCAGGCAGCAAGCACAGGCAGCACACGCAGCAAGCACAGGCAAGAAGCACCGGCAGCACAGTAAGCACAGGCAGCAAGCACAGGCAGCACAGCAAGCACAGGCAGCATAGCAAGCACAGGTAGCAAGCACAGGCAGCAAGCACAGGCAGCAAGCACAGGCATGTTAGAAACCCGCAAAATAGCTCGACGAGATGTGTTCGTTTTAGCGATTCTGGGGGAAGTGCAGAGGTGTCAGGCTCCGTCCTCTTTCCAACAGGCAAAGCCTGCTCCGATCTTCGGCGAGATTCACTCTCGCATTTGTTTACTATGCTTACTCTTACTGAGACGCAGGTCAATGCACCGGCTGCCGAGGTAAACATATGATCCGCGACCCTCGGCGCCTCCAAAAATAGGTGACACAGCAACGCACTGTCATGTGCCACTGTCGAATTACCGCGTGTTATGCGCGAAACCAAATGCATCGCTAACAGGCAGCACAGCAAGCACAGGCAGCACAGCAAGCACAGGCAGCAAGCACAGGCAGCAAGCACAGGCAGCAAGCACAGGCAGCACAGCAAGCACAGGCAGCAAGCACAGGCAGCACAGCAAGCACAGGCATCTTGCACAGGCAGCATAGCAAGCACAGCAAGCACAGGCAGCAAGCACAGGCAGCACAGCATGCACAGGCAGCACAGAAAGCACAGGCAGCAAGCACAGGCAGCACAGCAAGCACAGGCAGCACAACAAGCACAGGCGGCACAGGCAGCAAGCACAGGCAGCACAGCAAGCACAGGCAGCAAGCACAAGCAGCACAGCAAGCACAGGCAGCAAGCACAGGCAGCACAGAAAGCACAGGCAGCAAGCACAGGCAGCACAGCAAGCACAGGCAGCACAACAAGCACAGGCGGCACAGGCAGCAAGCACAGGCAGCACAGCAAGCACAGGCAGCACAGCAAACACAGGCAGCAAGCACAGGCAGCACAGCAAGCACAGGCAGCACAGCAAGTACAGGCAGCAAGCACAGGCAGCACAGCAAGCACAGCAAGCACACGCAGCAAGCACAGGCAACAAGCACAGGCAGCACAGCAAGCACAGGCAGCACAGGCAGCAAGCACAGGCAGCACAGCAAGCACAGGCAGCACAGCAAACACAGGCAGCAAGCACAGGCAGCACAGCAAGCACAGGCAGCACAGCAAGCACAGGCGGCACAGGCAGCAAGCACAGGCAGCACAGCAAGCACAGGCAGCAAGCACAGGCAGCAAGCACAGGCAGCACAGCAAGCACAGGCAGCAAGCACAGGCATGTTAGAAACCCGCAAAATAGCTCGACGAGGTGTGTTCGTTTTAGCGATTCTGGGGGAAGTGCAGAGGGGTCAAGCTCCGTCCTCTTTCCAACAGGCAAATCCTGCTCCGATCTTCGGCGAGATTCACTCTCGCATTTGTTTACAATGCTTACTCTTACTGAGACGCAGGTCAATGCACCGGCCGCCGAGGTAAACATATGATCCGCGACTCTCGGCGCCTCCAAAAACAGGTGACACAGCAACGCACTGTCGTGTGCCACTGTCGAATTACCGCGTGTTATGGGCGAAATCAAATGCATCGCTAACAGGCAGCACAGCAAGCACAGGCAGCACAGCAAGCACAGGCAGCACAGGCAGCAAGCACAGGCAGCACGGCAAGCACAGGCAGCAAGCACAGGCAGCACAGCAAGCACAGGCAGCAAGCACAGGCAGCACAGCAAGCACACGCAGCAAGCACAGGCAACAAGAACAGGCAGCACAGCAAGCACAGGCAGCACAGCAAGCACAGGCAGCAAGCACAGGCAGCAGAGCAAGCACAGGCAGCAGAGCAAGCACAGGCAGCAAGCACAGGCAGCATAGCAAGCAGAGGCAGCACAGCAAGCACAGGCAGCAAGCGCAGGCAGCACAGCAGGCACAGGCAGCACAGCAAGCACAGGCAGCACAGCAAGCACAGGCAGCAAGCACAGGCAGCAGAGCAAGCACAGGCAGCAAGCACAGGCAGCATAGCAAGCAGAGGCAGCACAGCAAGCGCAGGCAGCACAGAAAGCACAGCAAGCACAGGCAGCACAGCAAGCACAGGCAGCAAGCACAGGCAGCAGAGCAAGCACAGGCAGCAAGCACAGGCAGCATAGCAAGCAGAGGCAGCACAGAAAGCACAGGCAGCACAGCAAGCACAGGCAACACAGCAAGCACAGGCGGCACAGCAAGCACAGCAAGCACAGGCAGCGAGCACAGGCAGCACAGCAAGAACAGGCAGCAAGCACAGGCAGCACAGCAAGCACAGGCATGTTAGAAACCCGCAAAATAGCTCGACGAGGTGTGTTCGTTTTAGCGATTCTGGGGGAAGTGCAGAGGGGTCAAGCTCCGTCCTCTTTCCAACAGGCAAAGCCTGCTCCGATCTTCGGCGAGATTCACTCTCGCATTTGTTTACAATGCTTACTCTTACTGAGACGCAGGTCAATGCACCGGCCGCCGAGGT
Source organism: Priocnemis perturbator (assembly GCA_963942575.1). Taxonomy (NCBI): domain Eukaryota; kingdom Metazoa; phylum Arthropoda; class Insecta; order Hymenoptera; family Pompilidae; genus Priocnemis; species Priocnemis perturbator. The sequence continues at coordinate 228,239 of CAWWDK010000459.1, forward strand.
AAACATATGATCCGCGACTCTCGGCGCCTCCAAAAACAGGTGACGCAGCAACACACTGTCGTGTGCCACTGTCGAATTACCGCGTGTTATGGGCGAAATCAAATGCATCGCTAACAGGCAGCACAGCAAGCACAGGCAGCATAGCAAGCACAGGCAGCAAGCACAGGCAGCACAGCAAGCACAGGCAGCAAGCACAGGCAGCACAGCAAGCACAGGCAGCAAGCACAGGCAGCACAGCAAGTACAGCAAGCACAGGCAGCTCAGCAAGCACTGGCAGCACAGCAAGCACAGGCAGCACAGCAAGCACAAACAGCAAGCACAGGCAGCAAGCACAGGCAGCACAGCAAGCACAGGCAGCACAGCAAGCACAGGCATCTTGCACAGGCAGCATAGCAAGCACAGCAAGCACAGCAAGCAAGCACAGGCAGCACAGCAAGCACAGGCAGCACAGCAAGCACAGGCATCTTGCACAGGCAGCATAGCAAGCACAGCAAGCACAGGCAGCAAGCACAGGCAGCACAGCAAGCACAGGCAGCAAGCACAGGCAGCACAGCAAGCACAGGCAGCAAGCACAGGCAGCAAGCACAGGCAGCACAGCAATCACAGGCAGCAAGCACAGGCAGCACAGCATGCACAGGCAGGAGAGCAAGCACAGGCAGCAAGCACAGGCAGCACAGCAAGCACAGGCAGCACAGGCAGCAAGCACAGGCAGCAAGCACAGGCAGCGCAGCAAGCACAGGCAGAAAGCAAAGGCAGCACAGCAAGCACAGGCAGCACAGCACAGGCAGCACAGCGAGCACAGGCAGCACAGCAAGCACAGGCAGCAAGCACAGGCAGCAAGCACAGGCAGCACAGCAAGCACAGGCAGCAAGCACAGGCAGCACAGCAAGCACAGGCAGCACAGAAAGCACAGGCAGCAAGCACAGGCAGCACAGCAAGCACAGGCAGCACAACAAGCACAGGCGGCACAGGCAGCAAGCACAGGCAGCACAGCAAGCACAGGCAGCACAGCAAACACAGGCAGCAAGCACAGGCAGCACAGCAAGCACAGGCAGCAAGCACAGACAGCACAGGCAGCAAGCACAGACAGCACAGCAAGCACAGGCAACAAGCACAGGCAGCACAGCAAGCACAGGCAGCACAGTAAGCACAGGCAGCTTGCACAGGCAGCATAGCAAGCACAGCAAGCACAGGCAGCAAGCACAGGCAGCACAGAAAGCACAGGCAGCAAGCACAGGCTGCACAGCAAGCACAGGCAGCACAACAAACACAGGCAGCAAGCGCAGGCAGCACAGCAGGCACAGGCAGCACAGCATGCACAGAAAGCACAGGCAGCACAGGCAGCACAGCAAGCACAGGCAGCACATCAAGCACATGCAGCACAGCAAGTACAGGCAGCAAGCACAGGCAGCACAGCAAGCACAGCAAGCACACGCAGCAAGCACAGGCAACAAGCACAGGCAGCACAGCAAGCACAGGCAGCAAGAACAGGCAGCACAGCAAGCACAGGCGGCACAGCAAGCACAGCACACACAGGCAGCAAGCACAGGCAGCACAGCAAGCACAGGCAGCACAGCAAGCACAGGCAGCGCAGCAAGCACAGCAAGCACAGGCTGCAAGCACAGGCAGCACAGCAAGTACAGGCAGCAAGCACAGGCAGCACAGCAAGCACAGGGAGCAAGCACAGGCAGCTCAGGCAGCACAGCAAGCACAGGCAGCAAGCACAGGCAGCAAGCACAGGCAGCACAGCAAGTACAGGCAGCAAGCACAGGCAGCACAGCAAGCACACGCAGCAAGCACAGGCAACAAGCACAGGCAGCAAGCACAGGCAGCACAGCAAGCACAGGCAGCACAGCAAGCACAGGCAGCAAGCACAGGCAGCAAGCATAGGCAGCACAGCAAGCACAGGCAGCACAGCAAGTACAGGCAGCAAGCACAGGCAGCACAGCAAGCACAGGCAGCAAGCACAGGCAGCTCAGGCAGCACAGCAAGCACAGGCAGCAAGCACAGGCAGCACAGCAAGCACAGGCAGCAAGCACAGGCAGCAAGCACAGGCAGCACAACAAGCACAGGCAGCAAGCACAGGCAGCAAGCACAGGCAGCACAGCAAGCACAGGCAGCACAGCAAGTACAGGCAGCAAGCACAGGCAGCACAGCAAGCACACGCAGCAAGCACAGGCAACAAGCACAGGCAGCAAGCACAGGCAGCACAGCAAGCACAGGCAGCAAGCACAAGCAGCACAGCAAGCACAGGCAGCAAGCACAGGCAGCAAGCACAGGCAGCACAGCAAGCACAGGCAGCACAGCAAGTACAGGCAGCAAGCACGGGCAGCACAGCAAGCACACGCAGCAAGCACAGGCAACAAGCACAGGCAGCACAGTAAGCACAGGCAGCAAGCCCAGGCAGCACAGCAAGCACAGGCAGCACAGCAAGTCCAGGCAGCAAGCACAGGCAGCACAGCAAGCACACGCAGCAAGCACAGGCAACAAGCACCGGCAACACAGTAAGCAGAGGCAGCAAGCACAGGCAGCACAGCAAGCACAGGCAGCAAGCACAGGCAGCACAGCAAGCACAGGCAGCAAGCACAGGCACCAAGCACAGGCAGCACAGCAAGCACAGGCAGCATAGCAAGCACAGGCAGCAAGCACAGGCAGCAAGCACAGGCAGCAAGCACAGGCATGTTAGAAACCCGCAAAATAGCTCGACGAGATGTGTTCGTTTTAGCGATTCTGGGGGAAGTGCAGAGGTGTCAGGCTCCGTCCTCTTTCCAACAGGCAAAGCCTGCTCCGATCTTCGGCGAGATTCACTCTCGCATTTGTTTACTATGCTTACTCTTACTGAGACGCAGGTCAATGCACCGGCTGCCGAGGTAAACATATGATCCGCGACCCTCGGCGCCTCCAAAAATAGGTGACACAGCAACGCACTGTCATGTGCCACTGTCGAATTACCGCGTGTTATGGGCGAAACCAAATGCATCGCTAACAGGCAGCACAGCAAGCACAGGCAGCACAGCAAGCACAGGCAGCAAGCACAGGCAGCACAGCAAGCACAGGCAGCATAGTAAGCACAGGCAGCAATCACAGGCAGCAAGCACAGGGAGCACAGCAAGCACAGGCAGCACAGCAAGCACAGGCAGCAAGCACAGGCAGCACAGCAAGCACAGGCATCTTGCACAGGCAGCATAGCAAGCACAGGCAGCAAGCACAGGCAGCAAGCACAGGCAGCACAGCAAGCACAGGCAGCAAGCACAGGCAGCACAGCAAGCACAGGCATCTTGCACAGGCAGCATAGCAAGCACAGCAAGCACAGGCAGCAAGCACAGGCAGCAAGCACAGGCAGCACAGCAAGCACAGGCATCTTGCACAGGCAGCATAGCAAGCACAGCAAGCACAGGCAGCAAGCACAGGCAGCAAGCACAGGCAGCACAGCAAGCACAGGCAGCACAGCAAACACAGGCAGCAAGCACAGGCAGCACAGCAAGCACAGGCAGCACAGGCAGCAAGCACAGGCAGCACGGCAAGCACAGGCAGCAAGCACAGAGAGCACAGCAAGCACAGGCAGCAAGCACAGGCAGCACAGGCAGCAAGCACAGGCAGCACGGCAAGCACAGGCAGCAAGCACAGGCAGCAAGCACAGGCAGCACAGCAAGCACAGCAAGCACACGCAGCAAGCACAGGCAACAAGCACAGGCAGCACAGCAAGCACAGTAAACACAGGCAGCTTGCACAGGCAGCATAGCAAGCACAGCAAGCACAGGCAGCACAGCAAGCACAGGCAGCACAGCAAGCACAAACAGCAAGCACAGGCAGCAATCACAGGCAGCACAGCATGCACAGGCAGCACAGAAAGCACAGGCAGCAAGCACAGGCAGCACAGCAAGCACAGGCAGCACAACAAGCACAGGCGGCACAGGCAGCAAGCACAGGCAGCACAGCAAGCACAGGCAGCAAGCACAGGCAGCACAGCAAGCACAGGCAGCAAGCACAGGCAGCACAGCAAGCACAGGCAGCACAGAAAGCACAGGCAGCAAGCACAGGCAGCACAGCAAGCACAGGCAGCACAACAAGCACAGGCGGCACAGGCAGCAAGCACAGGCAGCACAGCAAGCACAGGCAGCACAGCAAACACAGGCAGCAAGCACAGGCAGCAAGCACAGGCAGCACAGCAAGCACAGGCAGCACAGCAAGCACAGGCAGCAAGCACAGGCAGCTCAGGCAGCACAGCAAGCACAGGCAGCAAGCACAGGCAGCACAGCAAGCACAGGCAGCAAGCACAGGCAGCAAGCACAGGCAGCACAACAAGCACAGGCAGCAAGCACAGGCAGCACAGCAAGTACAGGCAGCAAGCACAGGCAGCACAGCAAGCACACGCAGCAAGCACAGGCAACAAGCACAGGCAGCAAGCACAGGCAGCACAGCAAGCACAGGCAGCAAGCACAGGCAGCAAGCATAGGCAGCACAGCAAGCACAGGCAGCACAGCAAGTACAGGCAGCAAGCACAGGCAGCACAGCAAGCACAGGCAGCAAGCACAGGCAGCTCAGGCAGCACAGCAAGCACAGGCAGCAAGCACAGGCAGCAAGCACAGGCAGCACAACAAGCACAGGCAGCAAGCACAGGCAGCAAGCACAGGCAGCACAGCAAGCACAGGCAGCACAGCAAGCACAGGCAGCAAGCACAGGCAGCAAGCACAGGCAGCACAACAAGCACAGGCAGCAAGCACAGGCAGCAAGCACAGGCAGCTCAGGCAGCACAGTAAGCACAAGAAGCAAGCACAGGCAGCACAGCAAGCACAGGCAGCACAACAAGCACAGGCAGCACAGGCAGCAAGCCCAGGCAGCACAGCAAGCACAGGCAGCACAGCAAGCACACGCAGCAAGCACAGGCAACAAGCACAGGCAGCAAGCACAGGCAGCACAGCAAGCACAGGCAGCAAGCACAAGCAGCACAGCAAGCACAGGCAGCAAGCACAGGCAGCAAGCACAGGCAGCACAGCAAGCACAGGCAGCACAGCAAGTACAGGCAGCAAGCACGGGCAGCACAGCAAGCACACGCAGCAAGCACAGGCAACAAGCACAGGCAGCACAGCAAGCACAGGCAGCAAGCACAGGCAGCACAGCAAGCACAGGCAGCAAGCACAGGCAGCAAGCACAGGCAGCTCAGGCAGCTCAGGCAGCACAGTAAGCACAAGCAGCAAGCACAGGCAGCACAGCAAGCACAGGCAGCACAACAAGCACAGGCAGCACAGTAAGCACAGGCAGCAAGCCCAGGCAGCACAGCAAGCACAGGCAGCACAGCAAGTCCAGGCAGCAAGCACAGGCAGCACAGCAAGCACACGCAGCAAGCACAGGCAACAAGCACCGGCAACACAGTAAGCAGAGGCAGCAAGCACAGGCAGCACAGCAAGCACAGGCAGCAAGCACAGGCAGCACAGCAAGCACAGGCAGCAAGCACAGGCAGCAAGCACAGGCATGTTAGAAACCCGCAAAATAGCTCGACGAGATGTGTTCGTTTTAGCGATTCTGGGGGAAGTGCAGAGGTGTCAGGCTCCGTCCTCTTTCCAACAGGCAAAGCCTGCTCCGATCTTCGGCGAGATTCACTCTCGCATTTGTTTACTATGCTTACTCTTACTGAGACGCAGGTCAATGCACCGGCTGCCGAGGTAAACATATGATCCGCGACCCTCGGCGCCTCCAAAAATAGGTGACACAGCAACGCACTGTCATGTGCCACTGTCGAATTACCGCGTGTTATGGGCGAAACCAAATGCATCGCTAACAGGCAGCACAGCAAGCACAGGCAGCACAGCAAGCACAGGCAGCAAGCACAGGCAGCACAGCAAGCACAGGCAGCATAGTAAGCACAGGCAGCAATCACAGGCAGCAAGCACAGGGAGCACAGCAAGCACAGGCAGCACAGCAAGCACAGGCAGCAAGCACAGGCAGCACAGCAAGCACAGGCATCTTGCACAGGCAGCATAGCAAGCACAGGCAGCAAGCACAGGCAGCAAGCACAGGCAGCACAGCAAGCACAGGCAGCAAGCACAGGCAGCACAGCAAGCACAGGCATCTTGCACAGGCAGCATAGCAAGCACAGCAAGCACAGGCAGCAAGCACAGGCAGCAAGCACAGGCAGCACAGCAAGCACAGGCATCTTGCACAGGCAGCATAGCAAGCACAGCAAGCACAGGCAGCAAGCACAGGCAGCACAGCAAGCACAGGCAGCACAGCAAGCACAGGCAGCAAGCACAGGCAGCACAGCAAGCACAGGCAGCACAGAAAGCACAGGCAGCAAGCACAGGCAGCACAGCAAGCACAGGCAGCACAACAAGCACAGGCGGCACAGGCAGCAAGCACAGGCAGCACAGCAAGTACAGGCAGCACAGCAAACACAGGCAGCAAGCACAGGCAGCACAGGCAGCACAGGCAGCAAGCACAGGCAGCACAGCAAGCACAGCAAGCACACGCAGCAAGCACAGGCAACAAGCACAGGCAGCACAGCAAGCACAGGCAGCAAGCACAGACAGCACAGGCAGCAAGCACAGACAGCACAGCAAGCACAGGCAACAAGCATAGGCAGCACAGGCAGCACAGTAAGCACAGGCAGCTTGCACAGGCAGCATAGCAAGCACAGCAAGCACAGGCAGCAAGCACAGGCAGCACAGAAAGCACAGGCAGCAAGCACAGCCTGCACAGCAAGCACAGGCAGCACAACAAACACAGGCAGCAAGCGCAGGCAGCACAGCAGGCACAGGCAGCACAGCAAGCACAGAAAGCACAGGCAGCACAGGCAGCACAGCAAGCACAGGCAGCACATCAAGCACATGCAGCAAGCACAGGCAGCACAGCAAGCACACGCAGCAAGCACAGGCAACAAGCACAGGCAGCACAGCAAGCACAGGCAGCAAGAACAGGCAGCACAGCAAGCACAGGCGGCACAGCAAGCACAGCACACACAGGCAGCAAGCACAGGCAGCACAGCAAGCACAGGCAGCACAGCAAGCACAGGCAGCGCAGCAAGCACAGCAAGCACAGGCTGCAAGCACAGGCAGCACAGCAAGTACAGGCAGCAAGCACAGGCAGCACAGCAAGCACAGGCAGCAAGCACAGGCAGCTCAGGCAGCACAGCAAGCACAGGCAGCAAGCACAGGCAGCAAGCACAGGCAGCACAGCAAGCACAGGCAGCACAGCAAGTACAGGCAGCAAGCACAGGCAGCACAGCAAGCACACGCAGCAAGCACAGGCAACAAGCACAGGCAGCAAGCACAGGCAGCACAGCAAGCACAGGCAACACAGGCAGCAAGCACAGGCAGCAAGCACAGGCAGCGCAGCAAGCACAGGCAGAAAGCAAAGGCAGCACAGCAAGCACAGGCAGCACAGCACAGGCAGCACAGCGAGCACAGGCAGCACAGCAAGCACAGGCAGCAAGCACAGGCAGCAAGCACAGGCAGCACAGCAAGCACAGGCAGCAAGCACAGGCAGCACAGCAAGCACAGGCAGCACAGAAAGCACAGGCAGCAAGCACAGGCAGCACAGCAAGCACAGGCAGCACAACAAGCACAGGCGGCACAGGCAGCAAGCACAGGCAGCACAGCAAGCACAGGCAGCACAGCAAACACAGGCAGCAAGCACAGGCAGCACAGCAAGCACAGGCAGCACAGGCAGCAAGCACAGGCAGCACAGCAAGCACACGCAGCAAGCACAGGCAACAAGCACAGGCAGCACAGCAAGCACAGGCAGCAAGCACAGACAGCACAGGCAGCAAGCACAGACAGCACAGCAAGCACAGGCAACAAGCACAGGCAGCACAGCAAGCACAGGCAGCACAGTAAGCACAGGCAGCTTGCACAGGCAGCATAGCAAGCACAGCAAGCACAGGCAGCAAGCACAGGCAGCACAGAAAGCACAGGCAGCAAGCACAGGCTGCACAGCAAGCACAGGCAGCACAACAAACACAGGCAGCAAGCGCAGGCAGCACAGCAGGCACAGGCAGCACAGCAAGCACAGAAAGCACAGGCAGCACAGGCAGCACAGCAAGCACAGGCAGCACATCAAGCACATGCAGCACAGCAAGTACAGGCAGCAAGCACAGGCAGCACAGCAAGCACAGCAAGCACACGCAGCAAGCACAGGCAACAAGCACAGGCAGCACAGCAAGAACAGGCAGCACAGCAAGCACAGGCGGCACAGCACACACAGGCAGCAAGCACAGGCAGCACAGCAAGCACAGGCAGCACAGCAAGCACAGGCAGCAAGCACAGGCAGCAAGCACAGGCAGCACAGCAAGTACAGGCAGCAAGCACAGGCAGCACAGCAAGCACACGCAGCAAGCACAGGCAACAAGCACAGGCAGCAAGCACAGGCAGCACAGCAAGCACAGGCAGCACAGCAAGCACAGAAAGCACAGGCAGCACAGGCAGCACAGCAAGCACATGCAGCACAGCAAGTACAGGCAGCAAGCACAGGCAGCACAGCAAGCACACGCAGCAAGCACAGGCAACAAGCACAGGCAGCACAGCAAGCACAGGCAGCAAGAACAGGCAGCACAGCAAGCACAGGCGGCACAGCAAGCACAGCACACACAGGCAGCAAGCACAGGCAGCACAGCAAGCACAGGCAGCGCAGCAAGCACAGCAAGCACAGGCTGCAAGCACAGGCAGCACAGCAAGTACAGGCAGCAAGCACAGGCAGCACAGCAAGCACAGGCAGCAAGCACAGGCAGCTCAGGCAGCACAGCAAGCACAGGCAGCAAGCACAGGCAGCAAGCACAGGCAGCACAGCAAGTACAGGCAGCAAGCACAGGCAGCACAGCAAGCACAGGCAGCAAGCACAGGCAGCACAGCAAGCACAGGCAGCAAGCACAGGCAGCACAGCAAGCACAAACAGCAAGCACAGGCAGCACAGCAAGCACAGGCAGCATAGCAAGCACAGCAAGCACAGGCAGCAAGCACAGGCAGCACAGAAAGCACAGGCAGCAAGCACAGGCTGCACAGCAAGCACAGGCAGCACAACAAACACAGGCAGCAAGCGCAGGCAGCACAGCAGGCACAGGCAGCACAGCAAGCACAGAAAGCACAGGCAGCACAGGCAGCACAGCAAGCACAGGCAGCACATCAAGCACATGCAGCACAGCAAGTACAGGCAGCAAGCACAGGCAGCACAGCAAGCACAGCTAGCACACGCAGCAAGCACAGGCAACAAGCACAGGCAGCACAGCAAGCACAGGCAGCAAGCACAGGCAGCACAGCAAGCACAGGCAGCACAGCAAGTACAGGCAGCAAGCACAGGCAGCACAGCAAGCACACGCAGCAAGCACAGGCAACAAGCACAGGCAACAAGCACAGGCAGCAAGCACAGGCAGCACAGCAAGCACAGGCAGCACAGCAAGCACAGAAAGCACAGGCAGCACAGGCAGCAAGCACAGGCAGCAAGCACAGGCAGCGCAGCAAGCACAGGCAGAAAGCAAAGGCAGCACAGCAAGCACAGGCAGCACAGCACAGGCAGCACAGCGAGCACAGGCAGCACAGCAAGCACAGGCAGCAATCACAGGCAGCAAGCACAGGCAGCATAGCAAGCACAGCAAGCACAGGCAGCAAGCACAGGCAGCACAGAAAGCACAGGCAGCAAGCACAGCCTGCACAGCAAGCACAGGCAGCACAACAAACACAGGCAGCAAGCGCAGGCAGCACAGCAGGCACAGGCAGCACAGCAAGCACAGAAAGCACAGGCAGCACAGGCAGCACAGCAAGCACAGGCAGCACATCAAGCACATGCAGCAAGCACAGGCAGCACAGCAAGCACACGCAGCAAGCACAGGCAACAAGCACAGGCAGCACAGCAAGCACAGGCAGCAAGAACAGGCAGCACAGCAAGCACAGGCGGCACAGCAAGCACAGCACACACAGGCAGCAAGCACAGGCAGCACAGCAAGCACAGGCAGCACAGCAAGCACAGGCAGCGCAGCAAGCACAGCAAGCACAGGCTGCAAGCACAGGCAGCACAGCAAGTACAGGCAGCAAGCACAGGCAGCACAGCAAGCACAGGCAGCAAGCACAGGCAGCTCAGGCAGCACAGCAAGCACAGGCAGCAAGCACAGGCAGCAAGCACAGGCAGCACAGCAAGCACAGGCAGCACAGCAAGTACAGGCAGCAAGCACAGGCAGCACAGCAAGCACACGCAGCAAGCACAGGCAACAAGCACAGGCAGCAAGCACAGGCAGCACAGCAAGCACAGGCAACACAGGCAGCAAGCACAGGCAGCAAGCACAGGCAGCGCAGCAAGCACAGGCAGAAAGCAAAGGCAGCACAGCAAGCACAGGCAGCACAGCACAGGCAGCACAGCGAGCACAGGCAGCACAGCAAGCACAGGCAGCAAGCACAGGCAGCAAGCACAGGCAGCACAGCAAGCACAGGCAGCAAGCACAGGCAGCACAGCAAGCACAGGCAGCACAGAAAGCACAGGCAGCAAGCACAGGCAGCACAGCAAGCACAGGCAGCACAACAAGCACAGGCGGCACAGGCAGCAAGCACAGGCAGCACAGCAAGCACAGGCAGCACAGCAAACACAGGCAGCAAGCACAGGCAGCACAGCAAGCACAGGCAGCACAGGCAGCAAGCACAGGCAGCACAGCAAGCACACGCAGCAAGCACAGGCAACAAGCACAGGCAGCACAGCAAGCACAGGCAGCAAGCACAGACAGCACAGGCAGCAAGCACAGACAGCACAGCAAGCACAGGCAACAAGCACAGGCAGCACAGCAAGCACAGGCAGCACAGTAAGCACAGGCAGCTTGCACAGGCAGCATAGCAAGCACAGCAAGCACAGGCAGCAAGCACAGGCAGCACAGAAAGCACAGGCAGCAAGCACAGGCTGCACAGCAAGCACAGGCAGCACAACAAACACAGGCAGCAAGCGCAGGCAGCACAGCAGGCACAGGCAGCACAGCAAGCACAGAAAGCACAGGCAGCACAGGCAGCACAGCAAGCACAGGCAGCACATCAAGCACATGCAGCACAGCAAGTACAGGCAGCAAGCACAGGCAGCACAGCAAGCACAGCAAGCACACGCAGCAAGCACAGGCAACAAGCACAGGCAGCACAGCAAGAACAGGCAGCACAGCAAGCACAGGCGGCACAGCACACACAGGCAGCAAGCACAGGCAGCACAGCAAGCACAGGCAGCACAGCAAGCACAGGCAGCAAGCACAGGCAGCAAGCACAGGCAGCACAGCAAGTACAGGCAGCAAGCACAGGCAGCACAGCAAGCACACGCAGCAAGCACAGGCAACAAGCACAGGCAGCAAGCACAGGCAGCACAGCAAGCACAGGCAGCACAGCAAGCACAGAAAGCACAGGCAGCACAGGCAGCACAGCAAGCACATGCAGCACAGCAAGTACAGGCAGCAAGCACAGGCAGCACAGCAAGCACACGCAGCAAGCACAGGCAACAAGCACAGGCAGCACAGCAAGCACAGGCAGCAAGAACAGGCAGCACAGCAAGCACAGGCGGCACAGCAAGCACAGCACACACAGGCAGCAAGCACAGGCAGCACAGCAAGCACAGGCAGCGCAGCAAGCACAGCAAGCACAGGCTGCAAGCACAGGCAGCACAGCAAGTACAGGCAGCAAGCACAGGCAGCACAGCAAGCACAGGCAGCAAGCACAGGCAGCTCAGGCAGCACAGCAAGCACAGGCAGCAAGCACAGGCAGCAAGCACAGGCAGCACAGCAAGTACAGGCAGCAAGCACAGGCAGCACAGCAAGCACAGGCAGCAAGCACAGGCAGCACAGCAAGCACAGGCAGCAAGCACAGGCAGCACAGCAAGCACAAACAGCAAGCACAGGCAGCACAGCAAGCACAGGCAGCAAGCACAGGCAGCATAGCAAGCACAGCAAGCACAGGCAGCAAGCACAGGCAGCACAGAAAGCACAGGCAGCAAGCACAGGCTGCACAGCAAGCACAGGCAGCACAACAAACACAGGCAGCAAGCGCAGGCAGCACAGCAGGCACAGGCAGCACAGCAAGCACAGAAAGCACAGGCAGCACAGGCAGCACAGCAAGCACAGGCAGCACATCAAGCACATGCAGCACAGCAAGTACAGGCAGCAAGCACAGGCAGCACAGCAAGCACAGCTAGCACACGCAGCAAGCACAGGCAACAAGCACAGGCAGCACAGCAAGCACAGGCAGCAAGCACAGGCAGCACAGCAAGCACAGGCAGCACAGCAAGTACAGGCAGCAAGCACAGGCAGCACAGCAAGCACACGCAGCAAGCACAGGCAACAAGCACAGGCAACAAGCACAGGCAGCAAGCACAGGCAGCACAGCAAGCACAGGCAGCACAGCAAGCACAGAAAGCACAGGCAGCACAGGCAGCAAGCACAGGCAGCAAGCACAGGCAGCGCAGCAAGCACAGGCAGAAAGCAAAGGCAGCACAGCAAGCACAGGCAGCACAGCACAGGCAGCACAGTGAGCACAGGCAGCACAGCAAGCACAGGCAGCAATCACAGGCAGCAAGCACAGGCAGCACAGCATGCACAGGCAGGAGAGCAAGCACAGGCAGCAAGCACAGGCAGCACAGCAAGCACAGGCAACACAGGCAGCAAGCACAGGCAGCAAGCACAGGCAGCGCAGCAAGCACAGGCAGAAAGCAAAGGCAGCACAGCAAGCACAGGCAGCACAGCACAGGCAGCACAGCGAGCACAGGCAGCACAGCAAGCACAGGCAGCAAGCACAGGCAGCAAGCACAGGCAGCACAGCAAGCACAGGCAGCAAGCACAGGCAGCACAGCAAGCACAGGCAGCACAGAAAGCACAGGCAGCAAGCACAGGCAGCACAGCAAGCACAGGCAGCACAACAAGCACAGGCGGCACAGGCAGCAAGCACAGGCAGCACAGCAAGCACAGGCAGCACAGCAAACACAGGCAGCAAGCACAGGCAGCACAGCAAGCACAGGCAGCACAGGCAGCAAGCACAGGCAGCACAGCAAGCACAGCAAGCACACGCAGCAAGCACAGGCAACAAGCACAGGCAGCACAGCAAGCACAGACAGCACAGGCAGCAAGCACAGACAGCACAGCAAGCACAGGCAACAAGCACAGGCAGCACAGCAAGCACAGGCAGCACAGTAAGCACAGGCAGCTTGCACAGGCAGCATAGCAAGCACAGCAAGCACAGGCAGCAAGCACAGGCAGCACAGAAAGCACAGGCAGCAAGCACAGGCTGCACAGCAAGCACAGGCAGCACAACAAACACAGGCAGCAAGCGCAGGCAACACAGCAGGCACAGGCAGCACAGCAAGCACAGAAAGCACAGGCAGCACAGGCAGCACAGCAAGCACAGGCAGCACATCAAGCACATGCAGCACAGCAAGTACAGGCAGCAAGCACAGGCAGCACAGCAAGCACAGCAAGCACACGCAGCAAGCACAGGCAACAAGCACAGGCAGCACAGCAAGCACAGGCAGCAAGAACAGGCAGCACAGCAAGCACAGGCGGCACAGCAAGCACAGCACACACAGGCAGCAAGCACAGGCAGCACAGCAAGCACAGGCAGCACAGCAAGCACAGGCAGCGCAGCAAGCACAGCAAGCACAGGCTGCAAGCACAGGCAGCACAGCAAGTACAGGCAGCAAGCACAGGCAGCACAGCAAGCACAGGCAGCAAGCACAGGCAGCTCAGGCAGCACAGCAAGCACAGGCAGCAAGCACAGGCAGCAAGCACAGGCAGCACAGCAAGCACAGGCAGCACAGCAAGTACAGGCAGCAAGCACAGGCAGCACAGCAAGCACACGCAGCAAGCACATGCAACAAGCACAGGCAGCAAGCACAGGCAGCACAGCAAGCACAGGCAGCACAGAAAGCACAGGCAGCACAGGCAGCACAGGCAGCACATCGAGCACATGCAGCACAGCAAGTACAGGCAGCAAGCACAGGCAGCACAGCAAGCACAGCAAGCACACGCAGCAAGCACAGGCAACAAGCACAGGCAGCACAGCAAGCACAGGCAGCAAGAACAGGCAGCACAGCAAGCACAGGCGGCACAGCAAGCACAGCACACACAGGCAGCAAGCACAGGCAGCACAGCAAGCACAGGCAGCGCAGCAAGCACAGCAAGCACAGGCTGCAAGCACAGGCAGCACAGCAAGTACAGGCAGCAAGCACAGGCAGCACAGCAAGCACAGGCAGCAAGCACAGGCAGCTCAGGCAGCACAGCAAGCACAGGCAGCAAGCACAGGCAGCAAGCACAGGCAGCACAGCAAGCACAGGCAGCACAGCAAGTACAGGCAGCAAGCACAGGCAGCACAGCAAGCACACGCAGCAAGCACAGGCAACAAGCACAGGCAGCAAGCACAGGCAGCACAGCAAGCACAGGCAGCACAGCAAGCACAGGCAGCAAGCACAGGCAGCAAGCATAGGCAGCACAGCAAGCACAGGCAGCACAGCAAGTACAGGCAGCAAGCACAGGCAGCACAGCAAGCACAGGCAGCAAGCACAGGCAGCTCAGGCAGCACAGCAAGCACAGGCAGCAAGCACAGGCAGCACAGCAAGCACAGGCAGCAAGCACAGGCAGCAAGCACAGGCAGCACAACAAGCACAGGCAGCAAGCACAGGCAGCAAGCACAGGCAGCACAGCAAGCACAGGCAGCAAGCACAGGCAGCAAGCACAGGCAGCACAGCAAGCACAGGCAGCAAGCACAGGCAGCAAGCACAGGCAGCTCAGGCAGCTCAGGCAGCACAGTAAGCACAAGAAGCAAGCACAGGCAGCACAGCAAGCACAGGCAGCACAACAAGCACAGGCAGCACAGGCAGCAAGCCCAGGCAGCACAGCAAGCACAGGCAGCACAGCAAGTACAGGCAGCAAGCACAGGGAGCACAGCAAGCACAGGCAGCACAGCAAGCACAGGCAGCAAGCACAGGCAGCACAGCAAGCACAGGCATCTTGCACAGGCAGCATAGCAAGCACAGGCAGCAAGCACAGGCAGCAAGCACAGGCAGCACAGCAAGCACAGGCAGCAAGCACAGGCAGCACAGCAAGCACAGGCATCTTGCACAGGCAGCATAGCAAGCACAGCAAGCACAGGCAGCAAAGCAAGCACAGGCAGCACAGCAAACACAGGCAGCAAGCACAGGCAGCACAGCAAGCACAGGCAGCACAGGCAGCAAGCACAGGCAGCACGGCAAGCACAGGCAGCAAGCACAGAGAGCACAGCAAGCACAGGCAGCAAGCACAGGCAGCACAGGCAGCAAGCACAGGCAGCACGGCAAGCACAGGCAGCAAGCACAGGCAGCACAGGCAGCAAGCACAGGCAGCACAGCAAGCACACGCAGCAAGCACAGGCAACAAGCACAGGCAGCACAGCAAGCACAGGCAGCACAGTAAGCACAGGCAGCTTGCACAGGCAGCATAGCAAGCACAGCAAGCACAGGCAGCACAGCAAGAACAGGCAGCACAGCAAGCACAAACAGCAAGCACAGGCAGCACAGCAAGCACAGGCAGCAAGCAAAGGCAGCACAGCATGCACAGGCAGCACAGAAAGCACAGGCAGCAAGCACAGGCAGCACAGCAAGCACAGGCAGCACAACAAGCACAGGCGGCACAGGCAGCAAGCACAGGCAGCACAGCAAGCACAGGCAGCAAGCACAGGCAGCAAGCACAGGCAGCACAGCAAGCACAGGCAGCAAGCACAGGCAGCACAGCAAGCACAGGCAGCACAGAAAGCACAGGCAGCAAGCACAGGCAGCACAGCAAGCACAGGCAGCACAACAAGCACAGGCGGCACAGGCAGCAAGCACAGGCAGCACAGGCAGCACAGCAAACACAGGCAGCAAGCACAGGCAGCACAGCAAGCACAGGCAGCACAGCAAGTACAGGCAGCAAGCACAGGCAGCACAGCAAGCAGAGCAAGCACACGCAGCAAGCACAGGCAACAAGCACAGGCAGCACAGCAAGCACAGGCAGCACAGTAAGCACAGGCAGCTTGCACAGACAGCATAGCAAGCACAGCAAGCACAGGCAGCAAGCACAGGCAGCACAGAAAGCACAGGCAGCAAGCACAGGCTGCACAGCAAGGACAGGCAGCACAGCAAGCACAGGCAGCAAGCGCAGGCAGCACAGCAGGCACAGGCAGCACAGCAAGCACAGAAAGCACAGGCAGCACAGCAAGCACAGGCAGCACAGAAAGCACAGGCAGCAATCACAGGCAGCACAGCAAGCACAGGCAGCACAACAAGCACAGGCGGCACAGCAAGCACAGCAAGCACAGGCAGCAAGCACAGGCAGCACAGCAAGCACAGGCAGCACAGGCAGCAA
Organism: Priocnemis perturbator; assembly: GCA_963942575.1. Taxonomy (NCBI): domain Eukaryota; kingdom Metazoa; phylum Arthropoda; class Insecta; order Hymenoptera; family Pompilidae; genus Priocnemis; species Priocnemis perturbator. The sequence continues at coordinate 244,548 of CAWWDK010000459.1, forward strand.
GCACAGGCAGCACAGCAAACACAGGCAGCAAGCACAGGCAGCACAGCAAGCACAGGCAGCACAGGCAGCAAGCACAGGCAGCACGGCAAGCACAGGCAGCAAGCACAGAGAGCACAGCAAGCACAGGCAGCAAGCACAGGCATGTTAGAAACCCGCAAAATAGCTCGACGTGGTGTGTTCGTTTTAGCGATTCTGGGGGAAGTGCAGATGGGTCAAGCTCCGTCCTCTTTCCAACAGGCAAATCCTGCTCCGATCTTCGGCGAGATTCACTCTCGCATTTGTTTACAATGCTTACTCTTACTGAGACGCAGGTCAATGCACCGGCCGCCGAGGTAAACATATGATCCGCGACTCTCGGCGCCTCCAAAAACAGGTGACACAGCAACGCACTGTCGTGTGCCACTGTCGAATTACCGCGTGTTATGGGCGAAATCAAATGCATCGCTAACAGGCAGCACAGCAAGCACAGGCAGCATAGCAAGCACAGGCAGCAAGCACAGGCAGCACAGCAAGCACAGGCAGCAAGCACAGGCAGCACAGCAAGCACACGCAGCAAGCACAGGCAACAAGAACAGGCAGCACAGCAAGCACAGGCAGCACAGCAAGCACAGGCAGCAAGCACAGGCAGCAGAGCAAGCACAGGCAGCAGAGCAAGCACAGGCAGCAAGCACAGGCAGCATAGCAAGCAGAGGCAGCACAGCAAGCACAGGCAGCAAGCGCAGGCAGCACAGCAGGCACAGGCAGCACAGCAAGCACAGAAAGCACAGGCAGCACAGCAAGCACAGGCAGCACAGCAAGCACAGGCAGCAAGCACAGGCAGCAGAGCAAGCACAGGCAGCAAGCACAGGCAGCACAGCAAGCACAGGCAGCAAGCACAGGCAGCAGAGCAAGCACAGGCAGCAGAGCAAGCACAGGCAGCAGAGCAAGCACAGGCAGCAAGCACAGGCAGCATAGCAAGCAGAGGCAGCACAGCAAGCACAGGCAGCAAGCGCAGGCAGCACAGCAGGCACAGGCAGCACAGCAAGCACAGAAAGCACACGCAGCACAGCAAGCACAGGCAGCAAGCACAGGCAGCAGACCAAGCACAGGCAGCAAGCACAGGCAGCATAGCAAGCAGAGGCAGCACAGAAAGCACAGGCAGCACAGCAAGCACAGGCAACACAGCAAGCACAGGCGGCACAGCAAGCACAGCAAGCACAGGCAGCGAGCACAGGCAGCACAGCAAGCACAGGCAGCAAGCACAGGCAGCACAGCAAGCACAGGCATGTTAGAAACCCGCAAAATAGCTCGACGAGGTGTGTTCGTTTTAGCGATTCTGGGGGAAGTGCAGAGGGGTCAAGCTCCGTCCTCTTTCCAACAGGCAAAGCCTGCTCCGATCTTCGGCGAGATTCACTCTCGCATTTGTTTACAATGCTTACTCTTACTGAGACGCAGGTCAATGCACCGGCCGCCGAGGTAAACATATGATCCGCGACTCTCGGCGCCTCCAAAAACAGGTGACGCAGCAACACACTGTCGTGTGCCACTGTCGAATTACCGCGTGTTATGGGCGAAATCAAATGCATCGCTAACAGGCAGCACAGCAAGCACAGGCAGCATAGCAAGCACAGGCAGCAAGCACAGGCAGCACAGGCAGCACAGGCAGCAAGCACAGGCAGCACGGCAAGCACAGGCAGCAAGCACAGGCAGCACAGCAAGTACAGGCAGCACAGGCAGCAAGCACAGGCAGCACAGCAAGCACAGCAAGCACACGCAGCAAGCACAGGCAATAAGCACAGGCAGCACAGCAAGCACAGGCAGCACAGTAAGCACAGGCAGCGAGCACAGGCAGCAAGCACAGGCAGCACAGCAAGCACAGGCAGCACAGGCAGCACGGCAAGCACAGGCAGCAAGCACAGCAAGCACAGCAAGCACAGGCAGCAAGCACAGGCATGTTAGAAACCCGCAAAATAGCTCGACGAGGTGTGTTCGTTTTAGCGATTCTGGGGGAAGTGCAGATGGGTCAAGCTCCGTCCTCTTTCCAACAGGCAAATCCTGCTCCGATCTTCGGCGAGATTCACTCTCGCATTTGTTTACAATGCTTACTCTTACTGAGACGCAGGTCAATGCACCGGCCGCCGAGGTAAACATATGATCCGCGACTCTCGGCGCCTCCAAAAACAGGTGACACAGCAACGCACTGTCGTGTGCCACTGTCGAATTACCGCGTGTTATGGGCGAAATCAAATGCATCGCTAACAGGCAGCACAGCAAGCACAGGCAGCATAGCAAGCACAGGCAGCAAGCACAGGCAGCACAGCAAGCACAGGCAGCAAGCACAGGCAGCACAGCAAGCACACGCAGCAAGCACAGGCAACAAGCAAAGGCAGCACAGCAAGCACAGGCGGCACAGGCAGCAAGCACAGGCAGCACGGCAAGCACAGGCAGCAAGCACAGGCAGCACAGCAAGCACAGGCAGCAAGCACAGGCAGCACAGCAAGCACACGCAGCAAGCACAGGCAACAAGAACAGGCAGCACAGCAAGCACAGGCAGCACAGCAAGCACAGGCAGCAAGCACAGGCAGCAGAGCAAGCACAGGCAGCAAGCACAGGCAGCACAGCAAGCACAGGAAGCACAGCAAACACAGGCAGCAAGCACAGGCAGCACAGCAAGCACAGGCAGCACGGCAAGCACAGGCAGCAAGCACAGGCAGCACAGCAAGCACAGGCAGCAAGCACAGGCAGCACAGCAAGCACACGCAGCAAGCACAGGCAACAAGAACAGGCAGCACAGCAAGCACAGGCAGCACAGCAAGCACAGGCAGCAAGCACAGGCAGCAGAGCAAGCACAGGCAGCAAGCACAGGCAGCATAGCAAGCAGAGGCAGCACAGCAAGCACAGGCAGCAAGCGCAGGCAGCACAGCAGGCACAGGCAGCACAGCAAGCACAGAAAGCACAGGCAGCACAGCAAGCACAGGCAGGAAGCACAGGCAGCAGAGCAAGCACAGGCAGCAAGCACAGGCAGCACAGCAAGCACAGGCAGCAAGCACAGGCAGCAGAGCAAGCACAGGCAGCAAGCACAGGCAGCATAGCAAGCAGAGGCAGCACAGCAAGCACAGGCAGCAAGCGCAGGCAGCACAGCAGGCACAGGCAGCACAGCAAGCACAGAAAGCACACGCAGCACAGCAAGCACAGGCAGCACAGCAAGCACAGCAAGCACAGGCATCTTGCACAGGCAGCATAGCAAGCACAGCAAGCACAGGCAGCAAGCACAGGCAGCAAGCACAGGCAGCACAGCAAGTACAGCAAGCACAGGCAGCAAGCACAGGCAGCTCAGCAAGCACAGGCAGCACAGCAAGCACAGGCAGCACAGCAAGCACAGGCAGCACAGCAAGCACAGGCATCTTGCACAGGCAGCATAGCAAGCACAGCAAGCACAGGCAGCAAGCACAGGCAGCAAGCACAGGCAGCACAGCAAGCACAGGCAGCAAGCACAGGCAGCACAGCAAGCACAGGCAGCAAGCACAGGCAGCAAGCACAGGCAGCACAGCAATCACAGGCAGCAAGCACAGGCAGCACAGCATGCACAGGCAGGAGAGAAAGCACAGGCAGCAAGCACAGGCAGCAAGCACAGGCAGCGCAGCAAGCACAGCAAGCACAGGCAGCACAGGCAGCAAGCACAGGCAGCAAGCACAGGCAGCGCAGCAAGCACAGGCAGAAATCAAAGGCAGCACAGCAAGCACAGGCAGCACAGCACAGGCAGCACAGCGAGCACAGGCAGCACAGCAAGCACAGGCAGCAAGCACAGGCAGCACAGCAAGCACAGGCAGCACAGAAAGCACAGGCAGCAAGCACAGGCAGCACAGCAAGCACAGGCAGCACAACAAGCACAGGCGGCACAGGCAGCAAGCACAGGCAGCACAGCAAGCACAGGCAGCACAGCAAACACAGGCAGCAAGCACAGGCAGCACAGCAAGCACAGGCAGCACAGGCAGCAAGCACAGGCAGCACGGCAAGCACAGGCAGCAAGCACAGAGAGCACAGCAAGCACAGGCAGCAAGCACAGGCAGCACAGCAAGCACAGGCAGCACAGGCAGCAAGCACAGGCAGCACGGCAAGCACAGGCAGCAAGCACAGGCAGCACAGCAAGTACAGGCATCACAGGCAGCAAGCACAGGCAGCACAGCAAGCACAGCAAGCACACGCAGCAAGCACAGGCAATAAGCACAGGCAGCACAGCCAGCACAGGCAGCACAGTAAGCACAGGCAGCTTGCACAGGCAGCATAGCAAGCACAGCAAGCACAGGCAGCAAGCACAGGCAGCACAGCAAGCACAGGCAGCACAGCAAGCACAAACAGCAAGCACAGGCAGCACAGCAAGCACAGGCAGCAAGCACAGGCAGCACAGCAAGCACAGGCAGCACAGAAAGCACAGGCAGCAAGCACAGGCAGCACAGCAAGCACAGGCGGCACAGGCAGCAAGCACAGCCAGCACAGCAAGCACAGGCAGCAAGCACAGGCAGCACAGCAAGCACAGGCAGCAAGCACAGGCAGCACAGCAAGCACAGGCAGCACAGAAAGCACAGGCAGCAAGCACAGGCAGCACAGCAAGCACAGGCAGCACAACAAGCACAGCAAGCACAGGCAGCAAGCACAGGCAGCACAGCAAGCACAGGCAGCACAGAAAGCACAGGCAGCAAGCACAGGCAGCACAGCAAGCACAGGCAGCACAACAAGCACAGGCAGCACAGGCAGCAAGCACAGGCAGCACAGCAAACACAGGCAGCAAGCACAGGCAGCACAGGCAGCAAGCACAGGCAGCAAGCACAGAGAGCACAGCAAGCACAGGCAGCAAGCACAGGCATGTTAGAAACCCGCAAAATAGCTCGACGAGGTGTGTTCGTTTTAGCGATTCTGGGGGAAGTGCAGAGGGGTCAAGCTCCGTCCTCTTTCCAACAGGCAAAGCCTGCTCCGATCTTCGGCGAGATTCACTCTCGCATTTGTTTACAATGCTTACTCTTACTGAGACGCAGGTCAATGCACCGACCGCCGAGGTAAACATATGATCCGCGACTCTCGGCGCCTCCAAAAACAGGTGACACAGCAACGCACTGTCGTGTGCCACTGTCGAATTACCGCGTGTTATGGGCGAAATCAAATGCATCGCTAACAGGCAGCACAGCAAGCACAGGCAGCATAGCAAGCACAGGCAGCAAGCACAGGCAGCACAGCAAGCACAGGCAGCACAGCAAGTACAGGCAGCAAGCACAGGCAGCACAGCAAGCACAGCAAGCACACGCAGCAAGCACAGGCAACAAGCACAGGCAGCACAGCAAGCACAGGCAGCACAGTAAGCACAGGCAGCTTGCACAGGCAGCATAGCAAGCACAGCAAGCACAGGCAGCAAGCACAGGCAGCACAGAAAGCACAGGCAGCAAGCACAGGCTGCACAGCAAGCACAGGCAGCAAGCACAGGCAGCACAGCAAACACAGGCAGCAAGCACAGGCAGCACAGGAAGCACAGCAAACACAGGCAGCAAGCACAGGCAGCACAGCAAGCACAGGCAGCACAGGCAGCAAGCACAGGCAGCACGGCAAGCACAGGCAGCACAGCAAGCACAGGCAGCAAGCACAGGCAGCACAGCAAGCACACGCAGCAAGCACAGGCAACAAGAACAGGCAGCACAGCAAGCACAGGCAGCACAGCAAGCACAGGCAGCAAGCACAGGCAGCACAGCAAGCACAGGCAGCAAGCACAGGCAGCACAGCAAGCACAGGCAGCACAGCAAGTACAGGCAGCAAGCACAGACAGCACAGCAAGCACACGCAGCAAGCACAGGCAACAAGCACAGGCAGCACAGCAAGCACAGGCAGCACAGTAAGCACAGGCAGCTTGCACAGGCAGCATAGCAAGTACAGCAAGCACAGGCAGCAAGCACAGGCAGCACAGAAAGCACAGGCAGCAAGCACAGGCTGCACAGCAAGGACAGGCAGCACAGCAAGCACAGGCAGCAAGCGCAGTCAGCACAGCAGGCACAGTTAGCACAGCAAGCACAGAAAGCACAGGCAGCACAGCAAGCACAGGCAGCAAACACAGGCAGCAGAGCAAGCACAAGCAGCAGAGCAAGCACAGGCAGCAAGCACAGGCAGCATAGCAAGCAGGGGCAGCACAGCAAGCACAGGCAGCAAGCGCAGGCAGCACAGCAGGCACAGGCAGCACAGCAAGCACAGAAAGCACAGGCAGCACAGCAAGCACAGGCAGCACAGCAAGCACAGGCAGCAAGCACAGGCAGCAGAGCAAGCACGGGCAGCAGAGCAAGCACAGGCAGCAAGCACAGGCAGCATAGCAAGCAGAGGCAGCACAGAAAGCACAGGCAGCACAGCAAGCACAGGCAACACAGCAAGCACAGGCGGCACAGCAAGCACAGGCAGCACAGCAAGCACAGGCATGTTAGAAACCCGCAAAATAGCTCGACGAGGTGTGTTCGTTTTAGCGATTCTGGGGGAAGTGCAGAGGGGTCAAGCTCCGTCCTCTTTCCAACAGGCAAAGCCTGCTCCGATCTTCGGCGAGATTCACTCTCGCATTTGTTTACAATGCTTACTCTTACTGAGACGCAGGTCAATGCACCGGCCGCCGAGGTAAACATATGATCCGCGACTCTCGGCGCCTCCAAGAACAGGTGACACAGCAACGCACTGTCGTGTGCCACTGTCGAATTACCGCGTGTTATGGGCGAAATCAAATGCATCGCTAACAGGCAGCACAGCAAGCACAGGCAGCATAGCAAGCACAGGCAGCACAGCAAGCACAGGCAGCAAGCACAGGCAGCACAGCAAGCACAGGCAGCAAGCACAGGCAGCACAGCAAGTACAGCAAGCACAGGCAGCTCAGCAAGCACAGGCAGCACAGCAAGCACAGGCAGCAAGCACAGGCAGCAAGCACAGGCAGCACAGCAAGCACAGGCAGCACAGGCAGCAAGCACAGGCAGCAGAGCAAGCACAGGCAGCATAGCAAGCAGAGGCAGCAAAGAAAGCACAGGCAGCACAGCAAGCACAGGCAACACAGCAAGCACAGGCAGCACAGAAAGCACAGGCAGCACAGGAAGCACAGCAAACACAGGCAGCAAGCACAGGCAGCACAGCAAGCACAGGCAGCACAGGCAGCAAGCACAGGCAGCACGGCAAGCACAGGCAGCACAGCAAGCACAGGCAGCAAGCACAGGCAGCACAGCAAGCACACGCAGCAAGCACAGGCAACAAGAACAGGCAGCACAGCAAGCACAGGCAGCAAGCACAGGCAGCACAGCAAGCACAGGCAGCAAGCACAGGCAGCACAGCAAGCACAGGCAGCACAGCAAGTACAGGCAGCAAGCACAGACAGCACAGCAAGCACACGCAGCAAGCACAGGCAACAAGCACAGGCAGCACAGCAAGCACAGGCAGCACAGTAAGCACAGGCAGCTTGCACAGGCAGCACAGCAAGCACACGCAGCAAGCACAGGCAACAAGAACAGGCAGCACAGCAAGCACAGGCAGCAAGCACAGGCAGCACAGCAAGCACAGGCAGCAAGCACAGGCAGCACAGCAAGCACAGGCAGCACAGCAAGTACAGGCAGCAAGCACAGACAGCACAGCAAGCACACGCAGCAAGCACAGGCAACAAGCACAGGCAGCACAGCAAGCACAGGCAGCACAGCAAGCACACGCAGCAAGCACAGGCAACAAGAACAGGCAGCACAGCAAGCACAGGCAGCACAGCAAGCACAGGCAGCAAGCACAGGCAGCAGAGCAAGCACAGGCAGCAAGCACAGGCAGCATAGCAAGCAGAGGCAGCACAGCAAGCACAGGCAGCAAGCGCAGGCAGCACAGCAGGCACAGGCAGCACAGCAAGCACAGAAAGCACAGGCAGCACAGCAAGCACAGGCAGGAAGCACAGGCAGCAAGCACAGGCAGCAGAGCAAGCACAGGCAGCAAGCACAGGCAGCATAGCAAGCAGAGGCAGCACAGCAAGCACAGGCAGCAAGCGCAGGCAGCACAGCAGGCACAGGCAGCACAGCAAGCACAGAAAGCACAGGCAGCACAGCAAGCACAGGCAGGAAGCACAGGCAGCAGAGCAAGCACAGGCAGCAAGCACAGGCAGCACAGCAAGCACAGGCAGCAAGCACAGGCAGCACAGCAATCACAGGCAGCAAGCACAGGCAGCACAGCATGCACAGGCAGGAGAGAAAGCACAGGCAGCAAGCACAGGCAGCAAGCACAGGCAGCGCAGCAAGCACAGCAAGCACAGGCAGCACAGGCAGCAAGCACAGGCAGCAAGCACAGGCAGCGCAGCAAGCACAGGCAGAAATCAAAGGCAGCACAGCAAGCACAGGCAGCACAGCACAGGCAGCACAGCGAGCACAGGCAGCACAGCAAGCACAGGCAGCAAGCACAGGCAGCACAGCAAGCACAGGCAGCACAGAAAGCACAGGCAGCAAGCACAGGCAGCACAGCAAGCACAGGCAGCACAACAAGCACAGGCGGCACAGGCAGCAAGCACAGGCAGCACAGCAAGCACAGGCAGCACAGCAAACACAGGCAGCAAGCACAGGCAGCACAGCAAGCACAGGCAGCACAGGCAGCAAGCACAGGCAGCACGGCAAGCACAGGCAGCAAGCACAGAGAGCACAGCAAGCACAGGCAGCAAGCACAGGCAGCACAGCAAGCACAGGCAGCACAGGCAGCAAGCACAGGCAGCACGGCAAGCACAGGCAGCAAGCACAGGCAGCACAGCAAGTACAGGCATCACAGGCAGCAAGCACAGGCAGCACAGCAAGCACAGCAAGCACACGCAGCAAGCACAGGCAATAAGCACAGGCAGCACAGCCAGCACAGGCAGCACAGTAAGCACAGGCAGCTTGCACAGGCAGCATAGCAAGCACAGCAAGCACAGGCAGCAAGCACAGGCAGCACAGCAAGCACAGGCAGCACAGCAAGCACAAACAGCAAGCACAGGCAGCACAGCAAGCACAGGCAGCAAGCACAGGCAGCACAGCAAGCACAGGCAGCACAGAAAGCACAGGCAGCAAGCACAGGCAGCACAGCAAGCACAGGCGGCACAGGCAGCAAGCACAGCCAGCACAGCAAGCACAGGCAGCAAGCACAGGCAGCACAGCAAGCACAGGCAGCAAGCACAGGCGGCACAGCAAGCACAGGCAGCACAGAAAGCACAGGCAGCAAGCACAGGCAGCACAGCAAGCACAGGCAGCACAACAAGCACAGCAAGCACAGGCAGCAAGCACAGGCAGCACAGCAAGCACAGGCAGCACAGAAAGCACAGGCAGCAAGCACAGGCAGCACAGCAAGCACAGGCAGCACAACAAGCACAGGCAGCACAGGCAGCAAGCACAGGCAGCACAGCAAACACAGGCAGCAAGCACAGGCAGCACAGGCAGCAAGCACAGGCAGCAAGCACAGAGAGCACAGCAAGCACAGGCAGCAAGCACAGGCATGTTAGAAACCCGCAAAATAGCTCGACGAGGTGTGTTCGTTTTAGCGATTCTGGGGGAAGTGCAGAGGGGTCAAGCTCCGTCCTCTTTCCAACAGGCAAAGCCTGCTCCGATCTTCGGCGAGATTCACTCTCGCATTTGTTTACAATGCTTACTCTTACTGAGACGCAGGTCAATGCACCGACCGCCGAGGTAAACATATGATCCGCGACTCTCGGCGCCTCCAAAAACAGGTGACACAGCAACGCACTGTCGTGTGCCACTGTCGAATTACCGCGTGTTATGGGCGAAATCAAATGCATCGCTAACAGGCAGCACAGCAAGCACAGGCAGCATAGCAAGCACAGGCAGCAAGCACAGGCAGCACAGCAAGCACAGGCAGCACAGCAAGTACAGGCAGCAAGCACAGGCAGCACAGCAAGCACACGCAGCAAGCACAGGCAACAAGCACAGGCAGCACAGCAAGCACAGGCAGCACAGTAAGCACTGGCAGCTTGCACAGGCAGCATAGCAAGCACAGCAAGCACAGGCAGCAAGCACAGGCAGCACAGAAAGCACAGGCAGCAAGCACAGGCTGCACAGCAAGCACAGGCAGCAAGCACAGGCAGCACAGCAAACACAGGCAGCAAGCACAGGCAGCACAGGAAGCACAGCAAACACAGGCAGCAAGCACAGGCAGCACAGCAAGCACAGGCAGCACAGGCAGCAAGCACAGGCAGCACGGCAAGCACAGGCAGCACAGCAAGCACAGGCAGCAAGCACAGGCAGCACAGCAAGCACACGCAGCAAGCACAGGCAACAAGAACAGGCAGCACAGCAAGCACAGGCAGCACAGCAAGCACAGGCAGCAAGCACAGGCAGCACAGCAAGCACAGGCAGCAAGCACAGGCAGCACAGCAAGCACAGGCAGCACAGCAAGTACAGGCAGCAAGCACAGACAGCACAGCAAGCACACGCAGCAAGCACAGGCAACAAGCACAGGCAGCACAGCAAGCACAGGCAGCACAGTAAGCACAGGCAGCTTGCACAGGCAGCATAGCAAGTACAGCAAGCACAGGCAGCAAGCACAGGCAGCACAGAAAGCACAGGCAGCAAGCACAGGCTGCACAGCAAGGACAGGCAGCACAGCAAGCACAGGCAGCAAGCGCAGTCAGCACAGCAGGCACAGTTAGCACAGCAAGCACAGAAAGCACAGGCAGCACAGCAAGCACAGGCAGCAAACACAGGCAGCAGAGCAAGCACAAGCAGCAGAGCAAGCACAGGCAGCAAGCACAGGCAGCATAGCAAGCAGGGGCAGCACAGCAAGCACAGGCAGCAAGCGCAGGCAGCACAGCAGGCACAGGCAGCACAGCAAGCACAGAAAGCACAGGCAGCACAGCAAGCACAGGCAGCACAGCAAGCACAGGCAGCAAGCACAGGCAGCAGAGCAAGCACGGGCAGCAGAGCAAGCACAGGCAGCAAGCACAGGCAGCATAGCAAGCAGAGGCAGCACAGAAAGCACAGGCAGCACAGCAAGCACAGGCAACACAGCAAGCACAGGCGGCACAGCAAGCACAGGCAGCACAGCAAGCACAGGCATGTTAGAAACCCGCAAAATAGCTCGACGAGGTGTGTTCGTTTTAGCGATTCTGGGGGAAGTGCAGAGGGGTCAAGCTCCGTCCTCTTTCCAACAGGCAAAGCCTGCTCCGATCTTCGGCGAGATTCACTCTCGCATTTGTTTACAATGCTTACTCTTACTGAGACGCAGGTCAATGCACCGGCCGCCGAGGTAAACATATGATCCGCGACTCTCGGCGCCTCCAAGAACAGGTGACACAGCAACGCACTGTCGTGTGCCACTGTCGAATTACCGCGTGTTATGGGCGAAATCAAATGCATCGCTAACAGGCAGCACAGCAAGCACAGGCAGCATAGCAAGCACAGGCAGCACAGCAAGCACAGGCAGCAAGCACAGGCAGCACAGCAAGCACAGGCAGCAAACACAGGCAGCACAGCAAGTACAGCAAGCACAGGCAGCTCAGCAAGCACAGGCAGCAAGCACAGGCAGCACAGCAAGCACAGGCAGCACAGCAAACACAGGCAGCAAGCACAGGCAGCACAGCAAGCACAGGCAGCACAGGCAGCAAGCACAGGCAGCACGGCAAGCACAGGCAGCAAGCACAGAGAGCACAGCAAGCACAGGCAGCAAGCACAGGCATGTTAGAAACCCGCAAAATAGCTCGACGAGGTGTGTTCGTTTTAGCGATTCTGGGGGAAGTGCAGAGGGGTCAAGCTCCGTCCTCTTTCCAACAGGCAAAGCCTGCTCCGATCTTCGGCGAGATTCACTATCGCATTTGTTTACAATGCTTACTCTTACTGAGACGCAGGTCAATGCACCGGCCGCCGAGGTAAACATATGATCCGCGACTCTCGGCGCCTCCAAAAAGAGGTGACACAGCAACGCACTGTCGTGTGCCACTGTCGAATTACCGCGTGTTATGGGCGAAATCAAATGCATCGCTAACAGGCAGCACAGCAAGCACAGGCAGCATAGCAAGCACAGGCCGCAAGCACAGGCAGCACAGCAAGCACAGGCAGCAAGCACAGGCAGCACAGCAAGCACACGCAGCAAGCACAGGCAACAAGCAAAGGCAGCACAGCAAGCACAAGCAGCACAGTAAGCAAAGGCAGCAAGCACAGGCAGCACAGCAAGCACAGGCAGCACAGAAAGCACAGGCAGCAAGCACAGGCAGCACAGCAAGCACAGGCAGCACAACAAGCACAGGCGGCACAGCAAGCACAGGCAGCAAGCACAGGCAGCACAGCAAGCACAGGAAGCACAGCAAACACAGGCAGCAAGCACAGGCAGCACAGCAAGCACAGGCAGCACGGCAAGCACAGGCAGCAAGCACAGGCAGCACAGCAAGCCCAGGCATCTTGCACAGGCAGCATAGCAAGCACAGCAAGCACAGGCAGCAAGCACAGGCAGCACAGCAAGCACAGGCAGCAAGCACAGGCAGCACAGCAAGCACAGGCAGCAAGCACAGGCAGCACAGCAAGCACACGCAGCAAGCACAGGCAGCAAGCACAGTTAGCACAGCATGCACAGGCAGCACAGGCAGCACAGCAAGCACAGGCAGCACAGCAAGCACAGGCAGCAAGCACAGGCAGCACAGCAAGCACAGGCAGCAAGCACAGGCAGCACATGCAGCACAGCAAGCACAGGCAGCAAGCACAGGCAGCACAGCAAGTACAGCCAGCAAGCACAGGCAGCAAGCACAGGCAGCACAGCAAGCACAGGCAGCACAGCAAGCACAGGCAGCAAGCACAGGCAGCAAGCACAGGCAGCACAGCAAGCACAGGCAGCACAGGCAGCAAGCACAGGCAGCAGAGCAAGCACAGGCAGCATAGCAAGCAGAGGCAGCAAAGAAAGCACAGGCAGCACAGCAAGCACAGGCAACACAGCAAGCACAGGCAGCACAGAAAGCACAGGCAGCACAGGAAGCACAGCAAACACAGGCAGCAAGCACAGGCAGCACAGCAAGCACAGGCAGCACAGGCAGCAAGCACAGGCAGCACGGCAAGCACAGGCAGCACAGCAAGCACAGGCAGCAAGCACAGGCAGCACAGCAAGCACACGCAGCAAGCACAGGCAACAAGAACAGGCAGCACAGCAAGCACAGGCAGCAAGCACAGGCAGCACAGCAAGCACAGGCAGCAAGCACAGGCAGCACAGCAAGCACAGGCAGCACAGCAAGTACAGGCAGCAAGCACAGACAGCACAGCAAGCACACGCAGCAAGCACAGGCAACAAGCACAGGCAGCACAGCAAGCACAGGCAGCACAGTAAGCACAGGCAGCTTGCACAGGCAGCATAGCAAGTACAGCAAGCACAGGCAGCAAGCACAGGCAGCACAGAAAGCACAGGCAGCAAGCACAGGCTGCGCAGCAAGGACAGGCAGCACAGCAAGCACAGGCAGCAAGCGCAGTCAGCACAGCAGGCACAGTTAGCACAGCAAGCACAGAAAGCACAGGCAGCACAGGCAGCAAGCAAAGGCAGCACGGCAAGCACAGGCAGCAAGCACAGAGAGCACAGCAAGCACAGGCAGCAAGCACAGGCATGTTAGAAACCCGCAAAATAGCTCGACGAGGTGTGTTCGTTTTAGCGATTCTGGGGGAAGTGCAGAGGGGTCAAGCTCCGTCCTCTTTCCAACAGGCAAAGCCTGCTCCGATCTTCGGCGAGATTCACTATCGCATTTGTTTACAATGCTTACTCTTACTGAGACGCAGGTCAATGCACCGGCCGCCGAGGTAAACATATGATCCGCGACTCTCGGCGCCTCCAAAAAGAGGTGACACAGCAACGCACTGTCGTGTGCCACTGTCGAATTACCGCGTGTTATGGGCGAAATCAAATGCATCGCTAACAGGCAGCACAGCAAGCACAGGCAGCATAGCAAGCACAGGCAGCGAGCACAGGCAGCACAGCAAGCACAGGCAGCAAGCACAGGCAGCACAGCAAGCACACGCAGCAAGCACAGGCAACAAGCAAAGGCAGCACAGCAAGCACAAGCAGCACAGTAAGCAAAGGCAGCAAGCACAGGCAGCACAGAAAGCACAGGCAGCAAGCACAGGCAGCACAGCAAGCACAGGCAGCACAACAAGCACAGGCGGCACAGCAAGCACAGGCAGCAAGCACAGGCAGCACAGCAAGCACAGGAAGCACAGCAAACACAGGCAGCAAGCACAGGCAGCACAGCAAGCACAGGCAGCACAGCAAGCACAGGCAGCACGGCAAGCACAGGCAGCAAGCACAGGCAGCACAGCAAGCCCAGGCATCTTGCACAGGCAGCATAGCAAGCACAGCAAGCACAGGCAGCAAGCACAGGCAGCACAGCAAGCACAGGCAGCAAGCACAGGCAGCACTGCAAGCACAGGCAGCAAGCACAGGCAGCACAGCAAGCACACGCAGCAAGCACAGGCAGCAAGCACAGTTAGCACAGCATGCACAGGCAGCACAGGCAGCACAGCAAGCACAGGCACCACAGCAAGCACAGGCAGCACAGCAAGCACAGGCAGCAAGCACAGGCAGCACAGGCAGCACAGCAAGCACAGGCAGCAAGCACAGGCAGCACAGCAAGTACAGCCAGCAAGCACAGGCAGCAAGCACAGGCAGCACAGCAAGCACAGGCAGCACAGCAAGCACAGGCAGCAAGCACAGGCAGCAAGCACAGGCAGCACAGCAAGCACAGGCAGCACAGGCAGCAAGCACAGGCAGCAGAGCAAGCACAGGCAGCATAGCAAGCAGAGGCAGCAAAGAAAGCACAGGCAGCACAGCAAGCACAGGCAACACAGCAAGCACAGGCAGCACAGAAAGCACAGGCAGCAAGCACAGGCAGCACAGCATGCACAGGCAGCACACCAAGCACAGGCAGCACAGCAAGCACAGGCAGCAAGCACAGGCAGCACAGCAAGCACAGGCAGCAAGCACAGGCAGCACAGCAAGCACAGGCAGCAAGCACAGGCAGCACAGCAAGCACAGGCAGCAAGCACAGGCAGCACAGCAAGCACAGGCAGCACAGCAAGTACAGGCAGCAAGCACAGGCAGCACAGCAAGCACACGCAGCAAGCACAGGCAACAAGCACAGGCAGCACAGCAAGCACAGGCAGCACAGTAAGCACAGGCAGCAAGCACAGGCAGCACAGCAAGCACAGGCAGCACAGCAAGTACAGGCAGCAAGCACAGGCAGCACAGCAAGCACACGCAGCAAGCACAGGCAACAAGCACAGCAAGCACAGGCAGCACAGTAAGCACAGGCAGCAAGCACAGGCAGCACAGCAAGCACAGGCAGCACAGCAAGCACAGGCAGCACGGCAAGCACAGGCAGCAAGCACAGGCAGCACAGCAAGCCCAGGCATCTTGCACAGGCAGCATAGCAAGCACAGCAAGCACAGGCAGCAAGCACAGGCAGCACAGCAAGCACAGGCAGCAAGCACAGGCAGCACAGCAAGCACAGGCAGCAAGCACAGGCAGCACAGCAAGCACACGCAGCAAGCACAGGCAGCAAGCACAGTTAGCACAGCATGCACAGGCAGCACAGGCAGCACAGCAAGCACAGGCAGCACAGCAAGCACAGGCAGCACAGCAAGCACAGGCAGCAAGCACAGGCAGCACAGGCAGCACAGCAAGCACAGGCAGCAAGCACAGGCAGCACAGCAAGTACAGCCAGCAAGCACAGGCAGCAAGCACAGGCAGCACAGCAAGCACAGGCAGCACAGCAAGCACAGGCAGCAAGCACAGGCAGCAAGCACAGGCAGCACAGCAAGCACAGGCAGCACAGGCAGCAAGCACAGGCAGCAGAGCAAGCACAGGCAGCATAGCAAGCAGAGGCAGCACAGCAAGCACAGGCAACACAGCAAGCACAGGCAGCACAGAAAGCACAGGCAGCAAGCACAGGCAGCACAGCATGCACAGGCAGCACACCAAGCACAGGCAGCACAGCAAGCACAGGCAGCAAGCACAGGCAGCACAGCAAGCACAGGCAGCAAGCACAGGCAGCACAGCAAGCACAGGCAGCAAGCACAGGCAGCACAGCAAGCACAGGCAGCAAGCACAGGCAGCACAGCAAGCACAGGCAGCACAGCAAGTACAGGCAGCAAGCACAGGCAGCACAGCAAGCACACGCAGCAAGCACAGGCAACAAGCACAGGCAGCACAGCAAGCACAGGCAGCACAGTAAGCACAGGCAGCAAGCACAGGCAGCACAGCAAGCACAGGCAGCACAGCAAGTACAGGCAGCAAGCACAGGCAGCACAGCAAGCACACGCAGCAAGCACAGGCAACAAGCACAGCAAGCACAGGCAGCACAGTAAGCACAGGCAGCAAGCACAGGCAGCACAGCAAGCACAGGCAGCACAGCAAGCACAGGTATGCTAGAAACCCGCAAAATATCTCGACGAGATGTGTTCGTTTTAGCGATTCTGGGGGAAGTGCAGAGGGGTCAAGCTCCGTCCTCTTTCCAACAGGCAAAGTCTGCTCCGATCTTCGGCGAGATTCACTCTTGCATTTGTTTACAATGCTTACTCTTACTGAGAGCGCAGGTCAATGCACCGGCCGCCGATGTAAACATATGATCCGCGACTCTCGGCGCCTCCAAAAACAGGTGACACAGCAACGCACTGTCGTGTGCCACTGTCGAATTACCGCGTGTTATGGGAGAAATCAAATGCATCGCTAACAGGCAGCACAGCAAGCACAGGCAGCAAGCACAGGCAGCAAGCACAGGTAGCACAGCAAGCACAGGCAGCACAGGCAGCAAGCACAGGCAGCAGAGCAAGCACAGGCAGCAAGCACAGGCAGCATAGCAAGCAGAGGCAGCACAGAAAGCACAGGCAGCACAGCAAGCACAGGCAGCACAACAAGCACAGGCAGCGCAGCAAGCACAGGCAGCAAGCACAGGCAGCACAGCAAGCACAGGCAGCAAGCACAGGCAGCACTGCAAGCACAGGCAGCAAGCACAGGCAGCAAGCACAGGTATGCTAGAAACCCGCAAAATATCTCAACGAGATGTGTTCGTTTTAGCGATTCTGGGGGAAGTGCAGAGGGGTCAAGCTCCGTCCTCTTTCCAACAGGCAAAGTCTGCTCCGATCTTCGGCGAGATTCACTCTTGCATTTGTTTACAATGCTTACTCTTACTGAGACGCAGGTCAATGCACCGGCCGCCGAGGTAAACATATGATCCGCGACTCTCGGCGCCTCCAAAAACAGGTGACACAGCAACGCACTGTCGTGTGCCACTGTCGAATTACCGCGTGTTATGGGCGAAATCAAATGCATCGCTAACAGGCAGCACAGCAAGCACAGGCCGCACAGCAAGCACAGGCAGCAAGCACAGGCAGCACAGCAAGCACAGGCAACAAGCACAGGCAGCACAGCAAGCACAGGCAGCACAGTAAGCACAGGCAGCATAGCAAGAACAGCAAGCACAGGCAGCAAACACAGGCAGCACAGAAAGCACAGGCAGCAAGTACAGGCAGCACAGCAAGCACAGGCAGCATAGCAAGCAGAGGCAGCACAGAAAGCACAGGCAGCACAGCAAGCACAGGCAGCACAACAAGCACAGGCAGGGCAGCAAGCACAGGCAGCAAGCACAGGCAGCAAGCACAGGCAGCACAGCAAGCACAGGCAGCAAGCACAGGCAGCGCAGCAAGCACAGGCAGCAAGAACAGGCAGCACAGCAAGCACAGCAAGCTCAGGCAGCAAACACAGGCAGCACAGCAAGCACAGGCAGCAAGCACGGGCAGCACAGCAAGCACAGGCAGCACAGCACGCACAGGCAGCAAGCACAGGCAGCACAGCAAGCACAGGCAGCACAGGCAGCAAGCACAGGCAGCAGAGCAAGCACAGGCAGCATAGCAAGCAGAGGCAGCAAAGAAAGCACAGGCAGCACAGCAAGCACAGGCAACACAGCAAGCACAGGCAGCGCAGCCAGCACAGGCAGCACAGCAAGCGCAGGCAGCAAACACAGGCAGCACAGCAAGCACAGGCAGCAAACACAGGCAGCACAGCAAGCACAGGCAGCACAGTAAGCACAGGCAGCACAACAAGCACAGGCGGCACAGCAAGCACAGGCAGCAAGCACAGGCAGCACAGCAAGCACAGGCAGCACAGCAAACACAGGCAGCACAGCAAGCACAGGCAGCACAGCAAGCACAGGCAGCAAGCACAGGCAGCACAGCAAGCACACGCAGCAAGCACAGGCAACAAGCACAGGCAGCAGAGTAAGCACAGGCAGCAAGCACAGGCAGCACAGCAAGCACAGGCAGCACAGGCAGCAAGCACAGGCAGCACAGCTAGCACAGGCAACAAGCACAGGCAGCACAGCAAGCACAGGCAGCACAGTAAGCACAGGCAGCATAGCAAGCACAGCAAGCACAGGCAGCAAACACAGGCAGCACAGAAAGCACAGGCAGCAAGCACAGGCAGCACAGCAAGCACTGGCAGCATAGCAAGCAGAGGCAGCACAGAAAGCACAGGCAGCACAGCAAGCTCAGGCAGCACAACAAGCACAGGCAGGGCAGCAAGCACAGGCAGCAAGCACAGGCAGCACAGCAAGCACAGGCAGCAAACACAGGCAGCACAGCAAGCACAGGCAGCACAGCCAGCACAGGCAGCACAGCAAGCACAGACACCACAGCATGTACAGGCAGCAAGCACAGGCAGCACAACAAGCACAGCAAGCACACGCAGCAAGCACAGGCAACAAGCACAGGCAGCACAGCAAGCACAGGCAGCACAGTAAGCACAGGCAGCTTGCACAGGCAGCATAGCAAGCACAGCAAGCACAGGCAGCAAGCACAGGCAGCACAGAAAGCACAGGCAGCAAGCACAGGCAGCACAGCAAGCACGGGCAGCAAGCACAGGCAGCACAGCAAGCACAGGCAGCAAGCACAGGCAGCTTGCACAGGCAGCAAGCACAGGCAGCACAGCAAGCACAGGCAGCAAGCACAGGCAGCACAGCAAGCACAGGCAGCACAGCATGCACAGCCAGGACAGCAAGCACAGGCAGCAAGCACAGGCAGCACAGCAAGCACAGGCAGCAAGCACAGGCAGCACAGCAAGCACAGGCAGCACAGCAAGCACAGGCAGCACAGGCAGCAAGCACAGGCAACAAGCACAGGCAGCACAGCAAGCACAGGCAGCACAGTAAGCACAGGCTGCATAGCAAGCACAGCAAGCACAGGCAGCAAACACAGGCAGCACAGAAAGCACAGACAGCAAGCACAGGCAGCATAGCAAGCAGAGGCAGCACAGAAAGCACAGGCAGCACAGCAAGCACAGGCAGCACAACAAGCACAGGCAGGGCAGCAAGCACCGGCAGCAAGCACAGGCAGCAAGCACAGGCAGCACAGCAAGCACAGGCAGCAAACACAGGCAGCACAGCAAGCACAGGCAGCACAGCCAGCACAGGCAGCACAGCACAGGCAGCACAGCAAGCACAGGCACCACAGCAAGTACAGGCAGCAAGCACAGGCAGCACAGCAAGCACAGGCAGCAAGCACAGGCAGCACAGCATGCACAGGCAGCAAGCACAGGTATGCTAGAAACCCGCAAAATATCTCGACGAGATGTGTTCGTTTTAGCGATTCTGGGGGAAGTGCAGAGGGGTCAAGCTCCGTCCTCTTTCCAACAGGCAAAGTCTGCTCCGATCTTCGGCGAGATTCACTCTTGCATTTGTTTACAATGCTTACTCTTACTGAGAGCGCAGGTCAATGCACCGGCCGCCGATGTAAACATATGATCCGCGACTCTCGGCGCCTCCAAAAACAGGTGACACAGCAACGCACTGTCGTGTGCCACTGTCGAATTACCGCGTGTTATGGGCGAAATCAAATGCATCGCTAACAGGCAGCACAGCAAGCACAGGCAGCAAGCACAGGCAGCAAGCACAGGTAGCACAGCAAGCACAGGCAGCACAGGCAGCAAGCACAGGCAGCAGAGCAAGCACAGGCAGCAAGCACAGGCAGCATAGCAAGCAGAGGCAGCACAGAAAGCACAGGCAGCACAGCAAGCACAGGCAACACAGCAAGCACAGGCAGCACAACAAGCACAGGCAGCGCAGCAAGCACAGCAAGCACAGGCAGCAAGCACAGGCAGCACAGCAAGCACAGGCAGCAAACACAGGCAGGACAGCAAGCACAGGCAGCACAGCCAGCGCAGGCAGCACAGGCAGCACAGCAAGCACAGGCAGCACAGCAAGTACAGGCAGCAAGCACAGGCAGCACAGCAAGCACAGCAAGCACACGCAGCAAGCACAGGCAACAAGCACAGGCAGCACAGCAAGCACAGACAGCACAGGCAGCATAGCAAGCACAGAAAGCACAGGCAGCAAGCACAGGCAGCACAGCAAGCACAGGCAGCATAGCAAGCAGAGGCAGCACAGAAAGCACAGGCAGCACAGCAAGCACAGGCAACACAGCAAGCACAGGCATCACAACAAGCACAGCCAGCGCAGCAAGCACAGCAAGCACAGGCAGCAAGCACAGGCAGCAAGCACAGGCAGCAAACACAGGCAGCACAGCAAGCACAGGCAGCACAGCCAGCACAGGCAGCACAGCACAGGCAGCACAGCCAGCACAGGCAGCACAGCACAGGCAGCACAGCAAGCACAGGCAGCACAGCCAGTACAGGCAGCAAGCACAGGCAGCACAGCAAGCACACGCAGCAAGCACAGGCAACAAGCACAGGCAGCACAGCAAGAACAGGCAGCACAGTAAGCACAGGCAGCTTGCACAGGCAGCATAGCAAGCACAGCAAGCACAGTCAGCAAGCACTGGCAGCACAGAAAGCACAGGCAGCAAGCACAGGCTGCACAGCAAGCACAGGCAGCACAGCAAGCACAGGCAGCAAGCACAGGCAGCACAGCAAGCACAGGCAGCACAGCAAGCACAGACAGCAAGCACAGGCAGCACAGCAAGGACAGGCAGCGCAGCAAGCACAGGCAGCAAGCACAGGCAGCACAGCAAGCACAGGCATCTTGCACAGGCAGCATAGCAAGCACAGCAAGCACAGGCAGCAAGCACAGGCAGCAAGCACAGGCAGCACAGCAAGCACAGGCAGCACAGCAAGCAAGCACAGGCAGCAAGCACAGGCAGCACAGCAAGCACAGGCAGCAAGCACAGGCAGCAAGCACAGGCAGCAAGCACAGGCAGCACAGCATGCACAGGCAGCACAGCGAGCACAGGCAGCAAGCACAGGTATGCTAGAAACCCGCAAAATATCTCGACGAGATGTGTTCGTTTTAGCGAATCTGGGGGAAGTGCAGAGGGGTCAAGCTCCGTCCTCTTTCCAACAGGCAAAGTCTGCTCCGATCTTCGGCGAGATTCACTCTTGCATTTGTTTACAATGCTTACTCTTACTGAGACGCAGGTCAATGCACCGGCCGCCGAGGTAAACATATGATCCGCGACTCTCGGCGCCTCCAAAAACAGGTGACACAGCAACGCACTGTCGTGTGCCACTGTCGAATTACCGCGTGTTATGGGCGAAATCAAATGCATCGCTAACAGATAGCACAGCAAGCACAGGCAGCCCAGCAAGCACAGGCAGCACAGGCAGCACAGCAAGCACAGGCAACAAGCACAGGCCGCACAGCAAGCACAGGCAGCACAGCAAGTACAGCAAGCACAGGCAGCAAGCACAGGCAGCACAGCAAGCACAGGCAGCAAACACAGGCAGCACAGCAAGCACAGGCAGCACAGCCATCACAGCCAGCACAGGCAGCACAGCAAGCACAGGCAGCACAGCAAGTACAGGCAGCAAGCACAGGCAGCACAGCAAGCACAGCAAGCACACGCAGCAAGCACAGGCAACAAGCACAGGCAGCACAGCAAGCACAGGCAGCACAGTAAGCACAGGCAGCTTGTACAGGCAGCATAGCAAGCACAGCAAGCACAGGCAGCAAGCACAGGCAGCACAGAAAGCACAGGCAGCAAGCACAGGCTGCACAGCAAGCACAGGCAGCACAGCAAGCACAGGCAGCAAGCGCAGGCAGCACAGCAGGCACAGGCAGCACAGCAAGCACAGGCAGCAAGCACAGGCAGCACAGCAAGCACAGGCAGCAAGCACAGGCAGCGCAGCAAGCACAGGCAGCAAGAACAGGCAGCACAGCAAGCACAGGCAGCACAGCAAGCACAGGCAGCAAGCACAGGCAGCACAGCAAGCACAGGCAGCAAGCACGGGCAGCACAGCAAGCACAGGCGGCACAGCAAGCACAGGCAGCAAGCACAGGCAGCAAAGCAAGCACAGGCAGCAAGCACAGGCAGCAAGAACAGGCAGCACAGCAGGCACAGGCAGCAAGCACAGGCAGCACAGCAAGCACAGGCAGCAAGCACAGGCAGCACAGCAAGCACAGGCAGCAAGCACGGCAGCACAGCAAGCACAGGCAGCATAGCAAGCACAGCAAGCACAGGCAGCAAGCACAGGCAGCACAGAAAGCACAGGCAGCAAGCACAGGCAGCACAGCAAGCACAGGCAGCATAGCAAGCAGAGGCAGCACAGAAAGCACAGGCAGCACAGCAAGCACAGGCAACACAGCAAGCACAGGAAGCACAACAAGCACAGGCAGCGCAGCAAGCACAGCAAGCACAGGCAGCAAGCACAGGCAGCACAGCCAGCACAGGCAGCACAGCACAGGCAGCACAGCAGGTACAGGCTGCAAGCACAGGCAGCACAGCAAGCACACGCAGCAAGCACAGGCAACAAGCACAGGCAGCACAGGCAGCACAGTAAGCACAGGCAGCTTGTACAGGCAGCATAGCAAGCACAGCAAGCACAGGCAGCAAGCACAGGCAGCACAGAAAGCACAGGCAGCAAGCACAGGCTGCACAGCAAGCACAGGCAGCACAGCAAGCACAGGCAGCAAGCGCAGGCAGCACAGCAGGCACAGGCAGCACAGCAAGCACAGGCAGCAAGCACAGGCAGCACAGCAAGCACAGGCAGCAAGCACAGGCAGCGCAGCAAGCACAGGCAGCAAGAACAGGCAGCACAGCAAGCACAGGCAGCAAGCACAGGCAGCAAGAACAGGCAGCACAGCAGGCACAGGCAGCAAGCACAGGCAGCACAGCAAGCACAGGCAGCAAGCACAGGCAGCACAGCAAGCACAGGCAGCAAGCACAGGCAGCACAGCAAGCACAGGCAGCAAGCACGGCAGCACAGCAAGCACAGGCAGCACAGCATGCACAGGCAGCACAGCAAGCACAGGCAGCAAGCACAGGTATGCTAGAAACCCGCAAAATATCTCGACGAGATGTGTTCGTTTTAGCGAATCTGGGGGAAGTGCAGAGGGGTCAAGCTCCGTCCTCTTTCCAACAGGCAAAGTCTGCTCCGATCTTCGGCGAGATTCACTCTTGCATTTGTTTACAATGCTTACTCTTACTGAGACGCAGGTCAATGCACCGGCCGCCGAGGTAAACATATGATCCGCGACTCTCGGCGCCTCCAAAAACAGGTGACACAGCAACGCACTGTCGTGTGCCACTGTCGAATTACCGCGTGTTATGGGCGAAATCAAATGCATCGCTAACAGGCAGCACAGCAAGCACAGGCAGCACAGCAAGCACAGGCAGCACAGCAAGTACAGCAAGCACAGGCAGCAAGCACAGGCAGCACAGCAAGTACACCAAGCACAGGCAGCAAGCACAGGCAGCACAGCAAGCACAGGCAGCACAGCAAGCAGAGGCAACAAGCACAGGCAGCACAGCAAGCACAGGCAGCAAGCACAGGCAGCACAGCAAGCACAGGCAGCAAGCACAGGCAGCACAGCAAGCACAGGCAGCAAGCACAGGCAGCAAGCACAGGCAGCACAGCAAGCACAGGCAGCAAGCACAGGCAGCACAGCAAGCACAGGCAGCAAGCACAGGTAGCACAGGCAGCACAGCAAGCACAGGCTGCAAGCACAGGCAGCACAGCAAGCACAGGCAGCAAGCACAGGGAGCACAGCAAGCACAGGCAGCACAGCAAGCACAGGCAGCAAGCACAGGGAGCACAGCAAGCACAGGCAGCACAGCAAGCACAGGCAGCACAGCAAGCACAGGCAGCAAGCACAGGCATCACAGCAAGCAGAGGCAGCTAGCACAGGCATGTTAGAAACCCGCAAAATAGCTCGACGAGATGTGTTCGTTTTAGCGATTCTGGGGGAAGTGCAGAGGGGTCAAGCTCCGTCCTCTTTCCAACAGGCAAAGCCTGCTCCGATCTTCGGCGAGATTCACTCTCGCATTTGTTTACAATGCTTACTCTTACTGAGACGCAGGTCAATGCACCGGCCGCCGAGGTAAACGTATGATCCGCGACTCTCGACGCCTCCAAAAACAGGTGACACGGCAACGCACTGTCGTGTTCCACTGTCGAATTACTACGTGTTATGGGCGAAATCAAATGCATCGCTAACAGGCAGCACATCAAGCACAGGCAGCATAGCAAGCACAGGCAGCAAGCACAGGCAGCACAGCAAGCACAGGCAGCACAGCAAGCACAGGCAACACAGCAAGCACAGGCAGCACAACAAGCACAGGCAGCGCAGCAAGCACAGCAAGCACAGGCAGCAAGCACAGGCAGCACAACAAGCACAGGCAGCGCAGCAAGCACAGCAAGCACAGGCAGCAAGCACAGGCAGCAAGCACAGGCAGCACAGCAAGCACAGGCAGCAAACACAGGCAGCACAGCAAGCACAGGCAGCACAGCCATCACAGCCAGCACAGGCAGCACAGCAAGCACAGGCAGCACAGCAAGTACAGGCAGCAAGCACAGGCAGCACAGCAAGCACAGCAAGCACACGCAGCAAGCACAGGCAACAAGCACAGGCAGCACAGCAAGCACAGACAGCACAGTAAGCACAGGCAGCATAGCAAGCACAGCAAGCACAGGCAGCACAGAAAGCACAGGCAGCAAGCACAGGCAGCACAGGAAGCACAGGCAGCATAGCAAGCAGAGGCAGCACAGAAAGCACAGGCAGCACAGCAAGCACAGGCAACACAGCAAGCACAGGCAGCACAACAAGCACAGGCAGCGCAGCAAGCACAGGCAGCACAGCCAGCACAGGCAGCACAGCAGGTACAGGCAGCAAGCACAGGCAGCACAGCAAGCACAGCAAGCACACGCAGCAAGCACAGGCAACAAGCACAGGCAGCACAGCAAGCACAGGCAGCACAGTAAGCACAGGCAGCTTGTACAGGCAGCATAGCAAGCACAGCAAGCACAGGCAGCAAGCACAGGCAGCAAGCACAGGCTGCACAGCAAGCACAGGCAGCAAGCGCAGGCAGCACAGCAGGCACAGGCAGCACAGCAAGCACAGGCAGCAAGCACAGGCAGCACAGCAAGCACAGGCAGCAAGAACAGGCAGCACAGCAAGCACAGGCAGCACAGCAAGCACAGGCAGCAAGCACAGGCACCAAGCACGGGCAGCACAGCAAGCACAGGCGGCACAGCAAGCACAGGCAGCAAGCACAGGCAGCACAGCAAGCACAGGCAGCAAGCACAGGCAGCGCAGCAAGCACAGGCAGCAAGAACAGGCAGCACAGCAGGCACAGGCAGCAAGCACAGGCAGCACAGCAAGCACAGGCAGCAAGCACAGGCAGCACAGCAAGCACAGGCAGCAAGCACGGCAGCACAGCAAGCACAGGCAGCACAGCACGCACAGGCAGCAAGCACAGGCAGCACAGCATGCACAGGCAGCACAGCAAGCACAGGCAGCAAGCACAGGTATGCTAGAAACCCGCAAAATATCTCGACGAGATGTGTTCGTTTTAGCGAATCTGGGGGAAGTGCAAAGGGGTCAAGCTCCGTCCTCTTTCCAACAGGCAAAGTCTGCTCCGATCTTCGGCGAGATTCACTCTTGCATTTGTTTACAATGCTTACTCTTACTGAGACGCAGGTCAATGCACCGGCCGCCGAGGTAAACATATGATCCGCGACTCTCGGCGCCTCCAAAAACAGGTGACACAGCAACGCACTGTCGTGTGCCACTGTCGAATTACCGCGTGTTATGGGCGAAATCAAATGCATCGCTAACAGGCAGCACAGCAAGCACAGGCAGCACAGCAAGCACAGGCAGCACAGGCAGCACAGCAAGCACAGGCAGCAAGCACAGGCAGCACAGCAAGCACAGGCAGCACAGCAAGTACAGCAAGCACAGGCAGCACAGCAAGTACAGCAAGCACAGGCAGCAAGCACAGGCAGCACAGCAAGCAGAGGCAACAAGCACAGGCAGCACAGCAAGCACAGGCAGCAAGCACAGGCAGCACAGCAAGCACAGGCAGCAAGCACAGGCAGCGCAGCAAGCACAGGCAGCAAGCACAGGCAGCACAGCAAGCACAGGCAGCAAGCACAGGCAGCAAGCACAGGCAGCACAGCAAGCACAGGCAGCAAGCACAGGCAGCACAGCAAGCACAGGCAGCAAGCACAGGCAGTACAGCAAGCACAGGCAGCAAGCACAGGCAGCACAGCAAGCACAGGCAGCAAGCACAGGGAGCACAGCAAGCACAGGCAGCACAGCACAGGCAGCACAGCAAGCACAGGCAGCACAGCAAGCACAGGCATCACAGCAAGCAGAGGCAGCTAGCACAGGCATGTTAGAAACCCGCAAAATAGCTCGACGAGATGTGTTCGTTTTAGCGATTCTGGGGGAAGTGCAGAGGGGTCAAGCTCCGTCCTCTTTCCAACAGGCAAAGCCTGCTCCGATCTTCGGCGAGATTCACTCTCGCATTTGTTTACAATGCTTACTCTTACTGAGACGCAGGTCAATGCACCGGCCGCCGAGGTAAACATATGATCCGCGACTCTCGACGCCTCCAAAAACAGGTGACACGGCAACGCACTGTCGTGTTCCACTGTCGAATTACTACGTGTTATGGGCGAAATCAAATGCATCGCTAACAGGCAGCACAGCAAGCACAGGCAGCATAGCAAGCACAGGCAGCAAGCACAGGCAGCACAGCAAGCACAGGCAGCACAGCAAGCACAGGCATGTTAGAAACCCGCAAAATAGCTCGACGAGATGTGTTCGTTTTAGCGATTCTGGGGGAAGTGCAGAGGGGTCAAGCTCCGTCCTCTTTCCAACAGGCAAAGCCTGCTCCGATCTTCGGCGAGATTCACTCTCGCATTTGTTTACAATGCTTACTCTTACTGAGAAGCAGGTCAATGCACCGGCCGCCGAGGTAAACATATGATCCGCGACTCTCGGCGCCTCCAAAAACAGGTGACACAGCAACGCACTGTCGTGTGCCACTGTCGAATTACCGCGTGTTATGGGCGAAATCAAATGCATCGCTAACACGGCCAAACTGACCTGCTTCGCGTTCTCGAGAAGCATCATTACCCTTTGAGCAAAACTCTTATTCTCTCATGCATAACAGCTTTCAATACAACAGTATTTTCCAATGTAATACAGCTAGCAGCCACCACATAGTGTTACATCGCAGCAATCACTCATTGCAAACTTGTCAAAAGACACAAAGCGTCACTTCGGCCCCGTGGTCTCAAACACAAGGCTAAACCACGTCACACAACAATATGCGACAGTGCCTTCTAGCACCTTACCCAAAAACCCAGACAACACTCACAAGTGTGTCGGCAGATGGACCGTGCACGCGCACTTCCATCACACAGCGTCTTCCAGAGATCGTAACGTCTACAGCCACGCGCAGCAACCTGCATCGTGCTATCGTTACTCTCAAACGCAACCAACTTCCATCTTCCAACATACGTTTTCAATCATGCAGCCTCATTCATGGTTAGTAAAGTTTTTATATGTGAGAACAAAGAAAAAGGCAATGACAAAAACGTACTTTTTATAGTGATTTAATTTTTTTTTTTTTTTTATTTATTTATTTTCTATTTTCCATGCAAGAGGAACAAAACAACTCAGCTACAAAAGATCTCACATAGTATTAATAAAATATAAGCAAACATAACAAACATAGACAAACATAAACAAACATAAGCAAACATAAACATACAACGCTAACATGGCTCATGCGTGTTCTCTCGCTCACTATTGTCATGTAGCGAGTTGAAGCGCGCGCCAGGCGTAGCGGCGCAGCAGCGAGTGTAGATGGCACGGCGCGGTTCGCGCGTGTTCGCGAGTGTGCCCGAGCGTTCGCGAGAGCGCCCGACCCAGAGGTACGTCGCTCTCTCTCGTCCCGACCGCCGTGTGGTACAGGTGCGTACGTTTTGGCTCCAGCGTGCGCATGGCGAAATGGAGCATTGTATTCCTTTATCTTTTTTGGTTGTCCCAACGGCGAGGGCCATGGTGCGCCTCGGCCGTTGGTAGTTCCCTGGTTTCTTCTGTGTTTCTTAGGGCGTGTGTGCCGGAGTGTACGCACACCGCCCAACCCAATAAAAGTTTAGTTTCAAACATATCAACTATCAGTGGCATCGTTATCAGCCATCCATTCGCCCTTCCAAGGACGCAATCGGTCCTTAGGCACAATTTGTGGCCTACCACTTTTGCCCAATATCTCATAACGATCATTTGCCAGGGTTTTCAAAATTGCAAATGGACCCTCAAACTTACGGTCTGTTTTCGCCCTTCTTGTATCGGCGGGTTTTACAAAAACAGAGTCGCCGTCTTTATATACAATATTTGTTCTGCGCGTTTTATCGAAACGTTGCTTCTGCTTTTCAGCATTTTTACAAAGCCGTTCAAACGCTATCGCCCTATCTTGATTTAGATTGATATGTTCACCGCCGTATAGTTAGCAGACAACTATCACCGATTTCGCTTATTTTGGTCTCAATCGTTTACGAATAGTTTACGCAAGTTTACGCAATCGATTTCAGAGTTTACGAAATCGTAGTTTGCCCGTAATTAACAATTTTTAGGTGGGTGTATAGTTAGCAGACGACTATCACCGATTTCGCTTATTTTGGTCTCAATCGTTTATGAATAGTTTACGCAAGTTTGCGCAATCGATTTCAGAGTTTACGAAATCGTAGTTTGCCCGTAATTAACAATTTTAATATCTAGTAATTATCGTCTGCTACCGCGCAGCGCCACAGTGGCCGAGGAGCGAAGCTGTCCAGATGTAGAACGTGGCGAAATAATTTCGACGTATGTCGTGTGTAATGGTCTCAATCGTTTACGAATAGTTTTCGCAAGATGCTGTATCGATTTGAGAGTTTACGAAAACGTAGTTTGGCCGTAATTAACTATTTCGAGAATCGGGTAATGTAGGTCTTGCAAGCGCCTCCAGTGGCCGAAAGCAGAAGCTGACCAGATGCAGAACCTGGCGAAATAATTTTGACGTATCTCGTGTGTAACGGTCTCAATCGTTTGCGAATAGTTTTCGCAGGCTGCTGTATCGATTTCGGAGTTTACGAAATCGTATTTTGGCCGTAATTAACAATTTCGAGAATCGGGTAATGTTGGTCTTGCAAGCGCCTCCAGTGGCCGAAAGCAGAAGCTGACCAGATGCAAACTCTGGCGAAATAATTTTGACGTATCTCGTGTGTAACGGTCTCAATCGTTT
The DNA here is from genome assembly GCA_963942575.1 of Priocnemis perturbator. NCBI lineage: Eukaryota > Metazoa > Arthropoda > Insecta > Hymenoptera > Pompilidae > Priocnemis > Priocnemis perturbator. Next base: position 274,019 of record CAWWDK010000459.1, read on the forward strand.
ACGAATAGTTTTCGCAAGCTGCTGCATCGATTTCGGAGTTTACGAAATCGTATTTTGCTCGTTATTAACAATTTCAGGAACGGCTAACGTGCAGCTCGCAAGCGCCGCCGTTGGCCGAGGCGAGAATCGCTCTTTGGACATAGAGTAACGAAATAATTTTGACGTATCTCATCTCTAACGGTCTCAATCGTTTACGAATAGTTTACGCAAGCCACTGTAACGATTTCAGAGTTTACGAAGTCGTAGTTTGCCTGTAATTAACAATTTCATAATCGGCTATCGTGCAGCGTTGATTTGCTCGCAAACGCCGCCGTTGGCGAAAGGAGATGCAGAAAGTGGCGAAATAACTTTGACGTATCTCGTGTATAACGGTCCCAATCGTTTACGAATAGTTTTCGCAAGCTACTGTATCGATTTCGCAGTTTACGAAATCGTAGTTTGGCCGTAATTAACAATTTCGGTTTCGGCTATAGTGCAGCTCGCAAACGCCGGCATTGGCCAAAGGGAGAAGCTGCATGATAGCCGATTCTGAGGCCCGTATTCAAATACTGCGCTTCGACCTTGGCTTGAGTCGGGATTACGTAAACCTGGCTCAGATGCGTAATCCGGGTTCAGATTTTTCGTGTATTCACAAACGCGGTTTAGACGTCCCGTGGAAGGGAGATCCTGGCAGTCATTGGATAATGGGCGTGGCCAAGGCGTGCCATGCGGCCAGTGCCAGCATATCGAGCTCTAAACACCATGCGTGTTGCAGTGTACGTGCTCGCCTGTGTGCGATGCTAAGGCCCTCATTGGGCCTAAGCTGCGCGCATCGCACACCGACACGCAGAATCGATATGCTGACACTGCATGCGGCTTGCTTCGCTTGCGGGAAACTTCGGAATTATCCGATTTAGGACCACGAATGAGAGAAGAGTGTTGTATTATCGTCAGACATGAGCCACAGGAACTTACTTATATAATATTCCGCATGCTGCGTAACAGTCTTGTATCAACACCATCGGCCAAATCACCCATGGGCCGCACGGAGCGCTGAGGTGTAATGCCACCAAAAAGGCGGAACATTCGAGATAGTTTTCACGGCCACCCAATTCCAATTTTAACAAGATGTGCGTTGAAATCGATGCCTTGCCGATTGATTAATTATACCAATTATCGCGAACAATCCGTCTCGGAACTGCAAGTTTCAAATTCTCCTCCTCAATATTTACTTCTTGCTGGTTGTCCATGGCTGAACATTACCTGAACATTACTGAACAGTCGTGTGGACGCTTTTGGTTGTTTTTACAGATTTTGCATTACAACTAATGAAAAGCAGCATTTATTCACTCGCTAATGTACCGTTCTTCTTGTCTAAATCTCGGCTACCCAGACAGCAAGGAATATTGTTGGAAGGTTGTATAAATATTACTTTACAATGCGAAACCTTGCAGGTGACTTCGCCGGATTATTGCAAGAATGTTGCAGGGATATTACTATGTCCGCCTCTTCGAAACTTGTGGGAATATTACATGAATATGACACGGAATATTGCCTCAAAGTTCCAAGAATATTTATTCAATATTACACTCTCCATATGATTCTGTTTAACATTGTAAATAATTCAAGCCAATTTATGTTATAGAATATATTATTTTGATTAATCCTCAATTATCAAGTTCTACTATAAATGTAATAATAAATAATAAATAACCTTAACTTATAAGTCTGTATTGTAATTACTATTATATTTTTGAGACTGCGACGTAACTATTGATCGAAAGGTCATTTTTGTAGTATGTTTTACACGAATGATGTTATTAAAAAATAATTACCGATTTTTGTAAAAATGCAGAAGTTTTAAGTTTTCTTTCATAAATTTGCAATTCCTCTACACTTTGTACTACTGGAACACCCTGAATGAGCTCATCATCGCGAACAATCTGTCTATTTCGAAACTGCAGTTCTCTATTCTTCTCCTTAATTTACTTCTTGCTGATTGTCCATGGGTGAACATTACCTTAACCAACCTTAACACTGCTGAACTGCTAAACAGTCGTGTAAACGTTTGGTTATATTTTTACAGATTTGGCGTGAAAAACGGCCGTAATCCCGGCTCAAGAGGCCTTTCCAAGGCGTCTCAGGCCAGGCTTACATTTCTCGACCCCCACTCCGACCGACCTCTACACTTTTATGCGAGAAGCCTGTGTACCCGTGTAACAACACGGTGGGCGGGGCTTAATCGGAGTGGGGGCACGCAAATGTAATCCTGGTTTGAGAATCTGATCCAAGCCAGGTTTCTGAACCCGGATTACGCGTCCGAGCCAGGTTTACGTAATCCCGACTCAAGCCGACGCCTAAGCGCAGTATTTGAATACGGGCCTATGACTTCTGCCGTTCGCATATGCAGAGGGCCCTCCAACTTGCCTCGTTTTATGCTCCGTCGGTATTTCTAGACGTGTGATACGAAGGTCCATAAGATGCGGTGTCTATTCTATACCTCGTCTGTGTCAGAACTCAGAACGGTTGAGAATGGTCGAGACAAACTGACGTTGTATACGATAACGTTGGATAGAGATTAACCCGGTTCACAGGAGGCTGGCGACGCAACTTTGTCGCGCCGACCAATTGCCGCCACGTGTTGCGGACATGGACATATGAATAAGGGGACGGAGCACTGATCTCTATACAATGGATGCGAGATCAGGATCTGGGGAATGAAGCCAATATGAACGGTGGAGTCGCAAGCGGTCTTGCAGGGTATTACGTATAGTGAAGGGCCTATTATTCGGCAAAGTGGGTACCTTATAGGGTGCCGCGCTCTGAAAATTGTTCTGCAACATTTTTTTTTCTTCGGTGCGCCCCCGTTTCCTTAAGAAAAATTGCTGTCTGTGGGGTTGAAACGTTTAATGCCGGCCCTTCACTCTGCTAAAGGTAAACATACCGACACCACAAACACTTCTTGGGAGACATCGAGTCATATACTTTAACATAAATATATTCATCCGTAAGTATGTGTTGTATTAGAAAGCATCCAAAATATTGTTCAAACGTGAAACGAAACGATCCTAATCCAATCAGCGATTGGCGAAGACCGGTGAGATTGGTTAATATTACAAAATTAAAATGCAGAAATGTGTCAAATCTTGGAGAGTTAAAATTTTACAATGTGAGAAATGTTGAAAATTATGTAAGCTTTGCATATTTCTGGCCATGGTTTCTTCAACGCACTGATTTGCTTTCAGACACTGTGCAATGTGAAAAAATTGAATGAATCACATAGGAAAAATTGGTTAAATTTTCAAACATACCATCTCAATACTGCATCCTATATCAATTTACGTGAGTACCACCACAATAGGATACATCCGCTAGATCTACAACTAAAATGTAATAGACATTTACATTAGTTCACTTTTGTATGTTATAGACTCCTGATGAGGAAACAAATTGTTTTGAAACATGTAAGGGTTGAAATATATTGATTCATTCCATTCTCAACCCAGAAGAGGGCAATCCTACATTATACATTATGTATACAATTCTTTTCCTGATTCCGCTGTTCAACTTGGTGTTGGAAACAAATGTAAAATGTTGTTGCTGCTATGGTGGGTTGGTCCCTGTTCAGGGCATTGGATGTGGTATGAAGTTTCAATGTAATAAATGTCTTCACTTTACAGGTCCATTGCCTATATTATATTATCAAGAATGACCTGAGCACTAAATTGTTCTGGCCCCATATTGGTGACTGGAAGTAACATGGACTGCAAAAGTCATGTACATTATGAGACAATTGATCTGAGGTACGTGTACATTTATATTTTTAGCTATTGACTGTCAATATAAATTTCATCAGTTCTTCACATTATTAAATCAATTTTGTATGAACCCACTTAGCATGATGACATCTTCGGAAAATCGTAAGGACAATCAATACCGACATAACGAATATCCGGGGGCAATACACATATGCTATTCCGACATGTGGCCTGGATATCGTGAGGAAGAGGAATTCAGAGGTGAATACTACTTCGCCATACATACAGGCGAGATCACGTTAGGCAGCTTTTGAATGTCTGTCAGTTTATATGGATAGGATACGTTTTATTGATTTGACGACGCGAATAAATACCATTGTTTGTAAACCAAAATGTACTTCACATATGTCACTGATATTTGATGTATATTTAGGTGAATTATAATAGGATTAATAAATTGATTACAGTGTTATTATGAATTTACTTTAACGTAACCCTTCAAATATAATAAAAATATCGTATTACATATACTATTACTTATATATATATATATACACACTATATTATGTTACACTATTACTTTAATTTCATATAAATAATTCATTTTAAACCTGCGTTATTGTGTATAATGGCACGTAAATATAATAAAAATTACCGTATTATATATACTATTACTTGTATATATATACACACTATTTTATGTTACACTATTACTTCAATTTCATATAAATAATTTATTTTAAACGTGCGTTATTGTGTATAATGTGCACGTCGCGAGTCCAATGATTTGGAAACCAACGTATATATATTCCTAGTAACTTTTGTAGTTCCGTGCAAGACCGCTTGCGACTCCACCATTCAATTGGCTACATTGAACTATAGAATACCTGGAATGTGCACGGGTGCAGGAACAGCCGCGCCTCGCTGTTAGAGAGAGAAGAAAGATATTTTGGTATTCTGTCTCACTCTTACCACTGGACCTTTGGGACATACAGTCGATTTGCGCCGTTCGACGTAAGTTCCACAGAGATTTGACTAGATATGACCGGTTCGAAAAGAGTTGCTCTCTTCTATTTAGATATTTCAGTAGGTGATGTCAGTATGTCACAGAAATTAATGTATATGATCACAAAATAAAGTAAAAAATATTATCAAACGCATTCAAATTACACATGATATTTGTTTTAGAAGTAGTGAAGGTTAATTGTTAATACATATCGAAATTGCTTTCCTTTGGGAATTGTTCATGGTGGATGTAAAAATATAATACTTGCTCATTTTTTGTTTTTTTCCAAATAGACATAGACCATAAATAAAATAAATATTACAATAATTTTGATTGATATTATTAATTTTGTTTGAGAAAGTATCCTATTTAACAGACTTCAAAAATGCACTGAACAATATAAAATAATGTTCGATTTTTGAAGTCGGTGTTACTTTTTTTTAATTTTTCTATGCGTTTGAAAGTAGTGTTTCCTCGTTCAGGTTCACCCATTAACATTTATTTAGGAATAAAATAATATATATACTGGTAATTAACAAGTTTCATATGCTATTGCCACAGTCAGAAATTGTAATAGATGCCTGATTGATTATACACATTTGGAATTATCTCTCTGTATACAAATTGCAAATTATGAAACATATATAGTGTATATTTCTTGTATGGGAATAGTTTTTCTTCAAACACATTCTGTTTTTATTACGACTTACCATAAACCCTTTTGTCATAGAAGCAACAAAAGGGTAGTACAGCAAAGATAGTTCAGTTCCGTATATTTTAATGGCGTACACAACATTATTGAAAGGGTAGTACAGGTAACAAAGGACAGAATAGTATTAAATGCCGAACCAAGTCTTCCATCGTTTTTAATCTATTGTTGCGTCGCTGCAACCGCTTCTGTAGCACTCTTGCTTTTTTACGCAAAGTTACCATTTTATCCTGTCTGCTTAAAATCCGGGATGATGTTTGTGTGCCAATGTCCTGTGATCTTCTGTTGATTGCATGTCCTGACTGTAAAGATAAATTCTACCTTGAATATGACACACTTGATACTATTAACATTTTACAAAATATGAATGAAAGATCAGAAAACAAAACATAATAACATACATGTAACTTTTCAGCATGCAACACATCATCATTAGAAGAGCAGTTCTGGTGAAGTGTGACATTTGTATCACAGCTGGTATTTGCAGCTTCTATTATCTATAATATAATATAAATTTATAACAGTTTCTCAATTTACACTTATAAACACACATGCCTTATATTACTGGCGCGGTCCTATTTAGTATGTCATACAACCTACCATTTCGTTATCGGTATCCTCAATATTTGTTGAATATTTGCTGGGTCCTGCATGCAAATTTTGTATGATCCCTGTACTCGTTGAAGGTTGAACCTAAATCAATCATGGTGCCTTGTGATTAAAGTAATAATACAATTGTACTTACATCGTTAACATATTTGAAACACTTTAACTCTCGGACACCCGACTGAAAAAAGGAGACACGCAATCCCACGTCATTTTGACCCATCCTGCAGGACGGCAACCCGACATTTTATTTGTATAAATTTATGTGAGACGAGAACCGCAAAGTAAATTCAACGCGTTATCAAATACTAACGACCATGTCGCAGAAAATTTTATAAATTTTGCTCGAAAGAAGTTGTGAACAATTTATAAACAAATTATCAACAATCGTAAAATACATTGCAACGTCGCTATAATGCACGGAAGCAAAAATTTTAATTTTGTAAAAAATTGTGTAAACAATTTATAAACAAATTGTCAACGTTTAAAATATATTGCAACGTCGCGAAAATGTACGTAGGCGAACATTTTTATTTTGCTCAAAAAATGGGTTGACGATCTTCAGGCTTCGGGTCAAATTGACCCATAGTGGGTATCCGAGGCGATAAGTTTCACTAGAATGTTTAAGTAATATGCACGATATAGATATTTACATACCACATTTGTTGAACTACTTGCTATTGAATAATCCACATCGTAGTCAAACAATGTGGGTATTGCTCTCTGCTTTAGGCGGTTCTGTCCAGATGGTGTTACCTGAAATGAATCATATATAAAATGTTTACTGCAAATGGTGGTGTACTTCGTAATTTTTTTTACGAATGTCGGCGGTATTGCCGTTACAAATTCTGCAAATGATGCCGGATCCTTGGGAAAGCTGTAAATAAAGACAATTTGGATATAATTAATTGGGAATAAAAAATGCTTTTCCTCATCAGTGTCAGCATATGGAGCTCTGAACACAATTTGTGTCGCAGTGTACGTGCGCGTCTGTCAGTCTGTGTGCGATGCGCACAGCTTAGGTCCAATCAGGGCCGACACGAATGGTGTTCAGAACTCCATATGCTGACACTATTCCTCATATATGCTACGCAGTTTTACTTTTATTCCTAATTACCTGTGAAAAGTAATATCCCCATTCTTCGTCCACACGCTTTTGCAATTTTTAATACAACACGACATAACCTAGTTTCTGCCGCTTGGATAAAGTGCCTTGATTCAACTGGTTTGCACGTTTGCACTTGTTTGTAATCCACCAATTTACGCGGTTTAATTTCTTGACTGGGCTCTCGTCTGCTACACCGATATTTTTGAAACGGATCGTACAGTTAACAAAGGACAGGTATCCCTGGAATCATACTCTCTCTCTCTCTGTCCCGCTTTTCGGCGACTTTACATATGGATGTTTGTAACGCTAGACCTACCCCCACCCCTTAGGTCTGAGGGTTAGGGTCCGCGCCCGTAGTACTTAAGAAAGGCCCTTTTCACCCAAAAGTCAGTTAGGCAGAAACCACCGAGTCTGGAGTTACCAAGTGCGTTTAACAAAGTGTAAAATTATCCACGAATAAGCAACAATAAAAACCTGTTTTTCTTAAAACAACCAAACGTAGAGTTATTTATACTCAAGGAAGACCTTTACCACCGACAGTCCCGTAACAAATTGGCGATCCTGCCAGGATTGTCTCTCACGTCGTTATTCCGGAAGAAGAAATCGTCCCTGAACGCGTTGCGTTATACGAAGATCAACACGGACACTGAACGATCAACGGGAACAATCCTTGACCACGAACCATTGGAACGTGTTTGAAAATTTAAAAGTGAGGAAATCATCGCTGAGCCATTTCAAGGAGGAGCTTGGAACATCCAGAAAAGGAAATAAAGGTAACCTAACTCCGTGAGACTGAGCTTGCGAGCCCATATCTCTCGTTAACAAAAATAAAAAATTTACCTGTACATCCAGACAAGTTTGTAGCAACTTGCGAGGATTGCACGGTATTAATACCACGTGACCATAAATAAAAAAGAAGAGAAAGGGGAAAGAAAGTTCACTTATTACTGAACTCTGGCGTTCATCAAATACCGCATGTTCACTTGGAAATCCGGAAGAGAGTGTTCGGATTCCCAATCGCTGATGTAAACTTCACCCTCACCGGGGTGAAGCTTGAAAGAGCACCTGATGGCGAAGCACGTGCTCCAAAGCGGAGAGTTTCTCGCACGAGGTCAAGTCTGCGACGCAGAATAGCAATGTTCTTAATATTTAACAACACAAAAAACGTCACTTTTATTTTGTTCTACAAGGTACACTGATTAACAGATAACAGAGAAATTAGAGAACGCACGACGGATATCAGAAACCGTTACTTGTTAGAGAACCGTTTGGCGGCGTGAAAGTAAACGAGTTTTTTTTTTCTTTGACCTGTCGGCTCGAGGGTATACACAGGAATGAAATGTACCGAGAAGGAGCCACAGGTTTCCAAGAAGGAATCCCCGGTGACGTCGCGTTCGGAATCCGCGAATCCCGAGCGGCCACGCGTAGCGTCACCGTCGCGACGCGAGTCGAGACGCTCGCCGAAATCGTGTGAGCTCTCAGGCCCGGACGCGAGCGGCCTGAGAGCCCGAGGCATTATTACAACTTAAACATACCGCCCGCCGCGAAACATTAGTTTCGCTTGTAACGCATGCGCATGGCGCCGGCATGAAGCGCTAAGCCGCCCGCCGTGACACAAGGCGAGAGCTTGGCAGAGATGAGACTTATAACTAGTGATTCGCTACAATAACTGATAAAGCTGCTATTTACAAAAGAAAATATCTCTATGTGGTAAACTGATACAATATATCGGGATGTTAACATGGTAAGACTTAAACTAGATAACCTACTTAATCGCTAGCTGCATCGCAATGAACGGGTAAAAGGCAGAGTTTTACAATAGGCCGTTTAAATTCGGAGTTCGCGGTTTTGATGGTCACTACGCGAACCAAATTGTCCGTGCCGAAGTGACACTGAATGATGCGCCCGAGTTCCCACTTGCAAGGGGGGAGGCTAGGATTTCGCAGTAGGACGAGTTGACCGATGCTAACCGACGGTTGCGTCTTTTTCCATTTGGAGCGCTGCTGGAGGGAGTTGACGTAGTCGTGCTGCCACAATCTCCAGAAGCGCTCGCTGAGATGACGGACAAGCTGCCACCGTGTCAGCCGATTTTCGCGCAGATCGAGGGTGGAAGGCTCAGGCGATACAGGGAGCGCAGTGCCGATCAAGAAGTGCCCCGGAGTCAGACATTCGTAGTCGTCGATGGTATCGGTTAGCGGAGCTATTGGTCTGGAGTTTAAACACGCCTCGATTCGACACAGAAGAGTGGAAAGCTCTTCGAACGTAAGAGTATTATTTCCTAGAACACGGCGCAGATGATACTTCATGCTGCGAACTCCCGCCTCCCAAAGACCTCCAAAATGAGGCGCGGATGGTGGCAAGAAATGCCATTTGATATTGTCGCAAGCAGTCGCATTGAGGAAATTCGGATCGCGCACCGCGGCTCGATACGCTTTTGTTAATTCACGGTCGGCACCGACGAAAGTTGTGCCATTATCCGAATACATTGCCTCGGGAAGGCCGCGACGAGAGCAAAAACGAGCAAATGCGTTCAAGAACGCGGGCGTCGAATAATCGCCGACGAGCTCGAGATGAACGGCTTTCGTGGCCATACAGATAAAGAGCGCGACGTAAGCCTTGCGAGACGTGATTCCGCGACCCGCGGACGCGCGAGTCTGGATCGGCCCGGCATAATCAATCCCGCAGTGCTGGAAGCTGCGGCTCGAAGCCGTGACGCGCATTCGCGGGAGATCTCCCATTAGCTGCTCGGGAATTGCCGCACGTTCCCGTACACAAGTGACGCACTTATGAATTATGCCTTTTACAATAGTGCGGCCGCGAATAATCCAAAAATCGCGCCGCAATACACTGAGAGTGAGCTGCGTTCCGGCATGCAGCGCGCGAAGGTGAGCTTGACGCACAAGAAGAGTGGTGAGGGAGTGTGCTGCAAGTAGAATCGGGTGACGAGCAAGGAAATGGATAGGAGCGTTTTTGAGTCGTCCGCCGACGCGAAGAATGCCTTGGTTGTCTAGATAAGGGCGAAGCCCCAATATGGGACTCCGCGGAGAAAGCGGCGCCTTGAGAGAGAGGGCGCGGAGTTCATGAGGAAAACAGTCCTGTTGAATAACCTTAAACCAATGAACCCGAGCGGAAGTGCAGTCGTCCCCTGATAGAACGTGAGACGGGTGCAGCGGCGATGAAGGTTTTGTCGCGCATCGACACCGCGCAATGAACTTGAGAACGTACGCGGTGACGCGGATTAATTTTGGCCACGACGAGAAACGCGCTGCAAGATCCCATGGGGGTGAAGATTTGGCATACCCATGTATGTGGGTTTTCTCCTCGATAGTCCCCTCCGGACAGGAAACATCAACATTCGGGGGCCATTTATTTGCAGAAAGGCTTAACCATTCCGGCCCGTGCCACCATAGGTCATGGCTGAGAATTTCGTTTCCGAGAAGGCCGCGCGACGCACAATCGGCCGGATTGTCGGAGGTAGGCACGTGACGCCATTCAGCAGTGGGAATGCGGGCCTGTACTGAGGCAACACGGTTCGCCACGAAAGTTTTCCATTGCGACGGGTGCTGGGTCAGCCACGCGAGAACCACGGTTGAGTCTGTCCAGCAAAAGACGGGAAGAGATGGCACGTCCGTGTGTTGACGAACGAAGGCGACGAGTCGAGCCAAGAGTACCGCAGCGCATAATTCTAATCGAGGGATGCTCAAGGAGGAGAGCGGAGCGACCTTTGATTTCCCGGCAAGCAACGTGATAGTCACTTTACCGAGTGAGGAGACTGTTCTTAAAAAGACAACGGCGGCGTAAGCAGCGTTCGAAGCGTCGCAAAACCCATGCAGCTCGGTGGAGGCAGTGTCGCCCTCAAGTCCTGTCCAGCGAGCGATCTTCAAGCCGTTGATATGATGGAGGTGATTGTAAATAGATAACCATCTCCCCTGCATTCGTTCCGGAAGAGGCTCATCCCAATTAAGGTTCTGCCTCCATAAATTTTGCATGAAGATTTTCGCTGCTATCGTGACTGGGGTGATCCAGCCAGAAGGATCGTAGAATTTGGCTATTGCCGATAAAATCTCACGTTTGCTGGACGGTGGGTTGTCCGAAAGGGAAACGCGAAATTGAAAAACGTCGGAGGCCGGAATCCAGAGTATTCCCAAGATTTTGACGCTGTCATCGGGCGCAAGGGACTTATCGCACGCCAACCCATGATCCGCGGGGTCAATGTCGCCGAGAAGATCTGACGAGTTTCCGGCCCATTTCCGCAAAGGGAAGCCTCCCAGTCGTAGAAGAGCGACAAGCTGGTTACGTGTTTCGCGCAGAGATATTACATCGTCTGCACCGAAGAGAACGTCATTAACGTAAATATTTTTCTTGAGGACGGCGGCGCCGAGAGGAAAGAGGTGCCCTTCATCTTCCACTAATTGATCTAAGACGCGGAGCGCTAGAAAGGGCGCACAGGCCATCCCGTACGTGACTGTAAGTAGCTGAAACTCTTGATTAGCTTCGGACGTCCGATCTTTCCAAAGAATTGATTGATAATCGATGTCTCGCTTATCCAGCAATATCTGACGATACATTTTGGGAACGTCAGCGGTGTAAACAAACTTCCACCTACGCCATTGGAGAAGGACTGCTGTAATGTCTTTCTGTAGTTTCGGACCCGACAGCAAATGGTCGTTCAGCGACGTGCCGTTCGACGTTATACTAGACGCATTGAAAACAATGCGTAAATGAGAAGTGGAGCTCCCTTCGCGGATGAAAGGATGATGAGGTATGAAAACCGGCTGAACCCCCCGGAGGGCCGAAGTCTGCGAACGGCGCATATGGCCCATTCTCTCATACTCGTCGAAGAATTCACGATATTCATTTTCCAGTTCCTTGTGGTCGCGGAAACGTCGCAGAAGGGAATCGAGTAACTTCTCGGCCCGGTGACGGGACAGACCGATATCGATCGGAGGCCCCTGAAGGAAAGGGAGTCGAACTATATACCGACCTGTAGCATCGCGTGAGTGAGTGTTTTGAAAGTGCTTCTCGCACTGAGAATCGAGGGGCGATAACACGGCTTCGGAGGGGACATCTTCGACCTCCCAAAATCGCTTCATTGTGTCATCGAGAGAAGCGGACCCGGAGCAATGATGCACTGAGACGGGAACAAAATTTGATTCCGAATTCGACGATGCGTGCGGGCTGGTGGATGACACGCCCCCATCGCACGGTCCGGAGATGATCCATCCAAACACGGAATTCTGCGCGAATGGTTCTCCCACTCTTCCCCTTCGAATGCCTTCCAGAATAATATCGGCGTAAAGATCCGCCCCGATAATGATATTGATGGCATCGGCGCTCGAGGGATTTGGGTCAGCCCAAGAAAGATCGGAAAGATGATCGAAAGCGGAGCAATCAAGGAAACGTTTAGGAGCGTACGTCGTCAGGGATGGAAGGATCAGCGCGGTTGTCGAGAACGAAGGAGAGTCGCTCGAAAGCGGGGAGACGGAAACAAAAGCGGCATGTCGGAGCGTTCCTACGTTAACACCGCCGACGGCGGACACTGCAGTAGGCATACGAATTCGTCGCGCTTTCAACATCTGAGCGAGGTTCTCGGAGACGAAGGTCATTTCGGACCCTTGATCAATAAGAGCTCGTGCGGAGACGGTATATCCTGACGAAACTGTTACTCGTACCCATGCCGTCGCTAAAAGAACTGAACTGCGAGCTCTGACTTCCGAGGAAGCCACTAATGAATTGACTGCGCGTGGAGGGTCGACGACCTGACTCAAGGCATTAGGTGCTGTGGCAGTCGATTTCGCTAACGAACCGGGCTCCGAATTAACGTGCAACATGGTGTGGTGTTTTCGCTGGCATACTCGACACGAATATTTGCTTTGGCATTCATGTACAGAATGTCGCTGACCCAAGCAATTGAAACACCGTTTAAATGACCGCACAATGTCGCGCCGAGGCTCCGGAGTCTTGTTTACAAAAGACGGACATACATTTATAAAGTGTCGCGCGTGGCACATCGGGCATTCAGGCGACGAGTCGGATGATGCGACCGCGACATGCACCTTTGGTGCGGATTTCGGAGGTGAGATGCCGGAACAGCCGGCGTTCAGATCATCGAGAGCGCTTATTCTAGACGCGAGATATTTTCCGAGTTCTTCATAGGTCGGAAGGTCGGCTTTCTCGCGTGTGTGTAGTGTCCACGCCTTTCGCGTGGCGGGGTCAAGTTTCTGTGCGACAATGTAAATCAAGATGTCGTTCCACAGATCTTCCGGAGATCTCTTTAAATGCTGGAGAGAAGAAAGCGCAAGCGACACACTATCGCACAGCGCCTGGAGTTCGGTGGCGGATTCGCGAGTTACGGCCGGTAATGTCTGTTCAATCGTTTTGCTCGTCCGAAGCCACGAAATGGTCGGAAAGAGCAGCCGATCTAAAGTAGCGAAAGTGCGTTGGAAAGGACGGTTGTGTGGCTTGCTCGAGGGCAGGCTTTTAAATAAAAATGCGCGGGTTTTGTGTATGACTCCCAGCCTTTATTTTCCACCTATGAGTTCCCCAAAAGGCCTATAAAACGCAGGCGAGAAATTCTCACGAAAGAAACGTGGGGACGAGATCCCTAGACGGACCGTAGACGGAACGCACGTTCACTCAAAAAAACTAAGACTCAGAAATCACTCGCAATACTCAGAATTCGATATATCCTCACCGGCAATAGGCTAACGACTAATTAGCTGTCGCAGAGGTGCCCGATTCCGGGAAACAAGTCCCCCCCGCTCCCCGCTCCGCAGCCCACGAGCTGCTCGATCCACCCGGGGCGGCGGAAGGGAGAGCGGGAGAGGAATTAAACGTAAGATCGGGTAAGACCCGAGCGGTACCGAGGCGGCCCGAAGCCGCTGATCGGTCGCGCATAACGAAAAGTCGCAACAATGTCAATAACGTCGATAAGTGACGACTGATTAACCGACGGGGATTCTCGTATCGCGCTACTAACGTCGTCCAAGCGATTTTGAAATTCTCGGCCGTTACCGGAATGTTTCGAACGCAATCGAGCGCGCGCCCGCTCAAACACGACTCGAGAAAGTGCATGCGAGAGAATTCCGAAAGATCTCGATTGTTTATAATGAGAGATGTAAACCTGTCCCGAAACGATTCCCAGTCTTCGGCTTTTCCGTCGAACGGGGGCAGCTTCATCTTTGGCAGGTGAGCGGTCGTCAGCGAAGGAGCGGCAACGGCCGAATTGTGACCTCTGCTTGAGGCTGCGGCGGAGACGTCGGGGCAACTCTCCAACTCGGCGAGGCAATCCACCATGTAGTCCAGCGCAGTGTTGAACATATCCTCGGTTATCTCATAGAATCCCTTCCGATAATAATCCATGGATGGTTGAGTTTCCGGTAAGATGGCTGCAGTCAGGACGTCGTGACCTTGTTGGAAGTCTTGCCAAAGAGTTTTTAAAGACTCCATTCTGGATCGGATCTTTGCCACTGTATAATTGTTCTTTCCGACCTTCTTCAAGTTATCGACGGCTGGTGCGATTGAGGGTTGAAGCCGGAGCTGAATCGTTAACTGATCCGTCATTATGTCCTTGTGCACGTGTAACTTCACACTTTTCTCTTTCACAAATCCGGCTCGAAGGACCAACAATGTTCACTTGGAAATCCGGAAGAGAGTGTTCGGATTCCCAATCGCTGATGTAAACTTCACCCTCACCGGGGTGAAGCTTGAAAGAGCACCTGATGGCGAAGCACGTGCTCCAAAGCGGAGAGTTTCTCGCACGAGGTCAAGTCTGCGACGCAGAATAGCAATGTTCTTAATATTTAACAACACAAAAAACGTCACTTTTATTTTGTTCTACAAGGTACACTGATTAACAGATAACAGAGAAATTAGAGAACGCACGACGGATATCAGAAACCGTTACTTGTTAGAGAACCGTTTGGCGGCGTGAAAGTAAACGAGTTTTTTTTTTCTTTGACCTGTCGGCTCGAGGGTATACACAGGAATGAATTGTACCGAGAAGGAGCCACAGGTTTCCAAGAAGGAATCCCCGGTGACGTCGCGTTCGGAATCCGCGAATCCCGAGCGGCCACGCGTAGCGTCACCGTCGCGACGCGAGTCGAGACGCTCGCCGAAATCGTGTGAGCTCTCAGGCCCGGACGCGAGCGGCCTGAGAGCCCGAGGCATTATTACAACTTAAACACCGCACTATACGAGGCTATTCCACGGAAAGCCCCAGCAGTTCGGATAGTGACGTGATTGAACGTATCCAAAACCCGCTTAACTCAAACTCGAGGATGTCGAAGGCACAGTCCCCGACAACAACGCCTCAGGAGACGGACCCCATGGCACTTCTGCTCCAAAAATTGGAGCAACTAGAAACGAAATTGGACGTGTCCACTGCAGCTATACGTACACTGGGAGAAGGAAACGTAAAGCGATATAAAGAAAATAAGGATATTTGGAGACACCTGGAAACAGATTTCACCGAAGATGAGGCCAGCGGACCATCGACGAACTCACGAAAGGAGCAACCCACGGGACGCCATGATCACGGGAGTTCCCCAGAAAATAGTCCGCCCAGACATACCGGTTCCCAGGGCGATCGCAACAGAGAACTCGCGCCAGCCAGCGAAATAATCCGCACTGTGCGCACTATAAAAGGACACGATGACGCAGGGGTCGAGGATTTCATACAATCCGTGATGAAAGCTCGAATACAGTGCAAAGAGCCCGACCGCCTGCTCGACTTCATCCTCGACGAGAAAATAATCGGCAATGCCGAACGTGCTATTCGTTTTACCCAAACGAATACATACGAAGAGCTGTACCTGGCCCTTCGGCAAAATCTAAGCGGTACGACGTCCTATGAACTCGCCCGCTCCAAGCTCTTACAAACAAGACAGCTGCACAGTGAAAGCGTACAGTCATACAGTCAACGATTCCGCGAAAAATTAAACGAACTAAAATACGCTATACAAAATGAGACAAATGCGACCGAGCAACGCATAGCCATAAAAACAGAGGAGAGGAACGCGGTAAAATCATACATAATGGGTCTACGCGACGACATAGGTACCCAAGTTCGGAGCCTAAGACTCACTGACCTGAACGAAGCACAAACAGATGCAATGGAAACCGAGGTATGGATCCGGGAACAGGCAAACCGTATTCGACCCTCGGCACCACCCCCACGTCCTGCAGGTACCAACCATTTCCAGTACCGACGGACAAATGAACAAAGGCCACCGTCCCAGAATCGACCTGCCTCTGCTAATCCACCAACCTACAGTAGGCCCATCGAAGAATGTGCAAAGTTGACCTGCAATTTTTGCAAGAAACTTGGGCACACCGAGGCTCAGTGCTTCCGCAAAAATTTTCGGGGAGACCTAGGTCTAAGGCGCCCGCCTCAACAAGTGAACCGAATCCAGGACAATTGGGACGACGAGATAAGCGACGAACTGATAGACCAGCTTCAGGAGCAGTACTTGACCGAGTCAGTGCTATCTCCGCCCGACTACAGTCATGCCAATGGACATTGGGACGAACCGGCAGAACAGGACGATACCTCATCGACTCCGGATCCTCAATAAACATTGTGAAAGAAACTCTGATTCCACCAACAACCGACCGAGAACCAACTAAAAAAGAGTTTTTGATGGGCAACGACAAGCACATATCACCATATTCCGTGACCCTCATGCTACATAGAAAGAAACACACATTTCATGCAGTACCGTCAGAATTCCCAATACCTGAGGACGGGATTATAGGACAACCCTTGCTACAATCATTCAGGTATAATCTTAACAACAACACGCTGACGCTCGACGGCATTAGTCACCGTCTTTATGACGATGGCTATTATGTCCCCGCACAAACAACACGCGTTCTTAACGTGCAATGCGGACTCAAGAAAGGGCATGTAAGCATTTTTGACCATCCGGAAATACCAGATTCGGTATACACAGTAAATAACCATAGGGTACGCGTACCCATCTACAACAACGCCACAAATGATATTAATATCAAACACCAGGAAATAAACATGCAGCGTATCCGAATTCAGAGAAATAGAGTAAATCAGATTTCACCAATGGAAATTAGTAGCAGAGTACAACTGCTACTGGAAAACACCCGACTCGACCACGCCGAAGATTCAGATCGGAACAACATATGGAAGATTATCTCCAACTACCATGACGTGTTTACACTACCAGGTGACCCGCTACCCTCTTCTAAAGTAGCTGAACATACCATCAAACTTACAGACAATAAGCCGATCAACAACGCCTCGTACAGACCACCAGAGTGCCATAGACAGGAGATATCCAAACAAATAAGGGATATGTTGAACAAACGAATCGTCGCGCATTCGACATCTCCGTACAACTCACCCATATGGGTTGTACCGAAGAAAACCAATGCATCAGGTGAAAAAAAGTGGAGAATAGTGTTCGACTTCAGGAAGCTAAACGAGAAAACAGAACAAGACGCTTACCCTTTACCCGTGATCGACGACATACTCGACCACTTAGGAAAGGCAAAGTTCTTTTCGGCCTTTGACCTTAGCTCAGGGTTCCACCAGATTCCTATGGAGGAAGAATCGAAAAAATTCACGGCATTCTCCACTCCTGAAGAACACTTCGAATACAACCGTATGCTCTTCGGATTAAAAAATGCCCCAGCCACATTCCAACGCATGATGGACATGGCGTTGAAAGGACTAATTGGCAAAATATGTTTCGCCTACCTAGACGATATAGTAGTATTTGGCTCAACGATGCAAGAGCATAACGAGAACCTGATAATACTACTGGATCGACTTCCACAAGCAGGGCTGAAACTTCAGCCTGACAAATGTGAGTACCTCAGACCAGAACTCGAGTATTTAGGCCATATCATAACCAAGGACGGAGTAAAGCCAAATCCTGCAAAACTTGATGCAGTGAACGAATTTAAGCAGCCACGAACACCGAAGGAAATAAAATCCTTCCTGGGACTTGCAGGTTATTACCGTAAATTCATCAAGAATTTTTCGACTATTGGAAAGCTTCTTACGGAACTCACAAAAAAAGACGTAGACTTCAAGTGGACGAGTGAATGCCAAGCCAGTTTTGAGGCGTTAAAAGCAAAACTCTGTATGTCCCCGGTTTTGAAGTATCCAGACTACGGGCAGGAATTTACATTGACGACTGACGCATCAAACGTAGGACTCGGAGCAGTGCTATCACAAAACGGGCACCCGTGTTGCTACATATCACGAGTACTAAACGCACCTGAAAGAAATTACAGCACAACTGAAAAGGAACTGCTTGGTATAGTTTGGAGTGTCAAAAGACTCAGACAATACCTACTAGGCAGAAAGTTTAAAATTCAGACAGACCATCGAGCCTTAGTATGGCTATTCAATGTAAAGGACCCGTCATCACGACTACTTCATTGGAGACTAAAACTTGAGGAATATGACTACACCATCGAATACGTCAAAGGAAAGGAGAATCCAGCCGCAGATGCTCTTTCGAGAGTTTTACCCACACGAGATGTGCCTGAAGCTGACGAACCACCGACAAGAATCGACCAGGGAGAAGACGAAGAAAACGATGAAATTGACGCATTACAAACAACTAATTGGTATAATGAATACACTTTATGGAACCAGAGCGTACATCCGGAAGACAAAATGAGAATACTCCAGTCAACCAACAAAGGACATTGGATGAAAGTTTCCAAGGACACCACCGAAGACGAGGACATCGCGTCACTAGGACCGTATAACGAGGCCAAATGGATAGAGGAACTCGGGTTGGCAATCGCCTTCCTCAAAAAGGGCAACATTAAGATGTACCAGTTCCGAATTACCGATCCAACCATCACCACTTGGGAAAGAGAAGTCCTCAAAGATATGTTTAACTTCCTGGGTAACAAACTGCAGCGCGTCATTAAGATTTGCTTCACTTCACAGAACAAACTGACACACGAACAAAAACAACAGTTACTAGAAGAATGCCCTGGAAAAACCGCCACGCAACATTTTGGAGAGAACCGTTCGATTAAAAGACTCAAGGAACAACACGATTGGGTCAATATGGACCAAGACATGGTAGAATACATCAGGAAATGCCAACAATGCCAGAAGGAAAAATTGGTGCGAATCAGGCAAAAGGCGCCTGCGATAATACCTGATACACCTACTGCACCGAATGACAAAATCGCACTTGATATATTCGGCCCACTACCTCTCTTCCAAAAGAGGAATCGCTACGTTCTCACCATACAAGAAGTTCTGACGAAATATATCTTACTGTGTCCACTAAAAGGAATAACATCCGAAGAAGTATTCACCGCCCTGCTGGAACATTACATTTATACGTTCTCTACACCAAAAAACATTCTAACCGACCAAGGTTCGAATTTCATATCCGACACGATGAAGGAATTCGAACGAGTATTCCAAATCGACCACATTAAAACCACCGCTTACCATCCACAAGGAAATGGAAGTTTAGAACGCGCACATGCAGTAATACGGGATCTAATTAAAACCAGTCTCGAATGTGCGCAAAGAAACCAGTATTGGAACGAGACTCTACAGTCTATCGCGTTTGCGTATAATACCTCAGTCCACGAAAGCCACGAATTTACACCTTTCGAATTAACCTTCGGTAGAAAGGCAACCATACCATCAGCACTAGCCGGAACATCAAGTGTCTCCTACAATCAACTGGTGGAAAAATGGCGTCAGAGGCACGAGTCTGGCATCAACCTTGCCAGAAAAAGAATCCAAAAAGCAAAGGAACGATCAAGGAAATACCAAGATTCCAAAATTACCAGGAAACATCCACTTTATGAAGTTGGAGACTTAATATTACTCCATAATGAGCGCAGACTCAAAAAACTTGACAGTGAATGGCTTGGACCATACGCCGTGACAGAAGCCCACGACAATAACAATCTCACCATACTCCAAAACAACAAACACATTAGAGTGCACATTGATAGAACTAAACCTTATTACCAATCTGTTATAGATGACGACAATATTAATAGTGTTCCTACTGGCAACGGTAATACAGACGTCACAAGGGGAGCTTCGACTGACACCGTTGAGTAAATTAGCCACAACTGGACCACTGGTTGAAACAACCAGGCGGCTCGAACCACGTCTTCCAGGAGCAAGACGAATCCAACCAAGGGGGTGTAACGCTAGACCTACCCCCACCCCTTAGGTCTGAGGGTTAGGGTCCGCGCCCGTAGTACTTAAGAAAGGCCCTTTTCACCCAAAAGTCAGTTAGCCAGAAACCACCGAGTCTGGAGTTACCAAGTGCGTTTAACAAAGTGTAAAATTATCCACGAATAAGCAACAATAAAAACCTGTTTTTCTTAAAACAACCAAACGTAGAGTTATTTATACTCAAGGAAGACCTTTACCACCGACGATCCCGTAACAATGTTCTGATTCCAGGTGTATATAGTTCAATGGTTCGGACCACTTGGAGATAGTAGACACGGTTTTCGTGCCTCGCGACCCGCCTTTGTAGTTCGCCGAACGAAGAAAAGGACAGCGAACAAAAGAGAGTAAAAAAGCCCAGTCGAGGCAACTGAGCCGTTTAAAACTCAGCGTACCAAATGCTATATTAAAGACGATTCTTATAGCTTTTTATTATTAAATTTTCCTGTATGAAAAATTGCATAACGTAATCATGAAATTATTGGGATAAAAATGAGATCAAACATGGTGTAATTGAGATCACATTTACTGATCGTAGTATACTCTCTCACATTGTCAGTGAGCTGAAAACCGTAGTATGACAATGTGACAGAGAAGGACATGGTTTTCGCGCCTCGCGTCCTTCTCTCTCACGTTGTCGTACTACGGATCTCAGCTCACTGGCAATGTAAAAGAGTATGCGAGTAAGAGTAGAGCCGAGTAGCGATAAGGACTAAGCCCTATATTTTAAATGTATTAATGTTATATCTCCACGACCGGGATAGAATATTATAAATAAGTGTGACGCGGATCATGTGAAACTGAGATTTTAGATATGTATTTTAAATTGTGACTGGTCCTATCGTCCAGGATTTATATTATTAGGAAGATAAGCAGACAAGCCCGGTAAATAAATTAGGAAATGTTCGTAGATTTATTTATTTTATTTGTTGTTGTTTTTTATTATTTTTAACTCGTCCTCGTCATCGATTTATGTGTTTTTAATCGATTCTTTTTTATTTAGTATTCGTACAAATTTAATAATGTATATATGCAGCGTATATGAAAATAGAACGTCACAGTAATAAATAAGTAAATATGGTCCGATTAATATCATGTTTGATTTCATTTTACGCGGAAAAATCTCATCAATATATTAATCACTATTTTAGATAAAAAAAAAAGCAAAATGTGAAAAATTATGTGAGTGTATTATAAAAAACCAAACCGCGACCTCTCGACAAAGGAGCCGCGTCGCTTCACGCCTCATAAACATCACACGCTTGACTGACTCCGCTCGAGGTAACATAGGCGTAGGAATGACGCATACATCGGCGCAGACGCAGCCCATTGACAATGTGACTGGAGCTCCAGTAGTGACAATGTGACAGAATGTACTGTAGCTTTGCTATTTTGGCCATTCCATCCATAAATCTCCTGTAATAATCAACAAGGCCTTAGAATTGTTTTAAACTTTTCTTGTTTTTAGTTATTGGGATATTCTTGACAGCTTTGACTTTGCCTGGATCAGGTTTTACACCCTTCAATGTTATAAGATGCCCCAAATATGTTATTTCACGACGAAGGAATTGGCACTTTCCAGGTTATAAGGTGAGTCCAGCGTTTTGTCAACGTGCTAAAATATGTTTTAATCTCTGGGAATGTTCTGCCAATGAGCTTGCATAAATAACAATATCATCCATATAAATAAACATTTCAATTCCCTATAACCCAGATAATAATAAGTCCATGCACTGTTGAAATGTTGTAGTGTCCATTGATAGTTGAGAACGCTGTCGTTGACTTGGATTCGGGGTCCATGGGTGTTTGATGGAACCCTGAAGCCAAATCAAGAATACTAAAATGCTTGGCACCACCAAGATCATCTAAAATGTCCACTATGTTTGGAATAGGATATGAGTCGCTGATGGTTTTCTCGTTCAACTTCCGATAATCAATAACCATCCGTCATTGAGGCTTTCGAGTAGCATCAGGTTTTTTTGGAACAATCCATAAGGGAGAATTGAATGCAGATGAGGATGGTTGAATAATATCATTCTCAAGCAAAGAATCTACTTGTTCTTTTATCTCCTGCTTATGTATACATGGAAAGCGATATTGTTTTGCACTTCTTGGGACTTCATCAGTGGTAATTATTGAATGTTTTGCGAGCTTTGTTGCCTGTAACTTGTCATTTGGAAGATGAAATTGATATGAAAATTCATATATATTAGTTTGAGAAGGCTTGTTACCTCCAAATTATTAAGACGTAAATGTAATGATTCAACAATTTTAGAAAAACTCTGCGCATCTGCTGTGGCCTGAGCATTATTAAAATTTCCAACTTGCTAATCATGGTGCTGGAGGCATAACCTCAAACTCTTCTAGTTCTACCGGAGGTAAGGAAAACTTAATTTGATCTGAAGTGGTATTTATTCGATATTCCTGCGTTGTTAATTTGTGTTAGATTCATCTAAAGCGTGAAGCGTACGTTACCAAGCTGTAAATTCCGCCTGTAAACTTTAAGAACTACATTGCAGTACCATTGTAGATATTAGTTATAGTTCAGGTTAAGCGTACTTACCGTGCTGCAGAATTTCCTTTTCAGAAACTCATCTGCAACAAATTGGAATTTCACTTTCACACCACAAATATGAATGGATGTTTCCCCATTTGTGCAGACTATCTCAGGACCAATACCGGTAAGCTTATAACAAACATCTGTATTCATATTCACATTGTTAATTAATTCCCCCCTTTTTATTATATTGAGAGCCTGTGTCCATTATAAATTTCGAAATTCCTCCTCTAAATAATTTGTCATGAAGGGTTATTGTGGGTATATGGCTGATGTTCACATTTATTTTAAATCAGTTGCTGGGTTCCGGCGTGCAATGAATTTTCTGCTCCCTGGTCCGCCATTTGGTGGAGCAGTGTGGCAGTTTATTTTATCGGACTTTTGGAAAGAATTGCACACTCCAGGTTCCTGCGCTCTTTGTACAGGCCAATAATTTCCTTTCGGCCTTCTAAAGCACTCGTTCCCCGTGTGATTCGGGTCTCCGCAAATATTGCAACGGGTACAATTGAAATTCTGTGAGTGAGGCTGACTCATTCAATTCTGAGAACAAGTTCTTCGTATATGGCATAATTTTCCACATTGATAGCATTTACGATAATCTGTAATTGTTTGATAGATTTTTGTGTTTTGAAGAGTATAACGTGTGAGTCCACAGATTTTAAGTAATTTCCTGTTCGCAAAATAGTGCTTCGTCCATGATCTGTAACAAATTTTGACTTTGATCTATCAGCATATTACTTAAAAGATTATTTTGAAGACCTAAACGAAAATTCCGAACGGCTGTCTTATTCAAGAGCATTGTTATTCCCTGGCATTGTTCCTTCGAAAATTTTCCTTTTGCGACTTCTCTTCCCTGATTAAGAATATCTTCAATTCTCAACCGATAATCCTTTAAATTTTCATTTCAACCCTGCTTAATTTCTTTCATTTTATCTTGTATTTGGTCTAAATTAAAAGATCGCAAATAAATAGATCTTAATAAGTCTAAAAGTTCTTCTAGATTCCTGGGCTGTTGACGGTTTGCTATTAGCCGCTCAGCTCGACCCCCAATCCGATTTTTAATTAAAAGGAAAAGGTTTTTTCGTTCCCTGGGATTTATGACCGAATTCGCCAACTCACTCTGACTAATAAATTTTTGTAATGAACATGAATTTCCATCGAATTTGGGTATTGATTCCGCTGCGAATTTAAAAGACATAAAACTCCGATTGTTTTTAGCGGGGTCAATAAAAGTACTGGCACTATCAATTTCCCCGACAGATCCTGTTAGGAGTTTCGCCGGCTCTTTCTTGAGCTCGGTGGAGCTACTCCGTATGCAAAGGGAACGCGAAGGGAAGCGGTGAGAGAGCGTGAGGTTAAAACTAAAGAAATTATGTTAAAATAAACTAATCTATTATAATAAAGAAAATATATACAATTAAGCTAAAGACGGCACGGAAATGAAAAGCGCGTATAAATGCGAAACGTATAACTAAAGTCTAAAGGACGCAACGGAAATAAAGTAATATGGTAATCTATATTTACACTAACGCCTACTTAATAAGGAAAAGAAAGATTAGAAAGAATATACAATAGATCAAAGCAAAGGAAAAGGTGAATCTAAAGAGCAAAAAGAAAAGAGAATTAAAGCGTGAATTTAAAAGGAAGGACTGCGCGAAAAGAAAAGAAAAGAACGACCGCTTTAAATGTGGCCTCCGACGGTCCGGTCTAAGTGAAGCAAAAAGAGTCAATATGATTGCGAAAGTCACCTGTGCGGATCGATTGCCAAAACGGTAAGAAGGAGACCGGCCGTCGGAGACCCGCGTCTTACCTCACACCGTCTCCCCCGTCCCGCCTCGAGCCGATCACCGAACTGCTCGATCCGCCCGGAGTCGGCCGAGGCACAACGGAGGGAGCCGAATGTGAGGCAGACGATGGCGCTTTGCGCTATTTGCGCGGCGGGTTTAAATTCGCCGCGACAGATCCTTCATTTAGCAGATTTTCCACAAAAGAATTTCCTTCTGCTGGCACCATACTTACTATTTCAAATCCCCTTGTTTTAGGCAAAGGTTGTACGGGACAATTTTCAACGGCCACATCCTCGACCTCTAACCCATTTGAAATTTCCGATCCTGATGTATAATTTACCAACCTACCTAGCTCGCTTTGCATTTCTCTTTCTCCGACTCATTTTGAATAAATGACTGAACGTTCTTATCCTATTAATTTAACAATACTTTATGCCTATATCTTCAGGTAGCGATGGACCTCCAGGCAGCTCCCAGCTCCTTCTTCCGGACGAAATCGTTTGTACGGTATCTTCCGAATTATTAGGAGGAAATGATGATTTCTCGGTGCATGTGGATTCCAAGATAGCTTGCACGGCCGTCGGAAGCACTCATCTCCGGCACTCACCCGTCGCTCCCAGGGAAAACTGTGCAAAAACCCGGGAGAGAGAGATTGCACCTTTCTGTTTCCGTCCTCGCCTGTTCCTCCAAGTATCCTTTTCGTTCTTTAGGCACCAGTCCGAAAGGGCGTGGGTTCGAATCAATTAAAATGACACAAAAACGTGTAATTTACAAAAATCCCTATAAAAGAGAGACCCGCGTGCTTCTCGAACAAATCTAAGTCAGTATATATGTATGTATACATGTTGATATAGTCGAGGATATGTTGAATTCTTGTAGAGTTTTACTTGCGTGGATATAGTTACTTTAAGGTTCTATGCAACCAGATTCTGTGGACTTCTGATTGCTGATTTTTGTGCTATTTGCAATCCTATCGTCGGCTGGATTATAAAGAAGATTACACAAGCAATAACATCTTTTCATCCACAACATATCCACTGTCCTAATTGAAACCGGAGTCTACTGGTCACAAAAGAAAGCTGTATGCAGGCCTAAGCAAACGCAGAGTGGAAGTGGTAGGGAACAGCTGGAGCTAAATCTTGGTTTCAAGAGAATCAATCTGTGTGCCGCAGGAGACAAGCGACTGGTTTTCTGATGTCAAGTTTCAAGGATTTCTTTGATATCCATTCAAAACAGCCCTTTTCAGGGCCTCAAAGTGATTCCAAATGTTGACAACTCTCGTTCAATAAAATATTCCTGATTATTTCTATGGCTTGTATGGAAGCCATATGGAAGTATGTTGTTGTCAGCGTTAGATGGCTACAAGCGGAATGACATACTTGGTTTCAATATACAAGAGGGACCCAGAAATATGAGAAAATGGGCAAATAATGTATAAATATGCAGGTATTTATGAAAGTTGTGAAAGTTCAAAAACTAACCAATTTCAGGTTTCAAAATTCATTAAATGTTTGTAGGTATGTTATAATTCTAAAAAATAGAATCTTCGACGTAATAACCAACCAATCATTCTATTTATTATTAACGATTACTTAACTTACAAAATCGATTCTACGGCGCGTAGCAACCAACCAACATAACAATTATTATCCACGACTTTTCGACGAATCTATTGTTTACCTTATAAAATCGATTCTTGAAGACAATCGAACATCCCCATACAACATTTGATTCAATCTGAGATCTCAAATTGTTTGGATTTTAGCCCGACACAACTTTCATATATCCTGCACATTTCTACGTCATTTGCCCATTTTGTCATTTCGCACGGTCTCCCTTCTACATGGAAACCTAGACGGTCATTCCGATTGTAGTCATCTAACTCTGGAAATAACGTACTGTTATGCCTTCCTATCACATTTTCCAATCCAATCGTCACATTAGTCGGACTTCCACAAATTCCTTCCTGAACAAACCTACCGATAAAACTTTCCGTTGCCAAATGTTCCGCCAAAGTAAGCAAACCCTCAACAGGAACATAAACCCATAAAAATTCCCTTCAATTGTTGAGCTTGACATAATGATAAAATTTCACTTTGATTACGTATCAACACCTGAGCAAACTCCAAAAATACTTCCTTTCTAAAACATTCTGTCTTTTTTCAAATTCCACCTCCAAGCTCCTTTTAGAAACATATAAAGGTCCCCAGGACCGCAAAAGACCATCTCCAGTCCTGGCATAGACACCGTCACTCTGTCAGTTAGTCCTAAAATAAAACTCTTGAACTGAAGGACTTTCGAACTCGATTTCGTTACCACCTATTACATTTCGCGTATCTTAAAGTAAACTAGTCGATGCCAATAGGCCGGCACAACAGTACTTTCATACAAGCCATTGAAATAATTATACGTGTGTACATAGGAAATTTTATTGAACGAGAGTTGTCAACGTTTGGATTCACGTTGTAGCCCTGAAAAGGACTGATTTAAATGGATATCCAAGAAATCCTCGACATTTAAAGTGAAACAATTAATCTTTTGTGTCACGATCCACTCGGATTCATTCTTTTAAAAGAAACAATTGGCTCCTGCTGTTCCCCAACGCAACCATCTTGCATTCGCTTAGTCCGGGATACAGCATTCTTTTGTGTCCTGTAAATACAGATTTCCATTGGGGCAATGGATATATTGAGGACGTAAATACGTTATTACTTTGTAAAATATTAATGTATTCTCTGATAGCAGTCTTCTCTGTAATCTTATTATTAATATCTTTATGTTACTATTTTCCAAATTTGTAGTGCGGAATCGGAATTGCTTCAAACATCTCTATCCTCGTCCAGGACTTCATTATGATCAGAAGGTGTCTTGGCTTCAACCGGCAGTGAATGGTCGTTTCTATAATCCATAACAGGATATATATTTTGAGACATAATTCTATTAAAAGTAAAATAAAAAAAATAAAGTTGAAATTATACATTTCATTTCATATGTTATTGCATACACACCCTTTAAGTCTATTCTTATTAGTTGCTTACACATGATGTATTCAGAGCAATTTGTCACCCTAAATTTGGCCCCTGCCATTCACCACCGCATTAATCTTGAATGTCCTTATAACTATACTGCGTTCTTTTGCGTCCTGTAGACTCAAAGACGTTATAGCTCCTGTAACCATCTCTATAATCCAGTCTCCAAGTTCACTTGCATAAAACCTTAAAGTAACTATTAGCTAATGCAGTGTTGATACAGTATGATATCTTGTGACCGTGACACGTCACAAACTCCCTCGGCAATTGCGGATAGGCACTCAGAAGGAGTAGCAGATCCCTATGGCAATGACCGAGGAAAACCAAAAATAATTAATAGATAGTTGTCACTGACTATATAATGGGCACGTGTGAAATGCCCGTGGACTCGAACCACTAGGCGACAAGAGGCAAATGCAATAAGAGGGTATGGTCAGTTTCTGGTAAAAAATCAATATATTCTGCTTATGATGGTGATGTTACAGAATATGAATATGTCAGCGCGATCGTTTGTGTGCTGCAATGCGTACGACACACCGTACGCATTGCTGATCGGCGATGTGTATGAGATCTCTTACATAGAGATACGCGTGAGGTTGTGTACGCGTGCTATTTATAGGTATGTCCGGTATGTTGACAAAATAGATATGCACACACAGGCGCTTGTGTATGAGTCTGGGAACTGCAGACAGTGACTAGAAGAGCCGTACACAGCTGTTCCTTTACACGCAAACACGCGTCGGTGTCTACGCGCGTGTCTCGAGTCAGGAAAGCCTGGCGTGAGGTGCAATATCAGAGTTGCAGAGGGCTTTCTCTGATGAGTCGCTAAAACGCGGCGTCGATCAAGATAACTCCTCTGAGGTAACCTAGTATCAATACGAGTCGATGCAAATGTACATGTATAATGTACCTGTGAATACTTCGGCTATGACAATGTCCAGTCGGCGGGAGATACAACCAAGTACCGGCCGTGCAACCAAACAGTTTCGCCTTGTTATCACAGGTTACTTGAATTTAAAGGTGACTCGGACTTAGGTCAATACAAGCTATGATTCTACTGCAAATTGTTCTTTGTAATTCTTACTACGAGAACACTTCGGCGAAGGAATCTAACCAGACGGCGGGGGACAACAGTCAAGTGCCAGCCGTGCATCCAATCTACCTGCCGATAGCTATCTCGTAGTGCTTCGTATTTAAGCAAACTGCCTTCCACGGGAAAAAGTCGCCTTCAATGGAAACTCGCAATTACGCAAAGTCGACACTGTCAGTTACCATCCACCGAAAGGTTAACGCACTGCGAGGAGTCGGGTAGGCCGAAGACGGACAGCAAGGGGTACAGTCAAGTACCGGTCGATTGTCTTTGTCAGGCACCTTCGTCCTCCGTGGATCTAATTTCTATGTTCTTACTTTCTACTCTTTGGACTTATCTTGAAGAACGAACGCGTCTATTCGATCTAGTGATTCCTCGAGTAAGGGAGTCAGCTCGTAGGATGTTGCATGCGTGAATTGAAAGTTACGGAACGTGTGTTTAACTCTTTTATAGCTCTGAGTGAATTTAATACAAGAAATCAGATTTTACTCGTGAATCCCCTATCATCCACACAGGCTCGCCTGAGACGTTACAACGCGTTTCCAAGACCGTGATGCAATATTCGAATCCTCGTTACCGTGAGTGTACTATGCGTACCTCGACTATACAATACTCGTAGGCTAGAGAATTTAGGAAGGGTCTCGTTCTTGTGTATTGAGGGTGACTGGTCCTCTAACTCAAGATAAGACGAATTAATGTGGAAAATTCAGGGTTTGTATACCCGCGGTGAAACTATTACGCACGCGAGAGGGGGTGTCCCTCTGTGGTGAGAAGTGCCGTGGCGCGCGAAAGATCTCCCTCTCTGGGGTGTTCGATTTAGTGCATACAGTGCGCGCGAAGGGCTCTCCCTCTGTTGCGTGCTCGGCCCATTACTGGTGGTACGCGCGCGTCATAGATGTTATACGCGCGCGGATGTGACCGTTGAAAAATACGGTTACAATCTGAAATAAAAAGATTTATATTCATTAATGACGAGCCTCTTTACTTATAAAAATAACATAGCCATTTCATAAAATAACCGGAAAACAAACTAATTCGATCCATACATACCTTTCAATCGTGCTCCTTAGTTTCTTTTGAATGAGTTAGAACCATGTCAAACATGATTTTCGAAGAAATTGTGCCTTGTTCCGAACGACGGACGATTTAGGCCACCTTGGATCAGGTTATGCTCCCACGTGTCACATGTATTTTCAAACTTTACAAGTCGATTTCACGAGTGATTCTCTATATGAATGGTTCAGACTGGAGCGGGAACGATTCTGCAGATATTCCACGCGCACCGCACTGTAACTCTGCACTATTTATGTTACATTTAACGTCCATGAACGTCACGCCGTTGACACGTAGCCCGCAATGTAAATATGCACTGTCCATCCACTATTTTATTGGCACTTTACTATGCAACTCGCCCGTGTGCAATTGATCCGGGTTGCAGCCGGCCCGTATGCAATCGTCGTGTGCAATGAGCCTTGTGCACAAACAGTCCGTGTGCAATCGCAACGTGCGCAATCGGCCTTGTGCGCAAAAGGGACGTGCGCAATAGTGCTTGTGTGCAAACGGGACATCGGCTTCAGGACGTGCGCAATCGGCTCGTGTGCAATCGGAACGTGAGCAATCGGTCTTGTGCGCAAAAGGAACGTGCGCAATAGGTCTTGTGTGCAATCGGGACGTGTGCAATCGGGACGTGCGCAATTGGAACGTTTGCAATCGGCACGTGCGCAATCGGTCTTGTGCGCAATTGGGCTACACTCGAAATCTTGCTAGTTCTCACGTTTTGCAAGCGAAACTCACGATGCACCGCGTTTCGTTCAATTCGTTCAAGAACTCTCGTATCTCGGACATCCGTGAGTGTTTCGCGTCGAAAACGTGGTCCCCGTCTGTTTTAGACGCTAAAAACGTGTATGACACTTGATTCGCACGAATCCGTTGAGAAATGGCCGAGATACGCCGTGTTACACTTCCGGACGATGAAATCTTGCTAGTTCTCACGTTTTGCAAGCAAAACGCATGATGCACCGCGTTTCGTTCAATTCGTTCAACAACTCTCGTATCTCGGACATCCGCGAGTGTATCGCGTCGGAAACGTGGTCCCCGTCTGTTTTAGACGCTATAAACGCGTATGACAATTGATTCGCACGAATCCGTTGAGAAATGGCCGAGATACGCCGTGTTACACTTGCGGACGATGAAATCTTGATAGTACTCACGTTTTGCAAGCGAAACACACGATGCACCGCGTTTCGTTCAATACGTTCAAGAACTCTCGTATCTCGGACATCCGCGAGTGTTTCGCGTCGAAAATGTGGTCCCCGTTTGTTTTAGACGCTAAAAACGCGTATGAAACTTGATTCGCACGAATCCGTTGAGAAATGGCCGAGATACGCCGTGTTACACTTCCGGACGATGAATTCGTTCAATTCGTTCAAGAACTTTCGTATCTCGGACATCCGCGAGTGTTTCGCGTCGAAAACGTCGTCCCCGTCTGTTTTAGACGATAAAAACGCGTATGACCGTTGATTCGCAAAAATCCGTTGAGAAATGGCCGAGATACGCCGTGTTACACTTCCGGACGATGAAATCTTGCTAGTTCTCACGTTTTGCAAGCGAAACGCACGATGCACCGCGTTTCGCTCAATTCGTTCAAGAACTCTCGCATCTCGGACATCCGCGTGTTTCGCGTCGAAAACGTGGTCCCCGTCTGTTTTAGACGCTAAAGACGCGTATGACACTTGATTCGCACGAATCCGTTGAGAAATGGCCGAGATACGCCGTGTTACACTTCCGGACGATGAATTCGTTCAATTCGTTGAAGAACTTTCGTATCTCGGACATCCGCGAGTGTTTCGCGTCGAAAACGTGGTCCCCGTCTGTTTTAGACGCTAAAAACGCGAATGACACTTGATTTGCACGAATCCGATGAGAAATGGCCGAGATACGCCGTGTTACACTTCCGGACGATGAATTCGTTCAATTCGTCCGAGAACTCTCGTATCTCGGACATCCGCGAGTGTTCCGCGTCGAAAACGTGGTCCCAGTCTGTTTTAGACGCTAAAAACGCGTATGACACTTGATTCGCACGAATCCGTTGAGAAATGGCCGAGATACGCCGTGTTACACTTCCGGACGATGAATTCGTTCAATTCGTTCAAGAACTCTCGTATCTCGGACATCCGCGATTGTTTCGCGTTGAAAACGTGGTCCCCGTCTGTTTTAGACGCTAAAAACGCGGATGACACTTGATTCGCACCAATCCGTTGAGAAATGGCCGAGATACGCCGTGTTACACTTCCGGACGATGAAATCTTGCTAGTTCTCACGTTTTGCAAGCGAAACGAACGATGCACCGCGTTTCGTTCAATTGGTTCAAAAACTCTCGTATCTCAGACGTACGCGAGTATTTCGCGTCGAAAACCCGGTCCCCGTCCGTTTTAGACGCTAAAAACGCGTATGACACTTGATTCACACGAATCCGTGGAGAAATGGCCGAGATACGCCGTGTTACACTTCCGGACGATGAATTCATTCAATTCGTTCAAGAACTCTCGAATCTCGGACATCCGCGAGTGTTCGCGTCGAAAACGTGGTCCCCGTCTGTTTTAGACGCTAAAAACGCGGATGACACTTGATTCGCACCAATCCGTTGAGAAATGGCCGAGATACGCCGTGTTACACTTCCGGACGATGAAATCTTGCTAGTTCTCACGTTTTGCAAGCGAAACGCACCAATGCACCGCGTTTCGTTCAATTCGTTCAAGAACTCTCGTAACTCTGACATCCGCGAGTGTTTCGCGTCGAAAACGTGGTCCCCGTCTGTTTTAGACGCTAAAAACGCGGATGACACTTGATTCGCACCAATCCGTTGAGAAATGGCCGAGATACGCCGTGTTACACTTCCGGACGATGAAATCTTGCTAGTTCTCACGTTTTGCCAGTGAAACGCACGATGCACCGCGATTCGTTCAATTCGTTCAAGAACTCTCGTATCTCGGACATCCGCGAGTGTTTCGGGTCGAAAACGTGGTCCCCGTCTGTTTTAGACGCTAAAAACGCGTATGACACTTGATTCGCTCGAATCCGTTGAGAAATGGCCGAGATACGCCGTGTTACACTTCCGGACGATGAAATCTTGCTAGTTCTCACGTTTTGCCAGTGAAACGCACGATGCACCGCGTTTCGTTCAATTCGTTCAAGAACTCTCGTATCTCGGACATCCGCGAGTGTTTTGCGGCAAAACCTGGTCCCCGTCTGTTTTAGACGCTAAAAACGCGTATGACACTAGATTCGCACGAATCCGTTGATAAATAGCCGCGATACGCCGTGTTACACTTCCGGACGATGAAGTCGTTCAATTCGTTCCAGAACTCTCGTATCTCGGACATCCTTGAGTGTTTCGCGTCGAAAACGTGGTCCCCGTCTGTTTTAGACGCTAAAAACGCGTATGACACTTGATTCGCACGAATCCGTTGAGAAATGGCCGAGATACGCCGTGTTACACGTCCGGACGATGAAATCTTGCTAGTTCTCACGTTTTGCAAGCGAAATGCACGATGCACCGCGTTTCGTTCAATTCGTTCAAGAACTCTCGTATCTCGGACATCCGCGAGTGTTTCGCGTCGAAAACGTGGTCCCCGTCTGTTTTAGACGCTAAAAACGCGTATGAAACTTGATTTGCACGAATCCGTTGAGAAATGGCCGAGATACGCCGTGTTACACTTCCGGACAATGAAATCTTGCTAGTTCTCACGTTTTGCAAGCGAAACGCACGATGCACCGCATTTCGGTCAATTCGTTCAAGAACTCTCGTATCTCGGAAATCCGCGAGTGTTTCGCGTCGAAAACGTGGTCCCCGTCTGTTTTAGACGCTAAAAACGCGTATGACTCTTGATTCGCACGAATCCGTTGAGAAATGGAGGAGATACGCCGTGTTACACTTCCGGACGATGAAATCATGCTAGTTCTCACGTTTTGCAAGCGAAATGCTCGATGCACCGCATTTCGTTCGATTCGTTCAAGAACTCTCGTATCTCGGACATCCGCGAGTGTTTCGCGTCGAAAACGTGGTCCCCGTCTGTTTTAGACGCTAAAAACGCGTATGACACTTGATTCGGACGAATCCGTTGAGAAATGGCCGAGATACGCCGTGTTACACTTCCGGACGATGAAATCTTGCTAGTTCTCACGTTTTGCAAGCGAAACGCACGATGCACCGCGTTTCGTTCAAATCGTTCAAGAACTCTCGTATCTCGGACATCCGCGAGTGATTCGCGTCGAAAACGTGGTCCCCGTCTGTTTTAGACGCTAAAAACGCGTATGACACTTGATTCGCACGAATCCGTTGAGAAATGGCCGAGATACGCCGTGTTACACTTCCAGACGAAGAATTCGTTCAAATCGTTCAAGAACTCTCGTATCTCTGACATCCGCGAGGGTTTCGCGTCGAAAACATGGTCCCCGTCTGTTTTAGACGCTAAAAACGCGTATGACACTTGATTCGCACGAATCCGTTGAGAAATGGCCGAGATACGCCGTGTTACACGTCCGGACGATGAAATCTTGCTTGTTCTCACGTTTTGCAAGCGAAATGCACGATGCACCGCGTTTCGTTCAATTCGTTCAAAAACTCTCGTATCTCGGACATCCTCGAGTGTTTCGCGTCGATAACGTGGTCCCCGTCTGTTTTAGACGCTAAAAACGCGTATGACACTTGATTCGCACGAATCCGTTGAGAAATGGCCGAGATACGCCGTGTTACACTTCCGGACGATGAAATCTTGCTAGTTCTCACGTTTTGCAAGCGAAACGCACGATGCACCGCGTTTCGTTCAATTCGTTCAAGAACTCTCGTATCTCGGACATCCGCGAGTGTTTCGCGTCGAAAACGTGGTCCCCGTCTGTTTTAGACGCTAAAAACGCGTATGACACTTGATTCGCACAAATCCGTTGAGAAATGACCGAGATACGCCGTGTTACACTTCCGGACGATGAATTCGTTGAATTCGTTCAAGAACTCTGGTATCTCGGACATCCGCGAGTGTTTCGCGTCGAAAACGTGGTCCCCGTCTGTTTTAGACGCTAAAAACGCGTATGACACTTGATTCGCACGAATCCGTTGAGAAATGGCCGAGATACGCCGTGTTACACTTCCAGACGGTGAAATCTTGCTAGTTCTCACGTTTTGCAAGCGAAACGCACGATGCACCGCGTTTCGTTCAATTCGTTCAAGAACTCTCGTATCTCGGACATCCGCGAGTTTTTCGCGTCGAAAACCTGGTCCCCGTCTGTTTTAGACGCTAAAAACGCGTGTGACACTTGATTCGCACGAATCCGTTGAGAAATGGCCGAGATACGCCGTGTTACACTTCCGGACGATGAAATCTTGCTAGTTCTCACGTTTTGCAAGCGAAACGCACGATGCACCGCGTTTCGTTCA
The DNA here is from genome assembly GCA_963942575.1 of Priocnemis perturbator. NCBI lineage: Eukaryota > Metazoa > Arthropoda > Insecta > Hymenoptera > Pompilidae > Priocnemis > Priocnemis perturbator. Next base: position 309,294 of record CAWWDK010000459.1, read on the forward strand.
ATTCGTTCAAGAACTCTCGTATCTCGGACATCCGCGAGAGTTTCGCGTCGAAAACATGGTCCCCGTCTGTTTTAGACGCTATAAACGCGTATGACACTTGATTCGCACGAATCCGATCAGAAATGACCGAGATACGCCGTGTTACACTTCCGGACGATGAATTCGTTCAAGAACTCTGGTATCTCGGACATCCGCGAGTGTTTCGCGTCGAAAACGTGGTCCCCGTCTGTTTTAGACGCTAAAAACGCGTATGACACTTGATTCGCACGAATCCGTTGAGAAATGGCCGAGATACGCCGTGTTACACTTCCGGACGATGAAATCTTGCTAGTTCTCACGTTTTGCAAGCGAAACGCACGATGCACCGCGTTTCGTTCAATTCGTTCAAGAACTCTCGTATCTCGGACATCCGCGAGTGTTTCGCGTCGAAAACGTGGTTCCCGTCTGTTTTAGACGCTAAAACGCGTATGACACTTGATTCGCACGAATCCGTTGAGAAATGGCCGAGATACATCGTGTTACACTTCCGGACGATGAATTCGTTCAATTCGTTCAAGAACTCTGGTATCTCGGACATCCGCGAGTGTTTCGCGTCGAAAACGTGGTCCCCGTCTGTTTTAGACGCTAAAAACGCGTATGACACTTGATTCGCACGAATCCGTTGAGAAATGACCGAGATACGCCGTGTTACACTTGCGGACGATGAATTCGTTCAATTCGTTCAAGAACTCTCGTATCTCGGACATCCGCGAGTGTTTCGCGTCGAAAACGTGGTCCCCGTCTGTTTTAGACGCTAAAAACGCGTATGACACTTGATTCGCACGAATCCGTTGAGAAATGGCCCAGATACGCCGTGTTACACTTCCGGACGATGAAATCTTGCTAGTTCTCAAGTTTTGCCAGTGAAACGCACGATGCACCGCGTTTCGTTAAATTCGTTCAAGAACTCTCGTATCTCGGACATCCGCGAATGTTTTGCGGCCAAAACGTGGTCCCCGTCTGTTTTAGACGCTAAAAACGTGTATGACACTTGATTCGCACGAATCCGTTGATAAATAGCCGAGATACGCCGTGTTACACTTCCGGACGATGAAGTCGTTCAATTCGTTCCAGAACTCTCGTATCTCGGACATCCGCGATTGTTTCGCGTCGAAAACGTGGTCCCCGTCTGTTTTAGACGCTAAAAACGCGTATGACACTTGATTCGCACCAATCCGTTGGGAAATGGGCGAGATACGCCGTGTTACACTTCCGGACGATGAAATCTTTTTAGTTCTCACGTTTTGCAAGCGAAACGCACCAATGCACCGCGTTTTGTTCAATTCGTTCAAGAACTCTCGTATCTCGGACATCCGCGAGTGTTTCGCGTCGAAAACGTGGTCCCCGTTTGTTTTAGACGCTAAAAACGCGTATGACACTTGATTCGCACGAATCCGTTGAGAAATGGCCGAGATACGCCGTGTTACACTTCCGGACGATGAAATCTTGCTAGTTCTCACGTTTTGCAAGCGAAACGCACGATGCACCGCGTTTCGTTCAAATCGTTCAAGAACTCTCGTATCTCGGACATCCGCGAGTGATTCGCGTCGAAAACGTGGTCCCCGTCTGTTTTAGACGCTAAAAACGCGTATGACACTTGATTCGCACGAATCCGTTGATAAAGAGCCGAGATACGCCGTGTTACACTTCCGGACGATGAAGTCGTTCAATTCGTTCCAGAACTCTCGTATCTCGGACATCCGCGAGTGTTTCGCGTCGAAAACGTGGTCCCCGTCTGTTTAAGACGCTAAAAACGCGTCTGACACTTGATTCGCACGAATTCGTTGAGAAATAGCCGAGATACGCCTTGTTACACGTCCGGACGATGAAATCTTGCTGGTTCTCACGTTTTGCAAGCGAAACGCACGATGCACCGCGTTTCGTTTAATTCGTTCAAGAACTCTCGTATCTCGGACATCCGCGAGTGTTTCGCGTCGAAAACGTGGTCCCCGTCTGTATTGACGCTAAGATCGCCTATCACACTTGATTCGCACGAATCCGTTTAGAAAATGGCCGAGATACGCCGTGTTACACTTCCGGACGATGAATTCGTTAAATTCGTTCAAGAACTCTCGTATCTCGGACATCCGCGAGTGTTTCGCGTCGAAAACGTGGTCCCCGTCTGTTTTAGACGCTAAAAACGCGTATGACACTTGATTCGCATGAATCCGTTGAGAAATGGCCGAGATACGCTGTGTTACACTTCCGGACGATGCATTCGTTCAATTCGTTCCAGAACTCTCGTATCTCGGACATCCGCGAGTGTTTCGTGTCGAAAACGTGGTCCCCGTCTGTTTTAGACACTAAAAACGCGTATGACACTTGATTCGCACGAATCCGTTGAGAAATGGCCGCTATACGCCGTGTTACACTTCCGGACGATGAAATCTTGCTAGTTCTCACGTTTTGCAAGCGAAACGCACAATGCACCACGTATCGTTCAATTCGTTCAAGAACTCTCGTATCTCGGACATCCGCGAGTGTTTTGCGGCCAAAACGTGGTCCCCGTCTGTTTTAGACGCTAAAAACACGTATGACACTTGATTCGCACGAATCCGTTGATAAATAGCCGAGATACGCCGTGTTACACTTCCGGACGATGAAGTCGTTCAATTCGTTCCAGAACTCTCGTATCTCGGACATCCGCGAGTGTTTCGCATCGAAAACGTGGTCCCCGTCTGTTTTAGACGCTAAAAACGCGTATGACACTTGATTCGCACGAATCCGTTGAGAAATGGCCGAGATACGCCGTGTTACACTTCCGGACGATGAAATCTTGCTAGTTCTCACGTTTTGCAAGCGAAACGCACGATGCACCGCGTTTCGTTTAATTCGTTCAAGAACTCTCGTATCTCGGACATCCGCGAGTGTTTCGCGTCGAAAACGTGGTTCCCGTCTGTTTTAGACGCTAAAAACTCCTATCACACTAGATTCGCACGAATCCGTTGAGAAATGGCCGAGATACGCCGTGTTACACTTCCGGACGATGAAATCTTGCTAGTTCTCACGATTTGCAAGCGGAACGCACGATGCACCGCGTTTCGTTCAATTCGTTCAAGAACTCTCGTATCTCGGACATCCGCGAGTCTTTCGCGTCGAAAACGTGGTCCCCGTCTGTTTTAGACGCTAAAAACGTGTATGACACTTGATTCGCACGAATCCGTTGATAAATAGCCGAGATACGCCGTGTTACACTTCCGGACGATGAAGTCGTTCAATTCGTTCCAGAACTCTCGTATCTCGGACATCCGCGATTGTTTCGCGTCGAAAACGTGGTCCCCGTCTGTTTTAGACGCTAAAAACGCGTATGACACTTGATTCGCACCAATCCGTTGGGAAATGGGCGAGATACGCCGTGTTACACTTCCGGACGATGAAATCTTTTTAGTTCTCACTTTTTGCAAGCGAAACGCACCAATGCACCGCGTTTTGTTCAATTCGTTCAAGAACTCTCGTATCTCGGACATCCGCGAGTGTTTCGCGTCGAAAACGTGGTCCCCGTTTGTTTTAGACGCTAAAAACGCGTATGACACTTGATTCGCACGAATCCGTTGAGAAATGGCCGAGATACGCCGTGTTACACTTCCGGATGATGAAATCTTGCTAGTTCTCACGTTTTGCAAGCGAAACGCACGATGCACCGCGTTTCGTTCAAATCGTTCAAGAACTCTCGTATCTCGGACATCCGCGAGTGATTCGCGTCGAAAACGTGGTCCCCGTCTGTTTTAGACGCTAAAAACGCGTATGACACTTGATTCGCACGAATCCGTTGATAAATAGCCGAGATACGCCGTGTTACACTTCCGGACGATGAAGTCGTTCAATTCGTTCCAGAACTCTCGTATCTCGGACATCCGCGAGTGTTTCGCGTCGAAAACGTGGTCCCCGTCTGTTTAAGACGCTAAAAACGCGTCTGACACTTGATTCGCACGAATTCGTTGAGAAATAGCCGAGATACGCCTTGTTACACGTCCGGACGATGAAATCTTGCTAGTTCTCACGTTTTGCAAGCGAAACGCACGATGCACCGCGTTTCGTTTAATTCGTTCAAGAACTCTCGTATCTCGGACATCCGCGAGTGTTTCGCGTCGAAAACGTGGTCCCCGTCTGTATAGACGCTAAGATCGCCTATCACACTTGATTCGCACGAATCCGTTTAGAAAATGGCCGAGATACGCCGTGTTACACTTCCGGACGATGAATTCGTTAAATTCGTTCAAGAACTCTCGTATCTCGGACATCCGCGAGTGTTTCGCGTCGAAAACGTGGTCCCCGTCTGTTTTAGACGCTAAAAACGCGTATGACACTTGATTCGCACGAATCCGTTTAGAAAATGGCCGAGATACGCCGTGTTACACTTCCGGACGATGAATTCGTTAAATTCGTTCAAGAACTCTCGTATCTCGGACATCCGCGAGTTTTTCGCGTCGAAAACCTGGTCCCCGTCTGTTTTAGACGCTAAAAACGCGTGTGACACTTGATTCGCACGAATCCGTTGAGAAATGGCCGAGATACGCCGTGTTACACTTCCGGACGATGAAATCTTGCTAGTTCTCACGTTTTGCAAGCGAAACGCACGATGCACCGCGTTTCGTTCAATTCGTTCAAGAACTCTCGTATCTCGGACATCCGCGAGAGTTTCGCGTCGAAAACATGGTCCCCGTCTGTTTTAGACGCTATAAACGCGTATGACACTTGATTCGCACGAATCCGATGAGAAATGACCGAGATACGCCGTGTTACACTTCCGGACGATGAATTCGTTGAATTCGTTCAAGAACTCTGGTATCTCGGACATCCGCGAGTGTTTCGCGTCGAAAACGTGGTCCCCGTCTGTTTTAGACGCTAAAAACGCGTATGACACTTGATTCGCACGAATCCGTTGAGAAATGGCCGAGATACGCCGTGTTACACTTCCGGACGATGAAATCTTGCTAGTTCTCACGTTTTGCAAGCGAAACGCAGGATGCACCGCGTTTCGTTCTAATTCGTTCAAGAACTCTCGTATCTCGGACATCCGCGGGTGTTTCGCGTCGAAAACATGGTCCCCGTCTGTTTTAGACGCTAGAAACGAGTGTGACACTTGATTCGCACGAATCCGTTGAGAAATGGCCGAGATACGCCGTATTACACTTCCGGACGATGAATTCGTTCAATTCGTTCAAGAACTCTCGCATCTCGGACATCCGCGAATGTTTCGCGTCGAAAATATGGTCCCCCCTCTGTTTTAGACGCTAAAAACGCGGGTATGGCACTTGATTCGCACGAATCCGTTGAGAAATGGCCGAGATACGCCGTGTTACACTTCCGGACGATGAATTCGTTCAATTCGTTCAAGAACTCTCGTATCTCGGACATCGCGAGTGTTTCGCGTCGAAAACGTGGTCCCCGTCTGTTTTAGACGCTAAAAACGCGTA